>VWZY01012578.1:40179-73328 GCA_013399075.1 Chloroceryle aenea
TTAAATGCAGATGGATCATAAGAGGATGAAACAAAACTGAATGTGGGATCAAGTGGCTACTGCATGCATCTGTGTGTGACAAGCCTGTCTCAGGTGTCATGATGCTCAAAGACAAAAAAAAGATACATAGATCTAATGAAGTGATTTTATTTTTATTAGCAGGATAATTTAATATACTTTGCTTTAAGTGATAATAGAGATTAGTCATTGACAGAGCTAATCTCAAAGCTAACCTTACATAAACTAGCTTAGAATTTGGCCACTGATCTGGATCCATTTGTTATAAATAGTTTCAAATTTTTATGTTATCTTCAATTTTATGAATTAATTTCCACTTATCTGTAGGAAAAAAGAAATCTTGACCCAGACATTTTCCAATGCAGCAACATATCTATTGCCAGTTACAGAATGGGAAAATCACTTGCCTAGATGTTGAGTTTTTCATGGAAGCTTTCTATATTTCATATGTATTGGATTGGCAGGTGTCCTCCTAATTACAGTGTAGCCACACCAAGTCTTCATGGGTGAGAAATCCACCTCAATGGAATGATCTCCGCAGGAATACTTCTGGAGCAGTGATGACCTTATCAGCATCATTTGAGCTGCAGTTTTTATTTGATTGGAGTGAAACCCAAATGCCAAGCACACTATTCTTAACATAGGTCCAGCTCTAGGGATTGAAGTGCAGGTGGCTTGATCCTTCACACTTTCCACTTATTTTAGTAGGAAATCTGGATAATTAAGAGGAAGGCATTTAAAAGAACAGTAGGTGCAATCAGAGGAATGTGTGCTTTGGCCTCTAGCCCAGGGTGGTGAGGCTGGATTGCAGCTGATGCTGCCTGCAAATCCTGAGGAAGGCTGCTGGCAGACAGCCAGGAAAGATCCCCCATGGATGGTGCTAAGACACAGGCAGGGTGCACACTCAGATGTGGTGGCTTAGAAACATGAGTCCAGCTGAGAAGGAGCAGCAGAATTTCAGCCTCATCTTGTTGTTAGCATATTTCTGGTAAGTATTTAGTGAGATACAGACTGGGTAACAGTTAAGACCCCCATGATCTGGACCCCTCTGCAGGCTTGTGTTCTTCCCATACCTACTGGTCTGGAGTCTTAGTTGAGTACAGTTGCTGCCCTGGCTTCATCTTGCTGGAAAAGTATTTCTTAGAAAATCAGGTCAGGCTAAAGGGATCTTGGATAATAGAGAGCTTTGCACTTACAAGCCTCTTTCTTTCACTTTCTTACCCATCAACATTGCAAGAGGAAAAGGGCATGGCTGCTTCAGAGGGCTAGGACTGATTCTCAGCACAAGGCAGAGGAGGTTTCACCTGCTCCAGTGTGATTATTGCAAGTGATCTAGGAGCTGACCCACAACTGCTTCACAAGTTTTCAGCAGTGCATAAATGTGGGAGGTGAATTTCTATGTCCTAACTTGTATCTCTTGGACCAGGGAGGTCAAGGCTTTAATGCTAGTGGGGCATATCACAAACTCTTTGGAGTGTCTGGAATTATATGTGGACAAAGCACAAGACTGTCAAGCAGAAGTACTGGCTTTCTCAGTACTTCTCAGTACAGAGAAATCTCAGCGGTTGAAGGGACCTCTTGGTCTCTTGCTTTTCAGTTTCCCTCTTTTCAGCGTAATTTACAACATCAGCCTACTGTGCAGATTCAGTATTTCCTCTTCATAAAGCAATCTGAAAACCTGCACTAGCGGGGGAGGAAAAAACCCTCATATGATAATATACTTAATTTTAAATCAGAAACTTTATGCCTTTCCAGAACTCTCATAGCAATGTATTCATTAGAATAGCTAATAAATGGCATTCACTTTGTTATTCCAAGTTTCTGTCCTTTTTTCTCAGTTACCTGAAGTTATTCAGTGAAATAGTCAATAACTGTTACTGCATCCTCACTTTTGATTTATGATAGCTTTGTAGAAGGGTGCAGGTAATAGAAATTCCTCATTATTAAAGAGAGAGCCTAAGTTTTAACTACTTTTCTCAGTATCCTCCCAGCTGCTAGGATGGACACTCTCGTGTGCTTTCCCTATTAGATGATTCCTATCAGAGGAGAGTACAGATGTTTCCACATTAGAAAACTTACAGCTCATTGGTGGGAAACAACTGGTGAGCCTGAGATGGCATCATGGTATACATTGTAAATTGTTACAAATGAAAATTATTGGCCAGGGTCAAATTGCCCTAATCTTGGAGAACGAGTCATATGATATTGCTTTTCTTCTCCAAAGTTTAGATATGAGTGGGGGTGTCTGATATCAGAAGGAATCACACCTATAGCTTTTTGAATTTTCAAAACACAATCCTCAAAGTATGGATGGATAAATACCATTCTGCAGCCTCAGAACTAACACTCTACACTTGCAGGCTTAGCTTTCCAATGACATATCTCAACCTCTAGCAATTTTTCCCTGCTGAAGTATAAAGCCCAGGAAGAGCTGGCAGAACTTTCTCTGTGCAGCACAAGAACTGTGCCAACCACAATCCATTTATAAGGGCTCCCCTTCCTCTGCCCTTTTATTGCCTCTCAAATTGAAACTGAGAAATGGTCTGACAAGGGCTCTTTGCTCTTTTGGGTCACAGAGAAGCAGGGAAGAGGGCGAGCAAGAAGAAAAGTGAGCCTGAGCTTCTATGCCTGAGGAAAGGCAAACTGGGGAGACCTGTAAGAGAAACATGACTGTTTCCTTACTGGAAAGCATTCTTAGAGTGGAGTATAGAATTTTTGAGAATTCCGCTGAGACCAGGGTTTTGGTTATGGTCACAGACAATAAATTTTCACTTTTCCTTGCACTGTCATAGAAACACAGAAATGTCTGGGTTGAAGGGACCTCTGGAGGTCATACAGCCCAACCCTCCGGCTGAGAGCAGGGACATCCTCAACTAGAGCAGGGTGCTCAGTTTCATCAAGCCCCAGCTTGAATGTCTCCAGGGATGGTGTCTCAACCACCTCCCTGGGCACCCTGTTCCAGTGCTCCACCACCCTCATTAACTTCTTCCTTGCATCCCATCTAAATCCACTCTTTTCTAATTTAAAACCATTGCCCCTCATCCTTTCACTCCAGGCCTTTGTAACTAGGCCCTCTCCAGGCTTTTTGTCAGCTCCCTTCAGGTACTGGAAGGTGGCTGTTGGGTCTCCCCAGAGCTGCCTTTTCTTCAGACTGAACAATCCCAGCTCCCTCAGCCTGTCCTCTCAGGTGAGGTGCTCTAGCCCTCTGATCATCCCTGTTGCCCTTCTCTAGCTGCTCCATCAGGTCCCTGTCCTTCCTGTGCTGAGGGCTCCAGAGCTGGACGAAGGATTCCAGGGGAGGTCTGAGCAGAGTAGAGCAGTAGAATCCCCTCTCTCCATCTGCTGGCCACACTGCTTTTGCTGCAGCCCAGGATGGGATTGGCCTTCTGGGCTGCAAGCACACCCTGGCTGCTCGGGTCCAGCTTCTCCTCCACCAGCACCCCCAAGTCCTTTTGTGCAGGGCTGCTCTCTGTCACCTCCTCCCCAGCCTGCATTGACAGTGGGGATTGTTCTGAGCCAGGGGCAGGACCCTGCCCTTGCTCTTGTTGAACCTCATAAGGTTCACCTGGGCCCACCTCTCCAGCTTGTCCAGGTCAATTTGACCTAGTCCTGTGGGTGTTGAATATTAAGTATATCACAGACACGTTCTAGTAGCAGAAGTTTCCATCCCTGAGAAGCACAGCAGAAGCATACCACAAGCTCTTGGCTTGCATCTGTTGCTGCTGTGACCTCGGGACATGGCCCTCTCCAGATAGCATATCCTACCTCGGGTCAGCTGCAGTCGAGATGGTTACTGATGTATGGAGAGGGCAGTGTCAGCAAGGTAGGGTGGATGGGAGATGATATGAAGACTCTTGTCTGTTGCTGCAGTTGTCCTGGCAGTGTTGCCTTTTTCAGCCCCCCCGGTGCTCCAAGGATGCTGGCTGTCATTCAGATTGCTCAAGGTAGCAATTTATCTGATGAGGATTTTTGCTGATGGGAAGTTATACTCCAATATTTTTCAGCTGTTTTACAGAGAGTTGAAGGATCTGAGGCATAAAGGGGATGCCATGCAACTAAGATAAAAAGAAAGTAAAATATTTTTTTAGAGTTTAAAAAAAGCTAAGACTTGACTCTCTGCCCCCCTGCAATCAGAATTCCATTGGCAGAGAGGCATTCCTTAATTTCTGTTTAGCAGAAAAGACAAATAGAGGCTCATTGTTCCTTTCTAGAACAGAGAAGACATTTTGATTTCCTTATACATACACCAGCCACCTTCCCTCTCTAGGCTGTACCTGAAGCTGAATTACACAAAATGAACTCCTCCTGTAATGGCAGGAGAATTCACATGTGCAGCTAAGACAAGACAGAAAGAGAGCTCTCCTTAGAAATCAGTGCTTTATGATCAACTGCTTTCCTGGTGAGAACCCTTAGGGCTCACTGAGGCTGGAAGGACAATCTGCTGAGCTGAGACAAGTATGTAAAATATCTCCACCAGAGAAAGATCCCTCTGTCCAGATGTACATCAGGGTTATCCCCAAACAGCAGTCTCCTCTAGCCTCCACCTTCTGGACTGTTAATACAGCAAAGAGCGATATATGCACTGCTGTACAAGTTGGAGAGATTATTTCATTATTTGTGCAGAGCTACACCCTACAGACATCAGTATTGTATTTAGATACAGCCTTCTTATAGAATAGCACCTCAGAAATTGGTCTCACTACCAATTACTCCATACGTTGCCCTATCCTACTTGAAAGTCTGATCTAGGAGAAATATTTTTACCAAGCTAGCCAAAATAGGCTGTGGCTCTGAAGTCCCCATTAGCTCCTGTGCAGTGCAACAAAACACAGTGGATATTTAACAGTCTATTGTTTGCAGTGTTTTTTCCCCACCTCCCATCTTCTGGCACAAGAACTTCAACAGAAAAGATGTCCCATAGTGAATATTACTGTTTTCCTTCTTGGTGTGTCTCAGAGGGTGCCTATTCTCACAGAAAAGAGAGAATTTCCAGAAAGACAGATATTTTCCATCTACACCAAACACAGCAATTGAAGCAGATATGAAATGGCATCTTTGCAATGAAAATAAACTGTCAAATCAGACAAAGCATAAGATGCAAAGCCACTAGTAATACTGGATTTTGTGCAGATTTCTAGCTAATCCCAATATATTTTGCTTATTGCAACTGTAGCTCCATAGGGTCATATTTCATACTCCAAGATCAATACTTTTGATTATCACTCTGAGAACTGATGAGTTTTGAATATAAATATTGGATACTATTCAATGGGCAGACACTTCTGATTAAGACTACTGGAGTCAAAGGTCTTTTGGGGAAAATATAAAGTATAAACACTGAACATACATGGACATGACTGACAAGTCTATAGCATATACCTTCTATGCAAACATTACACTTTTATGCTGCACCATGTTAAGGTTCCATGTGGTAGAATCCATGGCCCAAATGCTATGTAGTGGCCTGAGGTCTCTTGTTCCTCAAAACATTTCCATCTGTCATTCATTTTGCATTCTAACTGTAGATGAGAAACAGAAATAATTTACATTTTTAATTTTTATTTTTGCAAGCCAAGATTAGGCTATTGCTCATTCAAATACATCTGTCAATCTGAATATTTGTATTTGTTACAGGAAGGAGTGATTAGGATTTGTTTTGAGTAAGTGCTGTTTGAATTGACTGAGATCACAAATAAATGAAGATTTCCTCTACTTCAAAAGCCTTAGGGGAGGTTTAAAGTACAGAGGCTGTTTTTGGAGATATTTCCTCTCCATTATGCAGAGAAGGTGCAGTCCTCTAATGGATACGTGCCACAAGTACATCTAATTCAGCATCAGCTGAAGGGTGTATCTACATCAGTGTTTGAGTTCAGATCAGTAATACACCCTGAAATTGAACTCCTAGTAATGCTCACTTTACTGTGCTTTGGGTGGTGCCAGAAAGGTGTCTGTGCACACACAGCCTGGATTCTCTGCAGATTAAACCAAAGCAGAAGATTATTAGATAAAACATTAGGTGGGAGCTCTGTTCTCAAGACCAATCTGGAAACAGAGTGGAGTGAAATCCCCTGGAAGGTATATAGTCTGGACAGCTGACCCACAGCATCAGCAGTTTTGTTCTAGACATCCATTCTCATTATGCTGCACTACTTGGTAAGGAAATCATTTTCTAAAATGTTAGGTTTCTGTCCTTTGGAAAAGTTTTCACAGAAAAAGCACTAGATAAATCTGTCAGCCTGATGGGCTTACCTACTCCTGTCTCTCCCTGACATGAGCTCGAAGATAAATTCTAGCTATGAGAGTTATAGATAGAAATTATTATGCTATCATCAAATATATTAGAAGGGAAAGATCTGCTCAGTCACTGCATTTTAATAGTATTTTTTCCTTACACTTTCCCTTGAAGAACAGCTACAACATTAAACAGAACATAATACAAAGACTATTTTAAAACACCAGGTTCATATAGATTACTTCATCAGGCATGTTATTTGGGTGAAGAACCAGTTCTTGTTTTGACTAAAGTCTGTTCTTTAGGATATCCAGTAAGTTATGCTGTATTCTGCCCTGATTCACAGGATGGTAACTATTATGAATAGCCTGAAGTACTCAGTGGGTTTATTGCTTGCCATCACATATGAAGGCAGTGGCTGAGACAGCAGCAGAAAGGGATTTTGACTACAGTGCTTCCTGATTGCTTTATTCATAAATGCTACTTTCTTAAGTCACTGGCCACTGACCAAAAAATAAAAAACCCCAACCAAACCTCATGATTTAAAACCGTTACTCAAAATATTCATCAACAAGTGAATAAAAACAAAGGACTGCTCCCACCCAGGCCCAAGTGACTCTCTGACCCATTAGTGTTCTTCCTATACCCTACAGAATAATATCAGTATTTAGCAGGATTCACCTTCATCTCCCCCATTGCTACACTTTAATTATCCAGATGGTTGCTCTGGCTCCATACTTGCAGCTTGTGTTGCTTGACAGAGTTCCCTGCCTCTGCAGCACAGGCGTTGGGTGTGAAGCAAGGCAACTGTAGCAGGAGAGTTCCTCCATTCTCCCAAAGGGGAAAAAATCATTCTAGTAGCTTTTATCAAAGGATTCCTTCTCTGGAAAGTGCTTTGTAACCTGAACTAGCAGTTCCCTGTTCAAAAGCACTGCCATGTCTCTGTCAATTACTGTGAAGCCCCACCAGGACAGGCAAAAGCTCCTGAGGTGCTAAAAGTGACAAGGTTTTATATAATCTCCCATTAGCTCTTTACAATGAATTAATAAAACAATAACCTGAACCAAGCAGGGTGCTGTATCAGTCATTGGCCTTGGTATGCTCTCTTTTTAAATAGGAATGTGATGGTCCAGGTTACAGGCAGGCTTCAGAAAAGGGATTGCTGCATGATGAGAAGTTACCCCCCAGTTAGCATTATGTACACAATGAGTTCTATATTCAGGTATCTGGGCACAATTCTCTTAGTATCCAGAACTCAGACTTGGCCCTATCGAACACAAGAGGCAATTTTTACTACAGAGTCCAAGAGAAGTATTATGGGATTACTGATTGTTTCTCTCTCTTTAAGTTGATCTTTCTCTCAGTTTGACTTCTTGCCCTGCAAAGAGCTTTGATTTGGCTGCATAAAGACAAGTGGTTATGTTGGAAAGTGCCTACATGGGGGAGGCTTCCTCCATGAAATGCTAAGTGCTGGTGCAGGAGCTGGTGCTGACACCAAGCTGCTGCAACCTCTGAGCACTGGGCTTGAAAAACTCACCCTCGCACTCTGATGGAGACATAATTTGTGTCACTTAAATATCCTCCTCCTTCACTGCTTTCACTGCAGGGATGGAGACGAGCGTTTCCATGGTGCAGAACAGCACTGCACATGCCTCAGTGAAACCAGAAACAATCTCCTCTCTCTTGGGTAAGTCCCACCATGCAGTGGTAGCAAATGATGCATTAGAACATGCAACAGAAACTATGATCTTCCCAGCTTATATTAAAGAATCTACCATCACCTCTGTTTCCATGAGCCCTTAGCAACACCTTCTACACTATTTCCACAGGGACTAAACAGAAAAAGAAAGCAGACCCAAAGGGCCCCTGAATGAATGCAACTCGTTCTTGATGTTTCAGAAAAAGGAAATTAAAACCCAAACCCCATTTTTAATGCACCGTAGCAAATGAACAGTTGCTATCTTGAAAAATGAAAGCTGATCATATTTTTGCTCTGCTTCTCAGAAAAGATGTAAAAAAATATGGCTTTGAATACCTTTAAGCTATATAAAGAGGATATCTTTACCCTGACATCCTAGCAAGATTTTAAATTGTACAGAACAAAGACTTTTCCTCACTGTCAAATTCTCTACATATTAAGATAAACTATTTTGTTATGTTCCATTATGCCCAATCAGGATTTAATTGGTTATAATTGGTTTAAATGGGCAGATATTTTCCTTCTAGTTTAAACCAAAATTAACACAAAATAAACTGGCAGCTTCCCAAATTTTAATTGTATTCTGAAACAGAAAACCTAAAAAAAGTAGACCCTAAAATCGACTCAAACTTTACAAAATTATTCATTATGAACACAGGTTAAGAGATGTTTCAGAATCTTAGTGGCTAATGGGTGTTTGAGACCCTAAATTTTATTTCTGTAGTTTGACCCAATTTTATTTTAATATAAATGACCCAGTAAATACTCGCTGTGCTCAACCCAGAGAGCGAGGTTGAGTTGTAAACACAGTAGAATTGTGAACACACGTAGAGCTACCCATGCAGCACCTGCTCAGATGCAGCACTAGAGAAAGGGCTAGTGACAGTCATCCTTAATGGCACACAAGCTGGGGAGAAAATCCTGGAATGACAGGAAATGACTGGGGAAAAAAGGTACATAAAGAAGAGTAGAAAGGGCACAGCCAGCACCTTTGATAAATTGTCCTAATAAATTTGCCCTTTGTCATTTAATTTTATACACATATCTTACTAAAGAATGTAAAAAAAAAAGGGGGGGAAAGGAGTAAGAAAGTACCTACACATTTTGAGTCTTATCACCAAGACTTGGCAACCTCTTTTGCAAAGCACCCTACCCTGCTGTGACATACTCAGAAGTGAAAGGACACTTCCACTATAAAGGGCAATTCCTGTTAGGAGATTGTTGTCTTGGTACACTTAACTTGGCATATCCATATTGTAATGCAATATTCTTCCCTCTGAGGGTGGTGAGACACTGGAATAGGTTGTGGATGCTCCATCACTGGATGTGTTCAAATCCAGGCTGTATGGGGCTTTGAGCAACCTGGTCTAGTGGGAAGCATCACTGCCATAGCAGGGGGTTTGGAACTAGATGATCTTTAAGGTTCCTTCCCACCCAAATCATTCTAAGATTCTATTATTTTCTCACAACCTAATGCCAGCAGCTAATGTTTCTGTTTCTGCTCAGACATTCCCAGAGTTGGACAGAGCTCAGACATGCCTTCACTGTTCCTGCATGAGCTCCTCAGAAAGCCTAAAGCAGGGTTGGAGACACCTGCACAACTCTGTGATGTCTGAGCAACTGGCAGGATGATCACAAAATCAACTAGTCTTTGATTCAGGAAACACTTCTGTTGCTTAGACCCTGCCCAAGACTACTTTGGCAGATGTACTTAAAGGCCCAAGTATTGCAGAACTTGGCTTTCCATAGGTTTATAGAGTCAGACCATGGAGATAGAAAGGAAATAGCTTAGCAAGACACCTTAGAGGACAAGGTGGTTGTGCTCCTTAAGAATTACTCTGTTTAAAAAAATGAACTCAAGGAACAGAGTACTGTGTTAGGCTGACTATGCCTCAGAGAACCAGGCTGTAGACAGATGTGTGTTTTCTAGACCTGGTCTGTGTAATACTAGCTTACCACCTGCTAAATTGGAGTCTTGCCTGTGTAACACCGATGGCATCATCACTGCTTCTGAATCTGCCCCACTGGGAGATTGTTTTCCAGAATTGCCAGCAAAGGTGCAGCTTTAGGACATTCAAATCCATCAGTGTGCAGGGGAGAAATCACTGCACATGAAAACATTTTACTGTGAATCATGCTTTTTGGACAGGGGAGTCAACTACAGATTAAATAAAGGTTTGAGGAATTTTTCTCTGCAGTATTTCACCTGGAAAATTTCCAGGGAGAAATAAACCCTGCTCTAGAAGACAGACTAAAAGCTTCTCAAAGACCAAATGAAAAGCTACATTTGGCTCCATTAAAAAAATTAGACCATTTTAGAAGAAATGCAGAATATAAATCTTGTCAGAATGAAGGCAGGGCCTGACTTTCTAAATTTCTCTTGCAGATTTTGTGGCTTTGTATTTCCATCACCCTATTTAATCTACAACATAAATACAGGAAATGCAGCCTTTAATGCCAGACCTAAAAAGCTTTTAAAGTTATTCCCTTTTTGAGCAATGCTTTTCCAACAATCTAGATATATAGTATTTGCAGATTTTAAACACCATCCATTAGACATACAGTTCCCCAAAGTGCTCTTTTTTTCAAACTAATACTTCAGCTGCCTCACAGAACTGTCTTCTAGGATTCCTAGCTGAAAGATTTCCTTTTATATCACAATGATGTCACAGATTAGTGAGGGTGGCTACCTCCTCTCCACCCCCATTATCCAAGATTTTGTTGTCTGTGGTTAGTTTCATTTTTCATCCTCTGCTTTCAAAATTAACTCAGCTGTGGATGAAGATCTATATCCTATTAGTGCTATCCCTTTGGGGAATGCTACAACAGCTGCAGCTGCCATTTCATTTCTCCTTAATACCCTTGTGTCCTAGAATACAAATAAAACAAATGTTGGTATCTTGTCCACTGCACACCCCACGTCGTATTATTTTAGACATACTGTACAGCTACATAAAATGCCCCTGATAAGACATTGTTAGTTGCTTGCAAAGAAGCCATTAGAATAACAGTTTGTGCCTCCAAAATCCATACTGGAATAATGAAACTCCCCACTGAATGCCGATAAATGATCTAACATCTCATAAGCCTTCTTAACTCCAAACAGTGAAATATTAGAATATTGCAGAAACCATGACAGGTGGAGTCATTAGAAAAATGTATGCAAATCCAGCAGCAAATGATGCTGCATAAAGTAAAGGGATTTGCAGCTAATGACTTGTGCTGATGTGCAGCCCCATATTCTGAACAGGAAAACATCTAACATCTATACTGATGACAAGTAAACCAGTCATATATTTAATTTTAGATATCTTTTGTCCTGCACTGCACTCAAACTTGGGAGATAGGTTTGAAAACCTAATAATAAAGATCTCAGATCTTGCTTATACTTACATTTTGACATGTCAGCTTTTGTATTTAAAATTCAGCTAAGGAGAAGAGCCCAACCTATCATCAGCACTGAATTTCCATGTGCAAGTAAAGATACTGTTACTGACTAAAGACTCTGCCTTGTTCCTTGTGCAGCCAAGTAGCAAAGAAAAAGAATTTTAGAATCTGTGTCTGATGCTGTCTCATACATTTGCTACTTCCCTTCCTCACTAGTGGTAGGATGTGTCAGAAATGGAGCTGATGATTAGCAGTGTATTAGCAGAGGATGTATGGCACTCTCAGTGAAGTAGTTTGAGCAGGTGACTTTGGGAATGGAGTTCACAATGTTACACTTCCTCTGTTGCAAACAGGGATACAGGTTGGAATCAAGACTGCAATTCACAACTGAGCACTCTGGAAGGGAAAGGAGAGGGGGGAGAACGGGGAAGCCCAGCTGAGGAGATAGGTCTTGAACCACAGCCTGCCAAAGGCTGCATCATGTGCAGTACCCAGTACCATTCGAACCTCAGCATGACTTTGGCAAGGGTTGCACTTCTATAGCACCTTCAGCCCAAGAGCAAGGAATGCTAATTAATTTACCTTTGCAATACTGAAGTAAAGGAATGTTATCCTCAAACTACAACTAAGGACACCCCGACTAGGAAAAGTGCTGTTCTAAAATGTCTACTAAAATGCTTCTATTTAGCCTCTGACAAAACCAGGAGTACAAGCTGTTGTCTGAAATCTGAGTGTTTAAGCTCCAGAAAACACATTGTGCCTATTCCAAACTGTAGCACAGTGGCTTGAAGAGAAGCAGAAGTCTATTCATTATCATCCTACTAAAAGTGAGTTGTACTCAGATTATGCAGGATTTCAGGAACAAATTTAAACTGATCTAGAAACACAGCCATTTTCAATTGCTTTGAAACTACGTTTTTAATTATAATACCTTTTCTCCAAGTCTATCTGCATTTTCCTTGAACTTGATTTTATAAGCTTACATGATCATTTTAGGAGACAATTATAAAGTCAATATTTTTATTAACCTAAAGTCTATTTAAAACTCCAAAGTAAGACTCCATTAACAATTCTTTCATCCATTCATTAAATTGTACCATACAAACTGGCATCGTCTGCAGCACCAGCAGCAATCTCAAACACAGGTACCTCCCCCACACTCACCACCTCTGTACAAATTAACTAATAAAGAGAGTTCATAGTAAATTAAGGTATCCAACAGCTAAAAAAAAAAATCATATCCACGGAATGTTTCTTCCCGTGATTCCATTCTTCTCAAAAAGAGAATATAAATAAAATAACTGTAATAATATTTTCTCTTCTGGGTTGTATGGCTTGGAAATCTTTACAAGACATCTCAGACAGGCTTATGGGTTTCTGCCTCCAAGATTGCAGCTCTAACTCACTACCTTTTCCAATCTCACATGCCCACAAAGGGTATTTTCTTGCAGATCCAATGGAATGCCCCATGCAGAAGTATAACACTGATTTCAGTGTGAAACTTCCATTTTAAAACATCTTTCTCCTCAACAGTATTCAGATAGTCCTATCTGTCTGGTCCATTTCCAAGGATTTATTTGGTGATTGAGAAGCAAATAATCACTTGGTCATTCATAATGTACTAAACCTGCAAATAAACAAAAAATGTTACTTAAAGTGGGATTTTGCAACAGGAACAAATAGACAGATAACACAGAACAGATCTTCTTATAGGTTATGGAAGATACCAGACACCTGCAAGTAGAGTCCAGAAGAATTTTTACCTTCAGTAACTGCTTTGAGTGTTATTCTTTTTAATCCACTAACGAAGGAGCTGTGTTGTTCCTCAATTTTGCAGAATTCCTCTGGGCATCACAATGACAGATCAGTCTTTCAATTATAGTCTTCAATTTCCCATGAAAAAAGGATATGGCATCATTTCTGCTCTTAGTTGTGCTGCTAGTATCCATAATCAGCACAGTGATTTCCAAAGAGAACAGAAGGCAGAGCTTGTGATGAGAAATGTGCAGAAATCACAGCTAGAAACAAGAAATGGATGGGCAACATGTATGGTAAAACATGCTTGGGTCTCAAGCAGTGCTGTATCTCATGCTTGAGAAATGACATATGGCACTTGCCTACAACCCTGTCTGGCTAAATGCCCAGTGCAATGTGGATTGTACATAATTGCCTCACACCAGAGAAAAGCTCCTTCTGCATATTATAAACATATTCATATTGACTCATTACTTATGAGACAGGAGAGAGTGACAAGAAAAGTGGTGCTAGAGAGGAGGACGGAGGTTTGCAGTACAATTGGTGCAGTGTTTTATGCAATATATTACATTGCCTGTCTACGTTGTGTGTCTTGAGATATGTCCAGATAGTAACAGTTTCTAATTTCAGGCTCTCCACATAAATATATGTTATCAAAATCCCCTTCTATATATTGTGCAGGAATGAGTGATTTAAAAATAGTTCTTACTGGATACAAGACAAGACCCCATAGCACCTGGGCAACCCCTCAGACCAGACTTCCTCCAGTTTTCTGTAGCATGAAAAGAAAAACATAGCCCAGTATAGCTATCTTATTAATTTAAACCTGAGCAGCTGCAGTAAAAAAAAGAAAAAGAAAACCCTGTTGCTGCTTCTTAATGATTTTTATTTAATTTTCAAAAGTCATCTACTCAGAGCTACTTCCATGGCTGCAGCCAACTGCCAGCCTTGAGCTCAGATCAGAGGACTCCTGTCCATATCCATTAACCTAATTATGGGCCAGGCACATCTGAACTCTGTTTTATGCTACGTGGTTTTATTTAGGATATGTTCATTGTATGTTCTTGTATGTTGAAGATTTCCTTTGGTGACTTCTGGGGGACAGGGTACAAGCTCCCAGCTCTGCTTGTTTGCTGAGAAACCCTTCCATCATCTCCTCCCAACACCACAGCTTCCTTACCTATAATTATGCTATTTGGTTCTTACTACCAAGTGCTAGAATTACAGAAAATTATCATTTGAAATGTGCAGACTTCTTGCTTGCAAAAAAATTGGCTGTGCCCTTGCAGGAATAAAGCTGGTTTATACTGTAAATAAGGAGTAGGTTGCAATGCCACATGGCTGCTTATTATCACCACATGAAACTAGCTATAAAATAAGGACATGGCTCATGAGTTCACTCCTAAATGGATTGGGCTCAATTTCCCTGACTCTTCCATTTCCACAGCTCAAGGTGTGTGACTGTGAGATACCCAGCACAATGGCAGGAGGGCTGGGACAGGTGTCTGCCACTCGTCAGCAGGAACCAATAGCAGAAAGGCCCCTGGGTTTATCCAGATTTCTTCAACTACTGTCATCAGCTGTATCCTCTCACTTTCATTATATTCACATCCAGCTCTTGCTGCTTGTCAGCTGCTCCTGATATACATCTGAGTGTTGTCAGGGTCCCTGTTACCCACACATATTCCAAAACACATCATCATTAGACTTTGATGTATCAGAAAAAGAATCTGATCCTGTTTCCAAATAAAAGCCTACCTAATTTCTGTTGTGGCTATCAAACAGAAAAGAGAAGACAAGATGTTACCCGGAGAAGACAATAATCTTTTTGTGAAGGTGCATTTGCAGACAATTTTTTTTTTACTTCTCTTTTTTTAATAAGGAAATCTCAGTTCCTTCATTCTACCTTGTTGTGGCTTTAAAAAAATCCAAGGCAATGATTATCAATTCACACCTTCGATGCATTGGGTATCAACTGAACTCTCCCTGCTTTGTTAGGAAGCCATTAACTTCCTTAACCCCATCCTGAAGACAGGGAAATTGAGGCACAAAACTACTCAACTTTAGCACCTGTATTTAAATAGTTAAATTCATTAAGATTTGTTCATTCATTACACTCTTGAGACTTTAGTCCTTTGCTAAATCTTACACTATTTTTTCTTTCCATTTCAAAAATATTTTGAGGTTTTCTAATTAGATTTTGAACTGAAATAGTCTCACAAATGCACCTTTGCATCTGATGGTTTCATTGCCAAAATGTCCATAGAGCAGGAGGCACTGAAGAAGACGTGAAAAATAAGACTTCCTTGATGAACCAAACTTAGCTGATGTCTTAAAACACCTTACAAACATGGGCATGTGAAATGTTCCTCATTTAGAGATGGGGAAACCAAGGCACAGTCAGATAAAAAAAAAATTAGACAAACAAGCAGTAAAATGTGAAAGAAAGCCCAGATTTCCTGGTTTTCATCCCATTAGTCATTTAATGCTCTAAGTCAGAACAGCCAGACCAAATTTTACTCTGTCTCTTAAGTGCTTATTCACACATAGAAGCATTTGAAATGTTAAGGTCTTTTCAGTAAATTTGAATAAACAAGTAGCATATAAGCCAACTTTTGTTGTGATATAGCTGATACTGCTCTCTGCTGCAGATCACCTTGAAGAATTTCTGTCAGTATTATGTCAAAGGAACAAACAGTAAGAGGACCAAACAGTAAGAGGACCATTTTAAGCAGTGTGCACTATGCCGTGAAGCTTTTAAACTATGATTTACCTCTTTCTCTTCATGGGCTCCCACATTAATAAGCTAAGAATTGAGAAATGTTGGCAAATGCTTAATCCTCTGCATGTATAACATATTGCATGTTCAATGCACACACAAACCTGAGAACCATACCAGTTTTGAGCTGAAGAACTGTCAGTTCAATGAAGACTCACAATAATACAAAAGCTGCATGTGCTTTGATGCTTCCACATACCTGAGTTCAATAAATATGTTAACCAGATCTTTTACAAGGCCATTTTTCTTTCCCTTTCCACTGAAAAGAGAAGAGACAGATGGTTCAGGCAAGGGAGTGCTGCCGATTCTTCTAGCTTCTCTTGTCGTTGAAAGACCCATCTCTCTGAACTTTATGAAAGGACTGTGAGAAATGTGGATGGCTGCGTGCTTGTGTGATGGGCTTATTCACCCTGGTTTGTACCAGACCAGTGGATGTTTGCTGTTTGATTGCTTTCTTTCTATTAATTCTGTGAAGCTCTGCTATTTTGAGAAACAGAACATAACATACAAGAAAATACTGAGAGGTTTTAATCACAGACACTACAAATTTCCAGCTTTCAAATGGATGAATGATAAACACAAGATCCCCTTACTGTGTCTTACACATAAGCACTGCATATTCTAACAATCTTGGCCAAGTGTAACAAATACAGGAAATCCAAGAAGCCTTTTTTAAGCCCACCAGTTGTTGCAAGTGTATATATAATTTTATTTCGTTATGGATGATTGTTTATGTTTAAGCATCACTGTAAATTGTTAGAGAAAGTTCAGCCAAATCAGGTGACATTTTTCCATGCCCTTGTGATTACAACTATTTGAGTAGGAGGTGTCTTCTGACTACTGATTTTTTTACACTTAGAGCTGAATACCATTAAAATACAGAATCCAAACTGAAATATCATTGCTGTAATTCAGCAGACCCAGCTTGGAAGGGCCCATGGCCAGGCAGAGCAGGGCTATGGGGAGCTGGAGACTGGCCCTGCTATGGTGTCTCTGGGGCAGGGACTGACAGCCCTGGGAGGCTGACATGGGCAGGGTGGGGCAGACCCCAAGCTGAGCAGGTTGAGGCCCGTAAGGTCTGTTAGTGTCCCGACAAAGAGCTCCTTGTCCACACCTCCTTGTTGCTAAATCCATCAATCAGCACTGGGGAGCAGGACATGGGGGTGGTGTGTGTTTAACTGAGGAGTTCAGACATCAACAGGACCCTGAACTGGGGTCATTCAGAGCTTCATCCAACCCATTCCTGTACCAGGCAAACATGCAGTTCAAGTTCAAGCCATGGCAATGACAAAACAACTGAGTTGGGGTGTCAAAAAGGACACTGAAATATCCAAAGCAAGTTTTAAGAGTGGATACTAAACATGTAGTTATGTAATGTCTATCATATATATTGCTTCCTTCCTAATGGCAAGGAGATCTCCACCTCACCATTACCCTTCTCCAAGGTCAGGGCAAAGCTAGTGGATAGTTTCAAATTCCTTGACTTTAAAATTTAATGAACCACCTACTCTTTCACAACAATAATTGTTTTCCACATATTGCTTATTCATAAAATATGTATCTAATCCTGACTCTTCACTTCCTATTTACTCTAGTAAATAGATCCTCTGTTCTGCACAGGCAGCCCTGTCATCATGCTTTAAGTCCAGGGATATGTGCAGAAATCTTTGTACAATAATTATGGAAAGTTAGTGGGGTAGAAGGAAATGTTATCAGCCATTATCTCTTGCTCCAGAGGACGTGAGGAGAATATAAATAAATCCAGACACTGCAAATGCTTTGCTGCAAGCTAGGTGATTAAAGTATTTCAGATTCCTACAAGTCTATTTAAAGCAAGTTAAATCTTTTTGATGGCCAGGAGTTCACTACAGCCTAGCTGCTCACACAGGCTGCTTCCCTAACACACTGCCCAAAGTCCACAGGAAAATGGCTCCAGCTCCTGGTGCACACTAATACAGATGAGATGTTAGGTTACTTATAGGTCTTCAAAAAATGTATTGGGCTACTTCTATTTACACTAGAGATACACAAGCTCCTTCCTAAGGGTTTAGTGCTGCTTCTTAGGCTCCTATTCTTCAGTCTGTATTAGCATTTTTAAGACTTCCATCTTCAGAGCAGTGGCAGGTCAGAATTTGGTTTTGCAAATCTGGGGAGCAATTTAACTCTCTTAGTCAAGAGATACTCCTCAGCATTTGTTGACAGTCCAAAAACACCAGCTCTACCACAGTCTGATTGGCCAGTGTGTGCAGGCTGTTTGGAGGGCTACGCAGGGCGTTCACTGGCTCACAGCTGTCGAGATGCAGACTCAGCTTACTGTAGAGGAAAAAACCTAGTGTTAGTAAGTGAGGGGAGAGGAAAGGGGATGGGAGTGGATAGAAGGGAATAGTATTTCTTAATTGCATCTGTTTAGCCATATCTAAGGAAACAGTAGAGAAAAAAATAATATCTTGCATTTTACTGCACATCTTAAAACCAAAAAACCAGACACATCATTCCCGAGAAAGTCTGGTCAGTAGCTGGGGTTATGCAGAACAGCTTCTGCATACTGCTTTAGCAGAGGCTGGAGAAGCAGGGGAATCCAAGAGGAGGAACAACAATGGTGTTAGAGAATGAAACAGAGAAACAAATTGGAATTACCCTGGGAAGAGCCTGGAAAGTCTAGAAATAAAGTTTTGGGACAATGTGCTATTTGAATAACTTGGAACTAAGAGCAAAGACTAATCCAGAGAAACACTCTTTCATAGATACCTTTTATAAAGAAACATAATTTCATCAAAGGTATCAGAGTCCAGTAAGTTGCATAAATATTGGTAATGCTTTAGAGCTTTACACTCCCAAATGATTCCGTGCACTTAATAAATTCAGAAGTAACTTTATCTAACCAGCATGTAGCTCCCACAGAGATGGAAGGTGACAGCCCATAAATAGCTCACAGTGCCATTTCACAAGGCATTGTGTCATAGAGGAAACAGTGCTGTGATCCACTGAAACAGCGGGAAGTAGAGGTAAGCAGGATGGAATTACATCCATTAGAAATGGCCCCACGTATCAAGCTCATGGTTCTGGTTTTAGGGAAGGGGAGGTAGAGCCTTTGTGTGAGTCTGGAGCCTGACAGTACTGACCTCACCTGGCTCCTAGCAGTATTCTGGAGAATCACTACTACACTGATTAGAGAAAAAACTACGGCATCAGTAAAGGTTTAGAAGTATCCTGCATTTTGAGTACAACTTAATCAAACACTAACCATACCTGACCTTGCTCACCTAGAGATATCTAACAAGAATCCAGGCCCAGCAAGCACACTTTGGTCCACTTAATGCTTGTTGAAAGAGGGTAGGAAAAGCTGGGTCAACAGTTGTAATTTTGATCCAGATAGTGCAGGCTTTTTACACTGGCTTCCAAAGAGAAAAAAAAGAAAAAAAAAGTTGATTCCTTTAAAAAATATGTAATCACAACATGAAAACAGAACACTGGGGAGTAACATTTTGCCACAACAAACAAAACTAAGGTGTTAAGGTATTAGTACCACCTTGAGCATATCGAGATACCAGGTACTATCTTTCCCCAGTGGGGGAGACTTTTTCACATGGTAAAAACAATTAGACCTCTTTTTTCCCAGCTACCTGTTCATGTGTTTGAGAAGATATGTTGCAGCAAGCAATACAAAAACCCCAGAGTGCTTTAAAACAGGACAAGCAAGTCCTTCCCTTTCAGTTTCTCAGAGTTATTTCTTTATATTTTTGATTTAAAAAACAGGAAATGCACAGTAGAAAAAGCCCAGAATTTCTAAACTATAAACAAGTTTTCTTCCTTTTTTTTGCATTTGTATGAAAAAGGACTTGAGGACAAAATAATTTCCACATTCCTATTTCATGTCTCTTTAAATGCTCTGTCAAAATTATTTCAGGTTGTGCTGCAAAGTGAATCTAAAGAACAAATTTTTATTCTATACTCATCATTTTCCTTCCTTTCAAGTGCCATTTTTATCAGCTTCTCTTATACATGACAAAGAACCAAAAACTTGAAGATGTGCTCTGGGGTGAAAAATGCCACACTGTTCTCCAGCGTGGTCAAGGCTAATCAGCTTGGAACATCTACACAATAAAAAAGTCAGCTCTAGAAGTTCCAAAGTGAGGGAAAAGCAACCAAGTCAGATAATCCTAAGAGGCTTTGTTCAAGTAACAAAATCCATTTGAAGCTTTTTTTTTTCCTCTGGAAAACTTAGTCATGACTAAGGGGATACAGGGTAGATATGCAAATCATGAAGGTTATTTTGGAGGTCAGTCATTATTTCTTGTTCCTTTCTCTTAGCACATAAGAGCAATTCATCCAGCACCAAGGTGAGTGGCAGCAATGACATCAGATTTAGAACTCATCATATGTCCTTTTTTAAGTGCAAGCAGACTTTGAGATTTTTAAGCAAGGGAGTAGTACATTTCACTCACAAAATTAAATCTCTCTATGCTTAATGGAACTGTTATGGTTTCTTTAAATACCATTTGCACAGCCTGGGGCACTTTATGTTAAGGAGCTGTATCCATGATGAACAACATAGCTCTATGGAGAATTGATGGGCTGGAGTCAGGAAGAGACAGCCCACTCGTTATTTATGTCTTCTCCAGCTGATTTCCAATAGCCAGTGGAAACCCATACTCCAATGTTTCAATAGAAATATTATTACATGGCATATTCTGCCCCTTGTATTTAATCTAACCATGTCCAAACCCCTCGTCTTCATTTTGTGAGCCCAGGAATATCAGAGTACCATCCCAATTAGCTAGAAGTGTCCATCCACTGGAGAGTGGAGACTCTTTGGAGCCTGGGAAGAGCATTTCAGTGTCAAGACAATGCAGTTTTTGACAGAGGCACACAAATAATTTCACTGCATTTAACTGAACAGTATTACCAGCTATAGCTAAACTCTCCGAGAAAATCAGCTTAATTAAAAGCAAAGTCAACAATCTGCTAAAGCAGAAATTTATCAAGAGCAGTGAGACTTTATATTACTTAAATTAAAACTAAGCATTACTAATGGAACCAGATGACTCTTTAGCATGAGCTCTAGATATCAAGCTAAAACCAAACTGAAGCACAATGAATGTTTCCATTAATGTTTCAAAGTTCATGTAAACATTCTTTTCCTTTCCTTCAATACCATGCTCTTTGTGCCCACACTTCTCTCACATTAACCCTTTCAGTATGCAGCCTTGGTATTTGTCCTAAGCCCTTACAGTGTAATAACTTTTACATCTTCTACACTAGCTACATATTTTAAAACATAGTATGGTTTGGGTACAGTATAATAAAAAAAAGGCCAAACAATCTGAAGTATCTCAGAAAAACAAATACACTCCAGTCAGAGAAATGCAAATAGCTTCAGATTTCTTCCTATATTTATTTTTTTAACTTAATCTTTCAAGCCTTTTCTGATTAGCTGCAAAAATTATTTCAATTGAGAAGCCAGCTGTTTTAAGAAACTCAGCTGATCCCATCTGGCCTAAAGTATAAGGCAGTCTGATATCATCAGCTGCTTTGAGCAGTGAGCTAAGGCACAGCTGGTTTGAAATTCAGAGCTAAGACACACCAGACCACGAGCTGTGTCGAATGTCAGGCTGCCTCAAGTGCATTTGTGAAGCATGAGGCAAAGCTGAGTGGCTGAATAAAAAACAAAAACCCTCAGAAGTGACAATCTCTGTCGTAACATGAACCCTGGAATGCCTTGTTGTAATTGCAAGAAGTTATGGACCGATTACCATGTCGGGCTGGCTGAGAACATCTCTTCTTTGCTACTTCTGTGTTTTCAAAGATACAAGCCACAACACAAAAACTTGGAGAATCAGCAGAACTGGACATCATTAACACTTACAGCTCACATCTCAGTCATACCAGTATTTTCAGTTGTTAAGAGAGGTTCTTTCTAACTAATGCTATCAACATAATGTATTCCTTGGAGGTGCCTTGTGTGCTTTGGAAGTATTTTTTTTTTTTAATCCAACAATGGATTCTCCACAACGAAATATCCTTTGCTTTGTGTCAGTCATACAGAGTTCCCCTGACAGGCTGAGCTTTCTGCAACAAATATACTCAGTCTTTCATTAACTCTCCATGTGGCTAGAACCTTACTTATGCTTGTTATTCTTACACTTCATAGAAGAATTCAGCCTTTGGCTTGTGGACTGTGTAGAGCCTGAAAGGAAAACTAACCCAAGTGAGCCTGCTCAGGTTAGTCTGCTCTCCACTGCCTAGCTTTCCAGAGTGCCCTGGCCCAGGCTCTTGACACCATCCTGTCCTGCCATGCAGCACACCACAAATGCACATACATATTCCATTTCATTCTGTCATGTCAAGGACTGAGAGAGTGTCAGCTGAGTGAATTGTTGCCATTCACTTCTCCCCAGCCACAAGAATGAGCCATAGGGTCTGCTTTTCCAAGAAGACCGAGTCCATCTGGATCATATCATTTGTTTAGGAGAGCTGAACCCTGTGCCTCAGTGTCTGCTATGAAATAGGAGAAAATTGATGGGCTATTGCTGGCAGCATAACTCTGAGCTAGCAGGAGAATGAAGAGAGCTTGCCAAACACTACTGATTTGATAATGATGCTTATCAGCTATAACCATATGAAGAACTGGAAGTGGCAGAGTGGAGAGAAATAAAAACACAGGGAAATCAGTTTGAAACAAACTTCTGGAGTTGGCCAAAGGAGTCAGAGGCTGTGATTTGGGGAAGACTCTTACTGCAATTAGAAGTTCTCTCAAATAAAATGCCAAAACTTAAAGGTGATTTTTCAGGGTTTGGCCATGGGCTGTCTTTAGAGCTGTACTTCTCATGCAGTTTATCTACTTGCATCTCATGCAGTATATCTACTTCCAAAATAATGTTTGAGTTTATAAGAGCTTTTACAAAGGTGTGAAAATCTTAATGAAACTTTTCTAGTCTTTGAAAGATGTTATTATTAATCAAAGTACCTGTGAATGTGGGGATGGAGGTGGTCTGTGGGAGGATGTCCTTAGCCTAGCTGGGGAGTCAGCACAGCTCTTGGGGGTCAGGACAGCTGTCCTGTGGGTCTCCACATACCCAGGGGAAAGAAAACGAGCAAATTCTCTGCCATACCAAATTAAGACACAGAGTTCATTGTGGGTCAGATCCTGTGACTGCTTCATCTTGATGACTGAGGTCAGCAACAGGGTGATCTTCCAGAACAGGGATCTAATGCAGATTATAACAAGTTATTAATTGCAGTCTATTCAAGGTGAGAAATGAAGAATAGCAGTACAGATTTCCAAAGACAATTCATATGTAGAAATCAGATATACATCTATTGAGCCTAAGCTCTGCTTAGTTTCCAACAAAGTACTTTCCACTGTTTTGACAGTTCTCACTGACTGATTTGGTTTTAGTCAGACCTCCTTCACCCAAGAAAATTCACCACTCGCTAGAAACAAAAATCTCTAGTTGTCCAGAAAAGGGTACACAGTTCACCTCTAAACCAGCCTGGCAGATTATCAGGGATAAGCAGGGCAAATAGGAAAGGTTTTACAGTTCTGCCATCTGGTGCTGCAGTCCTGATGGTCTGCACTCCCCATGGAAGTCGCCTTAGGGCAGCATTCTTGTTCCTTGATACAGATCTTCCAGCTGCACTTTTACCCTGCAGAAGGCAAGAAGGGCTTGCTTTGCCAGATCTCTATTGCCAGTAAGTCTTCAACAGCATTGCTGTAAAGGAGCATTATCTGATGTTCTTGCCATGTTGGGTACATTCAGACTGGTTTCAGACTGTTCCCACAGATGTTGCTCAGTTTTGAAATATTATTATTATTAAAATAGCAGTGGGCTGCAAAAAGTTTTATGAAATCTGATTTTACTCTTACATGCAGTCTGTCAAAATCCACATTCTTCTGAAATGGTATTGATTTGCTACAATTTCCTTTTTATAGAATAAAGCTGGAAAAAAAGTCAGTGTTAAAATAGCCTTTTGACATTTTTAGACTAGACTACAGCAGTATTCTATATGGAAACAATGGCAGGGTATCCATCTGCAGAGGAGAGATAAGAAGTATCATAAATGCTCAATATCAAAACCATCAAAAGCTTGCTAATGACCTAAAAATCAGAAATTGTTTAAAAATGGAAACATGGGTGCTCACTGAACATAACTTTAAGTGATTTGCAGATAACATCAGAAAATCTGAGGCATAAAATGAGCTGCAACCAGCAAAGGACATATAAGTCAGTGAGAAAAGTTTTTTATAAGTATATTCAGGGTAAAAAAACTGAAAGCATTGCACTAGTCTTAAGCAGGAAGGGTGAAAAATGTATGAAGGAATGTAAAAGGACAAAATGTTCAGTGCCTGAGCCTTCAGAAAAGGAGTGAATCTGTGACCAGATTCTTAACACATATCAGTGGTCTGGAACATTGGCTAGAATTAGGAGAGAACAGAGAGCAAGTATTTAGCTGAGACGTGTGCATGATGGTGGAGCCTGCTGAAATTCACCTTAGAAGGTTAAGAAATGAAACAAGCTGAACTCCTCTGAGAACACAGAGGACTCATGAGAACAACTATAGTGCTCTTGCACTGACAGGGAAAAGGAAAAGCTGGAAAATTACAGGCTAATCAGCTTAAGCTTAATACCTGGCAAGATACCCCAACAAAAAGTGAAACAATCTGTGTATAAGCATTTAGAGACATAAACATGCTAAGAAACAGCCAGCTTGTATTTGTCAAAACAAAGTGTGTTAAACCAAGCTAACTTCTTTCCAAGTGAATAACTTGGCTTTTCAGAATAACTTGGGTGGAGCAGGGTAGCAGAGGAGAAATTTAGTGAAGCAAACTCAGGGAATGTGGCCTCTGTTATATCACCATAAAATAAGACTCAAAAAGCAGTCAACAGTATTCTCATTCCAGACTGAAGCTGAGCCAGCTTTTGACATACTGAAATCCTCACAGTGTGGAACTTCTGTTCTCAGCACACCTGGAATGGGAAGGGTGACTCCTAGCCAGCAGCGAGAGCAGCCCTGTGCCAAGGCACTGTGCCAGACCATACCTGCACTTCTCAGGGGGGAAAATGATGGAGCTCGAGGCAGACAGGTAGTCCGTAAGCACTAAAGCATCTCTGTAGGAGAGCTGCTGCTAAGCCAGTTCTCAGTCTATGTAGGGTGACTGCTCCTGTCAGGGCCACACCTGAGTTCCAGTGACCCGGGTTGTCACTGACTGTCCATGCAATTAGCAGTTTTATGTCCATCTATAAACCAAAGTATTCCTAGGAAATTGTGGTCATTATTGTGCTACATCACTGTGGCATCTGACCGTGCTTGAATTTCTCTTCCCTGGTACCCTTTGGCCTGAAGATCCCGTAACTTTGGCAGATGGTAAAAATTCCACTTTCACAGGACACCTTAAAAAGCACCTTGTTCAGCATGTCAGTAGAAAATAAGGACAAAAAAACCTGTCTGATATCCTTGAGGTACAGCAAACAAATTCAACCTGATTGTACCAGCCCCATGATGAACGTCTGGTAATGCTTAGTCCCAGATGGGAGAGGCAAATGCCCACATCATTTTTTCCAGCTGGTCTTTACTGATTATAATTTGAAGTATACACAACTTTATCAAAATATTCACCAATTCACAGATTGTACAATAGTATACAACTTACACTAATCCACAGTGACTTGCAGGTCATTATCTACAAGTATAATACTAATTTTAATTACTAATAAAAGCAGATAAGACTGTTCCTTTTCTTGTCTTTAAAAACATGCTATCAAGTAATAGGGTCTATTCTTACCATGAGGCAAAAATACATCTTTAATAATAAATATTCTGTGAGTAAAATGCTGCTTTTTCTATCAGCTTTCCTATGGGTCATTTTCTTTCAGTAAGCAAGGTTGGGGACAGCTACTAGACCATGTAAAACTAATCTCTCCCTCAGGAGTATTTTAAATTATAACTTACCTTATCTGATTTAAGTTCAAGTAGAAACCGATCTATAGGTGTTCCTTGTGGAATTTGTGGTGTCACAGAAATTAGGTTATTAGCAAGAGCCACCTAAGGGCTTGTCTACAGGGGAGCCAAAAAAAAGGGATAAGATTTCATCCAAAGGCAAACAGCACAAAGGCAAACTTAAACAGAATTTACCTTTGAAATATAGGCTATGTATATTAGGAATATAATGATAATAACCTCAAGGACAGTGTTTTGAGTAGTTCTCCTGAATGCCTGTCATTAGTGAGTTGACAAAGGTGTAACAGCAGATGACTGCCCCATGTCAAGCAGCAAGTTTTATGACATCTTTGGCTTGTTGGCTTATTGCTCTCAGCTCGATGAGGGGGGAGAGCAAAGAAGGGAGGAATCTTCATCACAAGTGCAAACTACAGCCAGTATTCATTAACTTTGAGCCAGCAGCAAGGTGTTTTGCCAAATTTGGTTATGCATCCCCCATCAAAGTAGTACCACCTACATCAGCGAAACAACTTTACACAGAATGTCATTTGTTCTGTGGGGTTTGGAGGGGAAGAAGAATAATGAGAGGAGTCTAAAATTGCCACGCCAAGTTATCATCCAGCTGTAGCCATTCTCAGCTAGAAAGGAGCTGCAGCAGAAGCAGCAGTAGTTCAGCAGGAAGGTCAAGAGGTCAAGGGGAAAGGGAAAAAGAAGCCTCTGGTTTTCTCCACTTCTATCGTTCTGAAGAAATCTTCTCTGGTGTCTTCTGCCTCATTCATGGGTAGCAATGTCAGAAATGCTAGTGTAAAAAGAGTGTCTGTACCACAGGTTAAGTAGATAAAGGAGATGACTGGCTTTTTTCCCCCCATGCTGTGTACCGACTGAATGTCGAGGCAACAGAGACCATGCAGCCCCTGAGGAACTACAGAGTTCACTGTTGCTAATATCCCTGCTGAGACCTCATTAGGGATGACTTGCAGCTCAGAAATTGCTGGTGTGTATGTGTGCCTGACCTCTGGATTCAACAGGCTCATTGGTCCTTCCTCTGTAGCACTTCTCTTTCTCCACCCAGGCTCAGGTGTCTCTTGGGGGTGACTAAAGTTTCAATATGTTCTTGTATCAGCTTTTGGTCATGAGGGCCTCTGCTCCACTCTGCAATATTGCAAGGTCCTGTCATCTGCCAGTTTGAGGAGAGCAAGCTACACTAGAATTTAAGTTTGAAATATAAGCTATGTATATTAGCAATATAATGGTAATAACCTCAAGGACAGTCTTTTGAATAGTTCTCCTGAACTAATTAGCTTACTGGCTTTTTAAAGCTTAACTGTTAATAATTTTATTATCACAGATAATAATTTGGAATGCAGCAAACAATGAATGTATTCAGATCCTTCACTATTTTTCAGGATAACATGTCTGATTTTGCATTAGCTGGTATGCTGCATTGTTATTGTGCTTTGAAAGCCTCAGGAAAAACCAAAATCTGGTTTGGGCAAACATCTCTCAAAGTCTGCAAAGTTTCCTTTTCCCTATTTTCTCACCATCAGTCTCTGGTATCACAAAATTGTCTGGTGCTAACTCAAATATGTTAGAAACTTTCTTGTTACACTTTCAGGACAAAAACTACTCACTAGCATCAGAAAACACAATTTCACCTTGTAGGATCAGAAAAGCAAGGCAAAGAAATATTCTGAGGGATTTGGGTTTGGGATTTTTAGCACACATTAGAGGAAATTAAGAGGCAACATTAAGTGAAGTAGGAATAATTGTACATGGGAAATTAATGAATAATCATACAATAACCTTGATTTTCCAAGAAACAAACAGTTTAACTGATTGAATAATTTTTATTTGAGATCTTTAGGAATCCAGACAATTTTAGAAGTTGTCTACAGCTTTGACAAAACCACATCTCAGAAATTCAGGGTATGTGAGATGAACATGATGTCTGCATTCCTCAGGATGAAATCGGTGGAAGTTTTGAGGTACACATGAGTAAAATGTTGACTGAGGATGCTGCCACAGAGCACGAAGTAAAAGTGAATTGACATTGCTTTCATTTGAATGAAATGCATTGAACCAAGAGGCACAGCTGAATGAAGCAGGTCTCAAATTCCCACTGGATTTTAATTTTACCTACTCAGTTACATGACTATAATTCAATCGCCATTAAATAACTGTTGCTGATGTCTTTTAGACTTAAGTAGATATGGCATAAATTTTGTGAGACAAAACATTATAGGTGTCCCCATAAGCTTATTTCAGGATTTTATTTCTAACTTAAACTCTGTAGACCATGGTGGGCAACTGGATTTACAAGTGAGAAGATTTTTGATAGTAGAATATAATTGGCTCAGGAAAGTTTATGAAAAAGCAGCCTTGGTAAATCGTTCAGCAGAGCACGGAGGATTAAGCAAACTATTTAGCCTGAATCCACATCATCTGCAAATCTGATGTTTATAGAGGCTCCTGTATTGCCCAGACCTTTAGCAAACTATTTTTAGTGGCTAATTGTCCAGCTGCATTACATCTTCACCTAGAATCTCTTTCTTAGCCAAAAGGAAATCGAACCCCTGAGGAAGCAGAAAAACCAAGCTGAATATTAAATGGCATTTGGAATGCTGGAGCAGTAGGATGTAGATGTCTTGCAAAAAATGAAACTGAAAAATCATCACAGGAAAATCTATTTCTATGGGGTGCATTTTATTATCTTTTTTTAAGACTGAACTTCTCAGTGAGACTGTGTTGAAGAAGCCTATCTAAGGGCTTTAGCAGTGGGATAAAACAACAAAGAAATAAAAATTAAAGACTGTCTTTTAAAAAGCAGATCAGAACAGTCAGAGATGAATGCAAATGAAGGGTTGAAGTAGGATGAAGCCAAGGGAGCAAGGATGTGTGGAAAGCCCAGGGGAGGATGGAGCAATGGATAAAAGACAGGCTGGATCAGAGGCATGGGCTGTTATAGCAGCATCACTGAGGGCTGGATGAGATACAGGCTCCTGTCAGGGGTGGTTTAGGAGTATTAGGTTTGCCTGAACCGCTCTGACATTTCCTTAGATGTGTTTATCAACTCTGTTTGAGGGTAGCTGGCCCCTGGCACTTTGCAGCTCTGAGGGGAGGAGCAAGAATTGATTCTTCATGATTGATGTTGCTGTGCTTGAATGCAGTCACTAATTCCTCTGCACAGCTGCACAGCAAGTTCCCCTCACCCCTGAAGTGCAGCTGGAACACGGCCTGTCAGCGCTGCATGGGGCTGTGTGCTATAACAGCCCCAGATGATGAGAGGCACTTGTAATACTTCAGCACTCTACTTTTTCATCAGCTGACTGGAGGGGAATTGAGCAGCCGTGCTGTTGTACCGTGCAAGCTATGCAGAATGGGGCAGAGAGATGAAAATCACAGTGAAAAGTAGGCATTAAAACCCCTTCTTTCTAATGTCAAGGGCTTATCTACGTAGTTTTTATCAGGTCCAGACTTGGCCCTGTGTTAAGATTTCTTCTAGGCTGCTCAGAACTTGGAATGTGGGCTATTCATGCTAGCACTTTAATTATAAAAACCTCACAGACAATGTAAGGAAAAAAGATTCACTGAACTAATTGGCTTCCTGACATTTTTAAGCTAAACAAGCAACAGTGGTGTTGTGGCAGGTCAAGCTAGTGCTCTGTCCTCTTACATCTCTGTTGCTGCTCGTGTTCAGGATTCAAGTTATCCATAAGACACTAACTCCTTCATCATCCCCAAGGCCCACGTTTCTCCCTGGCTCAAATCTGGAGCAAGCAAATTCCTTCACCAAGTGGGAAGCATGACCTGAGAAGGACCATCTCATGCTCATAAGCTGTGTGTTGGGCTCAGTGAGCTCAAGCTTGCAAAAAGCAGCCATAAGGTACAGCATGAAAGGCTCCACTGAGGGTTGAAAAGACATCTGATAGCGTTGAACCCTTGACTTGAATATCAAGCTCCTAAACTCCAGATTGCTGCATTTTCCCAGATATTGACACCTAACATGGACAAGTTACAGATCCCTCAGGTATTTCACCACTTCTGAGAATCACATCAATGGCAACACAAAAGCTGTCATGGAGCCTTTGAAATATGGTCTGATATTTGACAAAAGCAGGCATGTTTCCCCTCTGAGTATGCACAGAAGGCCACAGAGACACGCTGCTCAGGCCAGCATACAGCAGAAAGGTTTTCAAGTAGCAGCCAGATGATTTTAGATGATTTTAGAACAGTAGTGACAGTGCTTTCCAGTTTTGTTCCCACTGTTCTGCTCATAAGGAGCCTGCAGTTAATAAGCAGTTAATTATAATATCTGAACAAGTTTCTTTTCCACAGTAAATCCAGCCTGGGTAGTTAAAAAAATCTAGTAGACTCAAATGGTCCTTCTTTGCAAGGTGAAGTGAACACTCTGCTGGCACACACACATCTGATTGCCCTGGAGATCTGCTGCACATGCACTGTGATTGTCATTTTGAAGATTTGACACTGAATAATGGCCTCTATTATTCAATGAAAAAGGACCCAAATAAACCAGCATTTCCATCAGCCTTATGGGAGAATAGATCTGCAAAGCACAGGAAACACTTTAAATATAATAAAAAAATAAAATCATAGGAAGAAAACCCTCTGCTGTTCAAAATAGAAAAGAAACCATGAGTGTTTTCTCATACCTCTCCTTAGCAGCCTGCTGGCTGGAAGGGCATGTTACCAAAGGCAGGGGTCTCCACACCAGAGAGCAAAACTCTTTGATGCACGGAAAATATTTACAGTTTAACTGAATAATGATCCAAAAGCACTGAACAATCTCGTAATATAAAGAGAACCCAGAATGATATCTGGATGCACATACTATTGTTTCTTTGCAAATCCCAGGTTTCAAAATCCTTACATGTTGAAGGTCACCTGGTTTTAGTCTTTCACCTATCCGTACTCTTCACAGAAGCCCATTTCTGCAGGTACAGTAGATACTCTCATGTGGGCAGTTCATGGGGATGTCTTTCATCTAGCTTCTAGAATATAACAAATTACAAGTAGGAACTGCAAGTATCTTGTTGCTAATTGAACATGCACATCCCAAGTTCTTACACAGATAATTCTAAAATGACAAGCCCAAACAAAATGTGATACTCGCATTACTCAGTGCTTAAGAAGTTATAAATAGCTGAGGAATTTCTGGTCTACGAGGAAGGTTTCTCATGGATTACTCTTCAGTGTTTTAATTTAAGCTTTCCCATATTATATGCTTTCTTTAAAAAAAAAAACAACAAAAACCATACAGTACTTTTTTAAGCATAGACACTCTACATCCTTGTCTTGAGGAAGCCTCTACAGAAGGATGTGGTCACATTTAAATTGTAGTCTCTTTATTGTGTAGTCCAACTGTAAGACTTTTCAGTGATGTGTTTTATGAACCTAAACAAACGTGAGCATGTTGGTAGAGACAGCTGTCTCTATACAGCTGCTGCATGCAGTGAGAAATACTCATCCCTGTGGGCTTGCTCTTTATTAATTTCTATTACAAATGGCTTTTGGTGTGGATTAAAGTTCTTGCTGTGGTGATGTGATCAACAGTACCAGTTCTCTGAAGGGAAAGAGACATTTCCTAGCCTTTTTTCAAGAGGGAATGTGCCATGATTTGAGACGGTGTATGTGTACAGGCACCATGGTCATTAGCAAGTCTCATAGATACAGCAGGGGAAGCAACAGCATTCTTGTCCAAAAATAGTCTGTAACTTGGTGACCAAAAGGAACAACTCATCTGTTTATCTTCAGAAGGAATGAATGTGCTTTGCTTCTGAGAAGCTTACGCACAGGGTCTGTTGGAGAGGTAATCAGATCTACGTGGATGGGTAGACAGATACCATGCACATTAGGTAGTGTTCTGCCTGCTCTGTTGCTGCCTTATATTAAAATATAAGCAAGGTTAGTATCACACCTTGCACAGTTAGTTAAATATCTTGGGGAGCTGCAGTGCACCATTTCTGTTGGCTTTTCTTTTCTCCTTCAAGTGTTAGGAAAGATTCCCTGAAAATACAGAAAACATCACTTTTCTTTAAAACACAACAGTCATTCTCCTGGTGAACACTGAAGGATTTAATTCATCTCCACTTTCTCATTACCAGTGTGGCCTCTGTTCTTTTTAAGCATCCTTGCTCTTGTGCTACCATCACAGTAAAGAACATCCATGCTACAAGCCAAATAGGTTCTTTAGTTGTCCCTCCATCTACAGCTAACCGGCTCAGAAATATGGTCTTTTGCCAAGAACACCAGTGAGCACAGATTCACCTACTCTTACTCCCCTGCAAAGATTTGCCCCATGAAGCCTTGCATCATCATTCAAAGTCCTAATTCACTGAGCTCCTGCTTCATCTGGGGATGCATTCGGCCTCTTGAACACTGATATTTTAATTACTTTCTTTGAAAAGGGAGAGATTTTTTGGCAGAAGAGGAGGAAAGGGAGCAAGGAGACAGTGCAGTCTGGAGGTCAGGGTATACCGGACTGGATCAATATTGTGGCTGGTGATTGTGGTGTCCAGACTTCTTCCTGCCCACCTTCAAACAGCTCCTGCTAATTTGTTAATGATGCCCTGTGAGAGGAATTCTACAGAAAGAAACAAGGACATGAAACTTGTAAAAATAAGTAGTTAGGCATCAAAGAGCTTGACTAGGACCATGATAGCTTGTCACACACAAGGAATTTTGTGTTGTTTTAGCAACCAGAAGAACAGAGTTGAAAGAAAAGGCTGAGTAAAAATAGTATCTTTAGAAAACAAACACATTTTCCTTATGCTGTTACTGTTACACCTGAGGATATTACAAGCAAATAACAAGACACACAGCTGAATATAAGCCAGCAGTGTGCCCAGATGGCCAAGGCCAACAGCAACCTGGCTTGTATCAGAAATAGTGTGGCCAGCAGGACTAGGGCAATGATTGTCCCCCTGTACTTGTCTCTGGTGAGGCTGCACCTCAAATACTATATTCAGTTTTGGGTCCCTCACTAAAAGAATGACATGAGGTGCTGGAGCATGTCCAGAGAAGGGCAGCGATGCCTCATGAAGGGTTTGGAGCAAAAGTCTTATGAGAAGCAGTTGAGAGGGGACTGATGTTGTTAAACCTGGAGAAAAGGAGGCTCGGGGGAGACCTTATTGCACTCTACCTGAAAGGAGGTAAGGGTCAGCCTGTTCTCCCATGTAACAAGTGATAGAACTGGAGGAAATGGGATCAAGTTNGTGGCCGGTTGCGAGGAGCTGGCTCTCCCTCTGGAGGCCTCCGGCAGCATCGCCCGCGCTCCGCCGCTTGCGTAACCACCGGGAGAGCCCCGCAGTGGAAGCGCCAGC
>VWZY01012578.1:75028-188626 GCA_013399075.1 Chloroceryle aenea
AAACTGGTGCTTTGCAAACAGTCCCCCTTCGTAGCACGCCCTCTCCAGTCCACCATCGCCAAAACATCCCAAAAATCTTTGACCACAGACATAAGCAGAGATAGCAACATCTAAAAGAAAACCCCGCACCTGTTATAGCTCCACTTAAAAGCACAACGAGGCCCCAGCGAGGATCGAACTCNTACAAATAAACCCCAAAATTCACAGCAGGATAGGGGCTGCAGGACTGGTGTGTTCACGAGATCTATAAATGTGATTTCTGCCCCAGGAGTCTCCCCGTTAAAGGATTTTCTCACATTAACTCTCCAAGAGTTTGTAACAAAGGACAGCAGTAAAATGTAAAATTCAACTCTGAACAGTTATCACTGACTCTTGAAAAAAGAAGCTCCACACAGTCAACAAAGGAAAAGTGGCCAAGTCCATTTTCATCGCTGAATTATATTCTTTAATTCAAATTACTGTGAAAATAGTGAAGATAAGCATTGAAATCCACTCAGAGTTTCCTCTTAATTATGTATTAACTCTGGAAATAATAAGAATGTCTACGTTGCATTTCTAGTCATCGTGACAAAGATATTCTTGTTAAAATTTCAGATCTACCCATTAATTAGACATTATTTGCTATGTTGTTTTGGGTCTCCTCTGAGATGTTACACTTGATAATAAACCAGTTTGCAGGCTTTTCCATCTTCAGAACTGTGACTGCCAGTGTCAGCATTAATGTTTTTGTAGATGGCAGGGATCCTGGCAGAAAAGTTTATAGCAGACATGTGCATGTCTGTGTCTGTCTCTGTGCCTGTGGAATGCAGTGGACGTTAAAGGGAGCAACAGTGTAGAAAACATAAGTGATGCAGTTTATTCATTATCAAGGTGATATTGACATGATTAGTTAGTTGTTACACCCTGGAAAATAGAAAAAATCCTATTTCCTCGTAAAATACCTTGTTTTTTTCTCCTGTGCACCCCTTTTCATGCACAGCCTGAGTTACCTTGTGCCTATCTGTGATTTTAGGCAAGTCAGTGACATCCCCACTGGAGGCTGTCACGCATGTGCAGCAATGCACAAGAAGTCCAGAATACTCTGTTGTATTCTTCTGCTACCACAAGTCACTGATAGGATTTAACAACCCAAAATTCAGGAACGTTTTTAAAGCCCTAAAGGGGATGGACCACTCACCCCTAGGGCAAGAGCTGCCCCAGCTTCCAGCGGTGGGACAAAGGAACCCTCTTTCAATGTGAATAATTGTACTGGATTTAGTATTTAAGAACCTTACACCCTTAAGAAAGAGAGTCCTCGAGAGCTAATGGGCACTTCCACTGATTAAATTAACCAGGGAAAAGCAGATAATTCTGCCCTGAAAAAAAAACCAAATCAATATAGAACGCAACTGATACTTTCAATGGGAGGAGTAGAGTATTTTCTGCATTCTTCAAAGGTAGCATTATCAAAAACCCACAATGATGATTAAATTTTTACCTCCCTTATCATCATTTTCAATAACTGAAAGTAAGGATTTGAAAGCTGGTCTATTTCTTTCCTTTCTATCCCTTTATTCTAGGCTCATTTACAGCAATAAAACAAGATTAGCTTGTTTTCATTTGGTCCTGGAAGATGTGCATCAAAACCACATAGCAGGAATACTTAATCTTGATTGTGCAGTTATTTAGACCAAAAATGAGTGGCAAAGTCAGAGGTGTCTGAATTCAAGATAGAGCATGGATCTGGTTCTGGAAGTGGAGCTAATTGTGCTGTATAATTTTCATGCACTGGCACTTTGTTGCTGTATTCACATCACTCTGGAGAATGTACAGATCGTACCTAAAGACCTCTCTGATTACTGGGGAAATAAGAATCAACAAATAAACCAATAAATCATTTGCATTCCTACCACTACCCTTCCATTCCTCTACACTGCTCTGTTTTATTTCTCCCCTCCATCTTTCAAATGCATTCCAGAGCTGAGACAGTATCTGCTTGGCAGGATTCCTTTAAACAGATACTCTTATTTCACCTCAGTATTTCTGAGTATTCCATCTTTTTATAACAGACGGCGATTCTTTGCATATGAAGTCTGAAAATACTTGTCTGACCAAAATTTATTATTGCAGTAATCACTGCCTCACTAAGTCTACATCGCTGCCTGAGCTGGGAAACCCTTGGTTTCTTCAGTGCATTAGTATTGACAAAGCTATTCCTTCAAATACATTTTTAATAACCTTTTTCTATGGTGCAATATCACTGAAAGTTCACTGCATTTATTTTTGTCCGTTCAGAAGGGTGGGATTTCATATAAAAGGGTTGAAAAGACTTTTCTGTTAGTGCTCTTTATTTAAGGGCCCCAAAACATTAATGCTGCAAATGTTAATGTTCTGGTCTGAGAAACAACCTGGTTCTGTACCTATTGCAGTTGGACTGATGGGCGAAACCAGCAAAATAGCTTTGTGGATCAGGAGCACTGCCAAACTGCAGGAATATCCTCCACAGCTGATGATTTCTCTCTCATTTTTGATTTTTTTAATGTCACTATACCAAAAGAGTGGCAGAGGCTGCCTTTCATGTTACCTGAGACATCAAAGGGAGGTATTGAGTACCTGCTGCTTTACTGTTTTCCACCTTTTTCAGGCACTGACACTCACACCTAATGAGTACAACAGACTGCAAAAATAGCATCCCTGTGCGTGAGCAGCATGCTGGCCTTTACTGTGCCAGAGACTCCAGCTTACAGCTTTCAAGCTCTTAGAAGCTTTGAGCCTAAGTCTAACCTAGCCACATAGTAGAAGTTCTCGTGCCTTGGACCACTGACTGTTCGGCTCCTGAGCTCTCCAGGTCACGGCATGGGTTAGGAACCATGACATGAGGCTGTGGATGGGTATTCCTCTGTTACATTGCATCCCAGCTGCCTCTTTCCCACAGCAGAATGTCCTGTGATGAGCAAGTAAGATGCCAAAGCAGAAGGTTCCTGCTGGAGCTGTGATGCACATCTGAACAGTAAGTCTCTGGGCAACAAGGAGGAGACAAAGTCCAAAGGAATGAGTTTGCAGGGTTAGCACATGAGACTCCAAAGATCCACCTCAGCTGGTTGCCTAAATTTCCACCAAAGTAAGGGAAGAACCAGGTCTTAAGTGGTAAGTTGGGTGGTCCCATCTCTGAAGTCGTGTGCACTTCGGGAGCCACCAGTGGGGCTGGCACTGACTGGAAGCCTGGGCAGATGAGCCAAGGAATAAACTGACTTACCCTGCATATTTATAACACTGCTTATTGATCTGGTCCCTCAGTCAGGGGTGAGGTTCTTGGAAGACAAGATGCCTCTGCTGGGAATCAACAGAGAATTTTGACATCACCCAGTGTCTATCAAGAACATGAAATTAGTTTTCCATCTGTCACCAGTAATCTATTTATTCATACAGAGGGGCAAAATTTTTGTTCTCTCAGATGACACAGCTATAAAGATCACCCGTGTGTTCACTGTGCCAGTCTGGTTCCTGAGCAAAGAAGGAATTTCCCAAGAGTGGCCCAAGACTGCTTCCTGCAAAGGGACTGCCACAGACTCTTTGTTTCCCATCACAATTTAAAAAGTCCCTTTTCATTTCCCTCTCTTTAATTCTTTCTGTATTCACTTCCATTATTGGTTTATCTTTTCATTAGGAGGGTAGGCTGTGAGGAAGGCTCGCTGGGCAGCTCCATTATGTCTATGAAATAACACTGCAGCAAATGAAAACACCAGAGCAAGTTTCTTTTTTTAATAGGCAAGCTGATAGGAAATCAGTTCTTTAAGGGACAGAGCTCAGGGGGAGTGCAATTCATATAAGATTTTCCACGCCGTTTTGTGGCTATCCAGTTACAAACAGGCATCAAGCTACAGCAAGGGTCAACAGGTAATTTTCTCTGACATGGAGTGCATGCTGCTCATGCCATTAAACCACGTCAGGGTAATGCAGTGAATATTACACTGACTTGCCAAACTGCATTAAACCTAATGCTTTCTCTCCAAGACTTGAAGGTGATGCCTGTTGGAATAATAGCTGCACGAGGCTGCTGGGAAATCGGACCGAGTATTAGCATCTTTGTAAAGGCTAGAATCATTCAGCCTTCTTGAAGCAGGAAAAAAATATCTCTGTGAGCAAGCACCCTAATATTCATATAAAATACAATATTAGACATTCAAAAGGACAAGAATTGTTTTTAAAATGAAATACAGTACCTCACAACAGAGCAGGACTACTTTTCTTTAAAAGGAAAGACACAAAGAAAACTTTGAATATGATTTCAGACAATCCTGGTTTTAAAATCATCACAGGGACCTATCTCGTCTGTAGTTTTTATTTTGCACAATGCGATATTACAAGGAGTAGAAGCAACTCATGCTTCCATTCCTATGGGAACATCACTGGCTGTTGTTGGAAGACCAGAAAGCATGACAATCTGAAAGCACTGAGAGCAGAGGCCCATTTCAGTTTATATAGAGCTTCAGCATAGTCAATATATTTAATCATAAGCCACATCATAGCTCCAAATTCCTGAGTTATTTTCACTATTTAGTGGGGGGGGGGTATTATCACATCCTCCACTTCCTTGTCTGATTTCAGGTGAATTGCCTGGAAAGCAGTACATCACTCTACCTACATTTTGTGTTGACATCCTCCTGTGAAAATGACAGCTTTTGCTTGCTTACCCAAGACTTCTCTTTATAATGTAACAAAAATTCTCCTTGTTTCCTATCTGCACTGCTTTTAGGTGGCTTATTTAGAGTCCTGGGGCTACTCTAGTTGATACCTAGGAGTTCTTAGTCCCAGTAACAGACTTTGTACAAATAGCACCGTATATTCCTGCTAAAACATCTCGGTTTTGGTTGGGAAAAGAATTCAGTTAGGCCAACTGTTGAAACTTCAAGCAGTCTCCTGATTGCTTATTGTCAATAGCAATATCAACTGCAAATTAAATTCCATCAGCTTCTTTCAAACAGGCTACAGAAGTAATGACTTTATCATCACTGAGCTGAGCTGCATCTGAACCTCAGCCTGGCAGTCAGTACTGCTGCACCCTGTGACCAGGAACCCCAGTCCTGTGTTCACAAACCACTGAAAGATGTAGAGGCCAAGGCCAAGTGGTTCCATCACAGGCCCACCTCATGGTCTGGAGTGAATACCAATGTAAAATCTGCAGAAGGAAACAGGTGCATTTTTCTTTCTGCTCTTAGAAATGAGACACATGGACCCAGCACTTTCTTAATTACAGGGAAGATTTTGTAAACTTCAATAGATTCCACATGGAATTTTGTCTTACAGAAATCACAGTTTTGGGTATATAGTTATGATATCAAAAAAGAAAGGCTCTAAACCAGAAATTAACTGATACAGAAAGATCTGTCTTGTTAATAATAGAAGGTTCTAGGCTGAGGTTCTAGGCTTACACTGGACACAGTAAGTTGAACTGCCATGTTGGCTTCCAACAAGGCAAACTCAGTGGGTACATCTCATTGATTTGTTCTACCTTGTTCAACATCATAAGAAGAATCTGGCATCAATGATCATCTGAAGAATGAGAAAATGATCCACAGCTGTGAGGAGATGTTTTTCAAATGTGTTTTAAGACCTAACTCCAAACAGTGTGATGCAGGCCACGCTCAGAAGGTCAAGGTTTGCTTACCTGTGCCAGTCTGGGCAGTAGTTCATGGAGGACAGTGAAGCACATGACTCTCATTTTTACAGCTCCTGTTAACTGCAGTAAAGTCTGGATCCAGAGATCTTTGTCCTTTAGTGAAACACAGCTATAGACTTTATCTCCCTAGTGGGCTGAAGCTGATCTGACATCCCTGAGTTTCAGATATGTCTTCATCTGAATTGTCTGTTTTCCATACAGTCTCATTTTTTCACTGTAAATCCCTGATACATTCCAGTGGGATGAAAATCCAACTCAGTGGAACCCATTTTCAGGTCCTACAGTTGCTGACTACATGGACATGAGGGATTACACCGAGGATGGTTTTAGAGTTTGTAATTCTTTCTCTTGAAGTTATTAAATTCCTAACAGGGAGATTTTATTGTGGCTTAATATTGAACATATTCAGTCACCTCAGGCTGTTATAGGAAGCTGATTTCTTGCAAATTCTTATACACTAGGGGGTGCAAACATCCTTTCAATGAGTCCAGAATTAAGTGGTCTTACCAGTTACAGCAAGGAAAGTGCCTGGTCCTGTACTAAAGCTTGCGTGGAAAAGATCTAATTTTTTCAGTGTCATTTGGCTCATACAGATGAATAAATAAGAGCACTGCTTTCAGTAACAGCTTTTTGATGTTTTCCGAGCAGAGAAGATGCTAACGTAGGAGTTACATAAGAGGAGAAATCAGAACGAGCCTATTTTGCATGCAATTGCCTTCAGCTTTCTCATGTCCTGTGGTGACTCAGACATTGCTGTAAGCTTCACAGGGGGACGGTCTCAACTTTTTACCTCCGCATTTTCATATCATCTATGTCACAATGCCTTCTGACTCAGGCACTTGCTGAAGTCCTTCTTTCAAAGCACTTATTCTTCTGCTGTTGCATTAAGACGTGGCTCTGGCAAGCCACGGTGTGAGGCACAGTGGGCTCAGCGAGTCACCGTGGTTCCACCTGCACAGACCCCATCTGATAAAGTTCTGATTTTCTCAGCTTGAGCCAATGGAACGTTTCAGTGCTTACTGAGCAGGGAACAGCAGTGGTTCTGCTGAATGGGATGGGATTGCTCACATGCATAAGTGTTAATCATATGTTTATGCACCTCTAAAAGCAATGAAGCAGTGTTGGCTACAAGCACAGAATTCCAGCTCCATCAGCAGCAAGCCTTCAGTCCCTCTGCTTATGCATCGTTACTTACTCACGCGTCTTTGCTTGCTCACAGATAAGGAACAGATCATCTGAGGAGATATCATCCTCTCATGATAATGCATTCTCCTTTTAGGTCACAGAAATCATTCTGCAGCTACAAAAGAAATGCTTATGAATGCAGGCTCATCTTGTGCAATATTTCTTCCCTTGCATTTATTCATTTGCCCATTCTTTATCTCGGTAAAGCATGATCAGAGCCAGAAAGTCTCTTCTCCTAAATCATGTACACAAATGACTAAAATCTGAACTCATAAATTAAAGTGGGAAAAAAATCCCATGGTCTAATGCACTTGGACTTTTACATCTGTCTTGCCTAGAGTCCATTTTTTCCAAATGTCTATGAGTTTTGCAGATGTCTTTGCAACTCAGACACAAATGCCCACTTATGATTTATGGAATCCTACCTAAATACCTCAAACTCTCTGCCTGCAACTTGGTACCATTCATATCATCAGCTTTTATTTGTGCAGTGTTTCATATTACCTTCTTCTTCCTGTGTAATCTTCTATGCCACTTCATCACTACATCATAACAAAACAAGTGGATTAAAGCAGTTTAATGCATTATGGTTAAATATTTCTCTCAAAGGGAAAGCAGACCATTCAGGACACCATTAAGATAGAAACCTGATTGAATCTGGTGCAGCCATAAACTATCTTAAATGAATGTTAATAGAGAAGGACAATTATTGTTGACTTCAGAATGCAAACAAGAACTTCAGACACTGATTCCTATCAGCCCATTAGGGCTGGCTGAATTCTTCACACTGTTTTAACAGTTGCTTAGCAATGGCAAATAAGCTGTACTGTCTCTTATCACTAGAGGTATAGTTAGAACAATACCTATTATTTAACTGAATAGGTATGAAATTAGTTTATATTGTTCCTCTTCCTGAGATGGCATTTGGCAGCAAAGTGAGTTGTTTAGGCTGCAGGCAGAAGCAGTGATTTTTTTTTTTTCCTGGAGTTATCTATGGAGATAAAATGAAACTAAGGATTCACTGTGGCTGCTTATCTGAAAGCATCATAAAAAAACTTTGCTAGTGTGTGCAGGAAGAAAGTGATTCTCCTGCAAATGTCTTCTTCCAGTGAATTTCCAGGGACATAGCATTAATGACTAGAGCCTATTAAAAAAGCAAATACAGCAATAACTCCTTCTCTGATGGGCACCTCTAATGAAGCACCTCAGCTCTGATCTGGGCAAATATACTTGGAGGTTAAGGTGCCAAAGCCAAGATCCAGAAGGACATTTAGGTGCTCGTAATTTACTGTTGTGATTGTTATCTTTTAAATGTGCACCATCCAAAATGAGGTCCACACAGCTGCAGAATTCCACATCTGCAGCAACATTCACACCTAGCATGCAGGGTGTGCCTGTTCTTTGCAGAGCCACGGGGTTTAATTCCTGTCTCTGCAAGTTATTAATTATGTCTTTCTAGTTAGGATTTATACTTTAGGATTCCTCCCACAGGAATACCCCAATAACATGGCTGTAGGCTACTTTGAGGTAGATGCTTTAGTTAGTAGTTTGGGGCAGCTGAATTTAGCAGCAGCTGAATATGGGCTTTGAATCATAGAATAAGAAAATTCATCTCCAACAGGTTGGAATTTGAAGGCACCTCTTGAGGTCATCTAGTCCAACCCCTCTGCACAAGCAGGGTCACTTGACGGTTGCTGAGGACTGTGTCCAGTTGGGTTTTGAGTATTTCCATAGATGGAAACACACAACCATGATGGGCAAACTGTAGCAGTGTTTGACCATCCTCACAGTAAAAAACAAAACAAAACAAGACCCAGAACCAAACAACCAAAAAAAAAAAAGCCCAACAAAATAAAAAACAATGCACAACAAAAGAAAAAGTTTTCTTGTCTTCAGTTTTAATTTAGTGTGGTTTTATTGTCTCTTGTCCTGTCCTATCAATGGGCACTACTGAGAAGAGTCTCTCTCCCTTGTCTTCATTCTTTCCCATCAAGTATTTCCATGCATTGATAAGATCCTCCCATCAGTGTCATTGTGCCCCAACCTCCCCACCCTGAGCCTTCTGTTCTCCAGCCTTAACAGTCCCAGCTGTCCCAGACTTTCCTCGTATGAAAGGTGATCCAATCCCTTAGTCATCTTCACAGCCCTTCCTGGATTCACTCCAGTAAGTCCATGTCTGTCTTGTATGGGGGAGCCCAGAACTTTGCTGCCTTCCAAAAAGTGCCAAATGCTCCTATTTCAGTAATAATCCATGTAACTTTTCAATGTACTTCATGAAAAAAGAATAAAATACTTCTTTTGCTTAAGCTACTAGATTTTTATAATACCTACAGTATTAATCAGTCATTTACACTCACTGAAATTAGCTCAGTTAATATTTTTCCTAGTAATTTGATTGGAATAAGCAGACACAGCAAAAGCAGTTTAACCTGAGCTTAAAGCTGGAGTCACAGATGAAAGGTTTGATCACTCATTCTTACCTGAATTCCTGTCCTGCAGCTAAATAACTACTTTCACATAACTAAATGAAAAAAATGAAATTCTCAAGTAGAAATATAAAATGAAGTGGAACTACAAAATCTCACTTTAAAGGCATTAAGGACTCATGAGAGAGCTGCAGGCAGGAAGATGGGCAGGCTGAAAAATGGCTTTGTCTGTCCAGTCACAAGCCAGGTACTAGATGGAACAGTCTGGAGGTTATGGTAAGAACAGAGCCATCTACCAACTGTGGGGAAGAGACATGGAAGCAGGGCTTCTTGTTAGGGATATGTGGTGGGGTCCCAGGACCCTGGACCACCAGTGTTTTTTTCACAGAGTGTGAAAGCTGGGCTGGCCAGAAATGAGCTATGGTCTTGATGGAACACCTGTCAGTCAGATCTTCTTGCAACAAGAACATCATAAGCATTTCCACCACACATGCACAAAACCTCAGCTGACCCATACACAATTTCAGCAGTATTAACGTGCTTGCCAAACTTCTACAATACAGCTTTGCACAACCTTCAGCTGGAAAAATAATGAGAAATTAAATGATTGGGAGAAGAGTCAACAAAGTATTTTAAAATAATAAGAAAGTAGATATACAAGGTTAGTCTGATCACATTTAAATCAGTAACAAACTCTCATGGGGAAGCCTGTGTGTGCTACAAAAGATGTGGACTTCCCAGTGATGAAGAGTGATGTGGTTGATGGTAGGTGCGATAAATTAAATAAAGAATAGATATTTCAGAGGGTTTGAGCATGACCATAACTAAACATTGTGGGTTTGAGCCATCACATAACCCTGCACCCTGAATGATGCCAAGGAGGTCACCTAAGACTACAAAGGAATCTGTCTGTAAATGCCAGCAGATGATCCAACTCTACCTCTTGCCTCCTGCTGTGAAAATTCTTCCCCAAAACTATAATCTCACTAATGCTCACTCTTCAGGCTTGCAAACTAGATTATGGCTTTAAAACACCAGACCTTCTGGTATCTCTCTCAAATCCTACACCATCTCTGTTGTTATCTCACATCCCTGAACAGATTAACATTTCCAAGGTTTCAAATATAGATATTTCTTTCCAGAGCTGTCTGCTTTGCCTAGCATGAGCAACGCTGTTTTCATTTCAATAGCTCTACCCACAGCACTCTGTTTTTAAAGCTATCAACATTGTTGTCACACCACAGCCATCTAATGGCAGGATCTAGAGTTCTGGGCCTAATAGCTGTCATTTACTGCAACCCAACTGAAAAAGTTGATGAGGAGCCCTCATTTACAGCAGACAAGTCTCAGTCACAAAGAAATTGTGTGCCTCAAATCCAGTGTAGGTTCCTTTTTGCATTCAAGTGGATTTAATACAGGAAATAGAAGTAAAAATCCCAAACAAATAAAAAAATACAGCATGGAATTCTGCCCATGCTGAAGTCAGTAACAATTTTGCTCTCCACTTGCTTGCATGGGGGTTTCACACTGAGGATTTTGCAGCCTCCTTTCATCTTTAAAGTTGTCTGCTGATGTTTTACATTTTATAACAGCTTTTTTTTTTTTTTTCAAATATTAGCTTCTGTTTCATGAACTCTTAAACAAAATTTTCTGCTAGTGCAGAGTGAATGGGGATCTCATGCAACTTTTAACAGAGAATCAGCTCAAAGAGTCTGCAATATTTTTTTGTCATGATGTAGCTCTAGACTGCAGTTCAGGCTTCTGCTTTCCCATCTTTCGTGTTAAGCTACTGCTGGCTCCTGGAATTTGGGGTCTAAATAAAACAAACACAGGGCAAATGGTGTTTGTATGCAAACTACTGTCTTTTTCTCCTTCAATGTGTTGCATATAGTTCTTTCAGCTGTTAATTAAAACAGCAGCATGAGCCTCCAGTGAGTTTTGTGGGGATTTCAAAGATTGTTTTATTAAAGAAAGATGAGGGTGTCTTTCTGAATCAGACCTGCTACCACAATACACTGTTAGCAGGAGGGTTTCTTCCCTACTTCATTACAAGAGAAATATTGCACACACTATACTTTGCAGTTTGAGTTCCTATCGAAAGGCAAAAATGAATACCAAGATTTCCAACCAACTAAACAACACATGTACCGTGATTCCAAGCTATATAATTATATATTATAATATTTCCCATACTCTGATGTCTAAGCGTGGCCTTATCCCACTTCTCCATCAATCATTGCACACTACTCTTTGGTGTCATGTCATAATATTTCCATAATCATTAATCATTTTACCCAATAAATCCTCGAGCAATTATTTAAGTTACTCTCTTAACAGCTGTCCACTCATATTGCCACCTTGGCTGCTCATTTACCAGCGTGCCTTTGATCTGGAACTGTTCAATCAGATCAATAGCATGTAAGGGAAATGTAGATGGTTTGAAACAAGAGAAATTCTTTCATGTGTATATTCACATTTGGAACAAGTCTTTCAACTCAGCAGCCAAAGCTTTTCTTGATAGTGATAAAGTTCTTTATAATGATTTAACAAATTACAGCTAGGTAGAGGCAAAGAATAGTGCATTTAGCAGCAGAGGAAGTGATGGGTGTGAGGAGGAGCTGGGAGCTCCCAGTAGCACATGCACTGGCAAGCCCCCTCCTTCCCAGTGACCCGGGAGATGAGATGCCAGACTTCTCCCTGTGGGAGACAGATGTAGTGAGAGACAAAGGCCATTTGCATGCTCAGAGCTGTGGGAAACTGCCTCATTTATCCCTGTGCCTTCCCCAAGGTCTCAGGCATGCCTTCCCCATCCCTTTGCAGGTCCTGATCCACCCTGAAGACTCTTTCCCATCCAGCTCTCCTGATCCCTTTCCCACCCTTTCCTGTCCTCCTGTGCATTGCTATCACAGGACTACTGGCTTTGGGGGATCATTGCTGGTGGTCTGGTTTTGAGTACATGTTTTTGTCATGTGTGAGAGGACCTCTTTGGCTTCAGGCAGATGTACAGCTCCCATCTGTCTGTCAAGAAGATGCATGAGGAATAGGCAAGATTACTGAATAGAATTTATTATCTGCAATGACTAAATGCCAAATGCAGATATACATTGTAGTGCACTTGGAAAGCTGAATATAGTCCAAGTATCATAGACAAATGCTGGAGTTTTGACTGTTACTTTATCAACATCACCCTATTCCTAGACTGAGGGTAGATTATCATCAAATATTTTTCAACCTCCTCTAGTGAAGCTTTCTTAAAGTTAGTATTTTGAAATAACACTTTTTTTTTTTTTCTGCAGCCCTGTTTTCTAATGGTATCAACTCTCTTAGTCACAATTTACTATGATGTATAAATTTCTCCCCTAAAGAAGACAAAAAGGGAGGAAGTAAAAGGAATATATACATCTTTCTAAATTATTATATTCCATGCTTTGTCTGTTGAAGGGAAGGCTGTGTGATAAATGATGCTGCATGGCTGTGCGCTCCATCATTTCACCACAGCCCTGCACAGCTGAGAGTTGTATTGCAATACCACCCCCAGGCCTCCAGTGGGGCAGCCCCCCTTTCTAAATGTCATACACATACAGTGAGTGACAGGCCATTCCTCAAACACCTTATGAGCTAGAGACAAGAGATTCCTACTAATCAAAGATGTCCCTGTCTCCAAATGGATGAGCAGCACGTTTTGTTTCTGTGACTCTTGGAGCCACAGATAGGCTGTGGGGGTGGGAGGAGGCCACTTTTCAAGATGCCATAGGTAGGGGCTGAAGAAAGAAGTCTGCTTTCAGAAGAGAAGGAAAGGATGAAGTGGAGAGTGCTGGAACAATGGGAAATATCCAAAAGCAATCTTCCTGTGGAGTACAGACTTCCGTGGTGCAGCGGGCTATCATTCAGGATAACACATTTGCCTCTTGCCTGCCTTTACCACTTCTCACTAGTTTAGTCCCCAAGTTCCTGCTGATGAATAAATGATAAATGTAGAGAGGTTCAGGATCGAATACACAACATATGAGCAGGTGTTTGAATAAAACTCATTCTTTGAATTTAAATAGTTATTAGGATGTGAGAATTTATGCAAGATTTATAAAAATACACATCTATGTGACATGGGCATTGACTCATTAATGTATATAATACTTGATCTCAACTTCAACATTTTATTTGTAAAGGTTGGTCAAATCTGATGCAGTTTGCTCCTTTCCTCTTGACAAGGCACATCATAGCCTACTCTGGGAAAAAATGGAAGAACTGAGAAGGTTGTCAAAAGGTTCCTGTTACATTTAATTTATACATCAGTTGAAATCCAAGCCACCTTCCATTCAAGACAATGTGAACACTATCACTGAGTTTAAAATAGCTAAAGCAACCTCCAAACAGAGTATTACAGAATGCTTAAGCAAGTGACAGAGACAAATAGGTGAGCTGAAAACTGACCAGTTGTTGTGATTTATCCCCAGACAGCAACTAAGCACCATGCAGCTCCTCACTCATTTCTCCCCCCTCCTAGTGGGATGATGAGGGGGGAGGTAGGGGGGGTGGAGTAAAACTCACAGTTTGAGCTAAAACCAGTTTAACTATCAAAATAATATACAATTAAAATAGTAATTATGATAATAGTAATTAGAGAACATAAAAGTGAGTAATGCACAATGCAATTGCTCACCACCCACCAACCAAGGCCCAGGCAGTTCCTGCCTAGTGATCCTGGAGGAGAAAATTCTGAAACCACAATCCCAGAAGAGAGAGCATCCAGCTTCTTGGACCACCCTCATCTGTATTCTGAGCATGTTGTGTATGATGTGGAGTATTTCAGTGACCGGTGTGGGTCCATTGGTCTGGCTATGCTCCCTCCCAGCTTCCTGTGCTCCTGCATGCTACCAAGTCATGGTGAACTGAAAAGCCCTTGATTTCTTAGCAACAGCTGAAAATATCAGTACATGATCAGCACTCTTCTCACACCGAATCCCGTGCTGAATCCCAACCACAGCACTATTCTAGCTACTAAGAAGAAAAACTTAGCTCTTTTCCAGCCGAAACAAGGGCACTAGCATAATTGGATGGTCCCCTGGGGAATATACTTCAGATTTTCTGTTACACCTTGAAGTACAATTCTGTGCTGAGAAAACCATCCTTATTCCAAGGACTTTGCTCTCAAGACGTGCACGAGAAATCTATAGGTTTAAGAAGCTGCACACATGACAACACCAGGTCATGTTATGAGCTGGCGTAATAAATGGCATAGTTCCTTTGGCTTTGGAGCTTCCGTGAGGCTTCCATGACTTCACATGACCAAGGAGGATTTCTACCACTGAAGATACTGTCCATTGCTTGTTTGTGAACAGTACTGGGTACAGCAAAGTTGTAAGATATAATAATGAATGATAATGTGGAATTTTGGAGAAAGAAGCTGGCTAACAACCACTGGGGTGCCATTGAGGTGTTTGAACATGGGTGTCTAGAACCACTTTAAAATCCCTCAGGATTTCACAAGGAGATGGCCAGTATGACTCAGGTGATCTGTATCCTTTTTAAAAGGATGCAAAGGAAGGACAGGTGCTATCTCTTAGAAAGAAAAATGTTTCCAAGTGCTAAGAAGAGGCAGATTAGCAAAAGCATGTAGATGTGAGTGTTGGAATTATATACAGGAGGGATATTTAAGTTGAAAGAACAAAGATTTGGAGTAGGAGGGAATAAGGGAGGTCGCTCGGGGGAGGAAGGAGTTGTGTGGAGTGGATATTCCATGTACATGTACAATACTGACACTAGAAAATCTGCTTCAGAGAAGGACATGGCCTGGCAGAGACAGGGAGCTCTACTGTTGCTGCTGATAGCAGGGGCTAGCAAATAGTGTGGTAAGTGGCATAGTACAAGGATATGAAGCTGTGGCAGAACGTGAGATGTGGCTGGAGAATGAGAAATAAGAAGTTTAAGTCCATTCTGTTTTGTCCGGATTGCAGTGGGAGCATGGTGGATCTTGCCTGATGGACACCAGCCCATGCTCCTGAGGAAAAACCCAACAGCCTGACCTTCCCCCATGTTTATTCCTACAACTCATACTCACTTGTGTCTGTTATTTTCATTACTTGTGTAGGTGACAGGACAATGAAGGTGTCTGATAGTCTTTGAGCTAGTTTTAAGGAATGGGATTTATGTACCATCCTACAGGACCTCAGTGATTGTGGCTTGCAATCACAGAAAGAAGGCAGGCAACTAAATGTAATAATGGCAAGTATCAAGTGCCACAAAATATTACCTTGTACCATAATTTCAGCTGTATCCTCACCAATCTCTTTAAAGGCTACTGCAATATGCAAAACACCATCAGAATCTTTGGACTTCCTTTGCTTAAAAATAATGAATCCTTTGTCCTTCCCTGACAGCTGCCTATGAGCTAAAAAATCCTAAGTCAGTCTAGCACAGGGTGATCAGCTACAACAACTAACAATTTTACCGGGGTATGTCAAAGTAAAAGGAAATAAAAAACTTGAGGCAATAAAAACTTGAGAAACACTGAGTAAAGCATGTGAGCTGAACAGTGCAGAGAGCTCTGCCATTCATGCTGAGATGCCTGTGAGGACCATACTCCTACATGGAGGCCAGCAGAAAACTCTGACATGAGTTTCTTCATGACTTTCCAACACATGGGCTAGTTGTGCCACCAAACAAATGCAGTGAGGATGTGATGGGTGAGAATATGTTACATTTTCTGTTTGGTTTTGGAAGCTTACCAGCATAACTCTTTCATTTTGTCTCCTGATGCTTTTATCTGTCCCTTTTAAGTAAGTTTTATTAGAAGACAAACTAATTTCCAGTGACCTTTCCTTGTGTTCTGTTTGCTTGTTTCTAAGCGTTAGAACTTTTGGATGAAAGCTGGTGGCCAAAAGGCAAAAAAAAAGCATTCTATTAGCATGTCATTTACCCTCCAAACAACTTTACAAAATACGCGTGTGCAAACCAGACAAGCAGAAAGACTTCAGGATTTTTCTTTTCATTTTCCTACTTTGTAGACAGAGGAATCAAAGAGGGTATTTGTGAAAAGCCACCATGGACTGAGCCTGCAGTCTGATAAACAACAATAACCTTTTTCTTGACACTAATTCCTTTATTATATTTTTAGAAGAATTTAAAAGCCACTTATTTTTGAAAACTACGATTTCAGGAAAAAGTATAATTTTCACATTTCCTCTGATGTGTTGCATGCCCTGCTGTGTTATGACATTTCAAGTTTCATCAAGTCACATTAATTTACATTCTCACATGTTCTCTCAGTGGAACCTGCTCTTCGGGTCAATTTTCATTCATTGCTTGATCACTTTAATGTATTTGTATTACTGAATACTTGGGCCATATTAACTGATCTTTCCATACCCCATGCTTGCAATTCATTAGCAATCATTTCCTCTTCTCTGCACGAAGAACAGAAAAAAAGAAATGAAAGAGAGAGGAAATGAGAGCAAGATGAAGACTCGGAAAGAAAGCGAAGAGCATTTTAGTACAGGCTTCGATGCAGTCTGCTCTGTCTCTTGGGATCTGGTTATCTCTGGAATTTTTTTCTGGTGTGACCAACCAAGATTGGTGATCCAGTAGAAACCTGTATAATAAACACAGTTACTGGGTTATAAGCCATCCTTTATTTCAGCCTTCTCAACTTCGGTAAGGGTATTCAAAGTGCAAATAACCCTGTGTTAGAGATTCACGTTGGTGTTAAGTAAAGCAGTCTGTTGGATCCTGTCAGTGCAAAAAGTGAACACGTTTTCCAGGTTTATGTAATCCTGATGTGAGGGAGAGCTGGGAAGCTAATCCCATTGGTGGGTTTGTTCCTCACAGCACCAATTTGGTGGCCCGTGCTTCAGCTTGAGGAGACCCAAGTTCCCAAATCTGAGCCCCCTAAAATCAGTTTGTTCAGAGCAGCCAGCACAGCTGATGTGCAATATCACCAGCCTTCATCTCCTGACATAAATAAAGGTCAAATGGTAAACATGAAGCAAAGGAAACAGCCAATTTTTTCTACCATTTCCCTATATTTATGAAATTAATGACTAAATGAACCCAGTGTTTCCCCCTGCTCTTACCATCCTCTGCTTGAAGGTGGCACATGAATACATAATGAGCTATCAGGCACTCAGACAGCTTTGCAACCTCTCTGCAAACTCCCATTCTCTCTTCAGTATAAGGATACTTGATCTCCTCTGGTCCTGCTTGGAAGCCATTGCAAGCCACAGTGAAGATCAGCCAGAATGGGCTCTGCTGCACTGTGTAGGCAGCTGCTAACCACCCAGCACAGGACTCTGCAGCAGGGTCTTTGGTGCCCTTGCAAGATGTGTTTTTCAGCCATAGCGTAGCCAAACTTGGTGAGGGTTGGAAACCTCACTCCGGGTGGAAGGGAGCAACCTGGACTTAAAAAAAAACATCTTGCTTGCAGCTCTTCTTTAGCAATCAGTCACATGTTTGTCTGATGTGGTCATGCATCATAATCAGTACGTTCTGCTCTTAACATAGTTCCTTGACTGGAGGAGCTGCCATGAAGATACAACACTGGAAAACTCTAAGGGTGGAGAGACTCCCAGATGTGACCACGGCCATAGAGAGCGCAGCCTGCCCATTACGATGTCCTCCTAGTCCTGAAGGATGATGCTGAAGCTGCCCATAAAGAGTTGAATGGAGCAGCCTGATTTATCAAAGCCTTGGGAAGAAGAGGGTGAGGAAGGCTGATCCCAGCCTGTATATCACTGATGATCTCTGGTACTTGGTAGGAGAGTGATCAGCACAGCCCAGGTTAAGCAGCATAGCTACGACACACGTCCATTATCCACTGAAAGCTGGTGACAGAATGGAATGTAATCTGCATGTTTATGTTCAGAGATTAAAGACAGCAATTGGCTCCAACTGGACGCGTTGTTCTGCAACGGGGAACAGAAAAGGATGCTTATGTAAAACGCCTGGCAGCAGTGCACAGGCAGTTCAAGCGGACTCATTTTCTCCTGTGTGCAGCACAGAAAGGGATTACTATTGGAGGGGAGGGAACAGGGAAAGATAAACTAGGAGTCCAGATGTCTACTCACTATATAGAGTTTCCAAGGGCTTTGGAAATAACAAAAAAATCCCAAACTCGTACTGTGTCACAAAGTCAGAAATCCATATGTATTCACAACTGAGGTTGTCTGATGTGACCTTAAGCAAAACTGACCAGGGGACTGAGTCTCCTCAGTCTTCTCCAGCACCTGTGAACCTGAGAGGTAGATACTGAAGAGCTAAAAGTCAGTCCTGCTCTTTCACTGGGATGCAGCTGCCTAAATGTCTTGGTCTCTCTTAGGAGATCTCAGAGTATAGGGTGGGAGCCCTGTAAAGGCAGAGGGGGCTGGTGCAATCTCCTCATTCACTACAGTCCATAGTAACCCTGCTTCAGTGGCCATGGAATAATTCAACACATTCTGGAACCAAAGTGCAAAGAGGGGCAAGCTTATGTTGGCCATGATACAGTCAATTAGTATTGAAATGGTATTGTAAATGGTATTTGAGCTTAATTAGGACTGAGAGAAGGAATGCCAAAATGCTAGAGGCTGCCTTTCCTTACCCTTTGGAAGAATATGATTTCTGATACTAGCAGACTAGAAGAAAGAAATAGTTTGGAAGCCTTGATGCCTTCCGAACACCAGGTGCAGCACTATCAGTATCTTACCTAGACCATGACTGACCTTTCAGCTCCTTTTTGTCTCTCTCCTCATGGGAGGTACCAGTCATCTCTGCCATAATGAAAGTAGAAAAGTTGCCAACTGTGTGTGCCCAAATGTTTATGAAAGAAGACTATAAAAAAAAACAAGTGTCACTCTTCTTTCTGTCCATTCCCTGCTCCCTCCTTAAAGCCATTTTTCCTGTCCTTAAAGATGCTGTCCCACTGGTGGTAAGCAATGAGGTGGGAGCCTCTTACAGGAAAATGTGCCAGAGTTTCCTGTTTCACTCACTGCCAGTTGACAGCGGGACAGAAAATCATCCTTAGCCCGTCAGTATAGGAAAGTTAAATTTCAAATGATGTGAGTTGCACAGTGTATGGAGATCAATGGAGGACAAGAGGAATCTAAATTGACAGTGCACTAATAATTGTTGGCATTAACTAATCAGATGGAATTTTAAAGTTCACACTGTGAACGTTGATATTTTCTGTGTGATGGGAAGAGAGTTGGAACTGATATTTTTTCTATTAATAAGCATTTGAAAGGCTGTTAGAAGAAATTATTGCTGTAGTAATCAGAGCTCTCTGTGTGAAATCGCTTTATAGGCTTTGAGTTTCATAAAGCAAAAGATAGTCTGTATGGAAAATAGTGTGAAGCTTTACCTGGCTCCCTAATAACAATGTGGAAGTTATCTTTGCTTTTAATCATCTTTTAAGTCACTCACCAACACGGTGTTTTCATGATGATCTCTGGAGGACAGGCAGGGCCCAGGACAAGGCCACTGAAGACATTTTTGGAGTTTTCTGGCGAGGTGTTTCTACCACCCTCACTGCTGGACACTATCTCTACTGTCTGGCCCCTCTGCAGGCTTCACCAGGCAGTACTCTGCCAGGATGGAGCTACCCCTATAGACTGTCCTAGGTCTCTGTCAAGGGGAAGAGGAACAAAGGGGCCAGCCCTGTATGTTCCTGCTAAACCTGCTTGATATCATGGGCTTGTAGACCTGCAGTCCTGAGCGACCCAGAATCCACGCTGGAGTGGGTGCAAGTAATGCTTGTTTAAGCAAACACTGTCACATTTTTCTTCTCACTAAGGAAGCTCAAACTGTATCAGTTTTAATGGCATCTTTAGCCTACAGTGCACATCAGGTTAGACATTCCCCTGTATTTGCACAGGTGCTCAGAGCATCAGCCAGGGTGTGTGGAAGAGCCTGCTGGTTCTTACAAATACACACACGGTGGTTCATAAAGATAAGAATCTTTAGAATGTTCATGGAATCATTTAGGTTTGAACAGACCTTTAAGATCATCAAGTCCAACCGTTAACCTAACACTTTCTGGAGCATGCATTGGTTGTGAGATTACTGCACATAATTTAGCATCAGGTGGCTACACTCTTGCTTGGACTGGGGAAAAATATTATTCATGGTTCCCAGAGTGGATCTGAGACTAATACTGTAACTTGTCTTGATGTTCGACAGTGCTGTGCTGGCTACTGCATGTGAAATAAAAAACCCCACATCCTTTTGACAAAAAAAAAAATATTTTTCACATAATACATCTACAGTATTATGCAAGAAGGAGTCTGGAAATGAACATTTGACACTCAGTCTGCATTAGAATAGATCTTCAGTCAAGAAAAAGACAGCTGTTAACATGGGCTGATACTCCTTCCTGTCAGCCTGCTACAAAGGTGAACAGATTCACCCCCACTTCACATCAAATCCTTTTATTTTCTCCTTGTGTTCCCCACTCTCCTTTCTGCCTTTACCTTATGATCAATACAGTCTAAGCTTAGGGAGTATTATCAGAGCCATGATTGAAACCTCTAACATTATAATCCATGGGGTTGCTGGGAGCATTAGAACATCCAGGATAAATTAATTCAGTGTAAGTAAAAGCTTTGAAGCTAGGAGCATCACCAGGCTTTTGAAGCTTAAACCCTGTTTAGATTACTTGATTAAAGTAGGTCCAAATCTTCACCAATCAATATCTTTTGCTTAGGAGCAAATACACAAGCATATTTAATTGGATCTGCAGTACCCCACCCAGGAGATGGTCCTTTAGAGCAAAATGAGATAATGTGCATGCTGGGGAGAGGGGCAAAATCACTGCTGTGTTTCTGTGCATGCCTGCAGAGACTCCTTGCAACAGTTGCACAGAATATCCCCTGTGAAGGAAAAAGGAGCATGGAAAAGGCAATAGAACTATAGACTTTGGAAAACAAAACCAAACAGCTGAATTTTCTATTAGTTCAAAACTGTAAAAAAAAAAGACCAAAGGTAAAAAGCTGTAGCTTAGGATGTACATTATTAAAGGGACAGCCCCGCTTTTTGACCAGTTTAAGATTTGCCACCAGCTTCAGTGGAAGCAGGACTGATGGTCACCTGGACAGCAGCACCTCTGATAAGATTACCAGTAGTGTACCTGTGGGCCAGTATTAGCAAAAAGATAATTATTTGTACTAAAATTAAGGAACATTTAGCCTGACTGTTAGATCATAGCTGAAAAACACCCAAAATATAATTATCTCTTGCTTTTGTTTTTTTCCTCACCTCTATGAATATGCAACAGGTACAACAGCTAATGGGGGAACACAGAGGTTTAGTTTTGCTCCTCTTGCTTCACCTCTGGAGTTAGTTATACCTTTTGGTTAGTCACACCTAACATTTCCTTCAACTGAGGATCAGGGTAGGACAAAGCAGGGGGTCAAACCAAATCAAAGAACACCCCCAGAAGTGCTTTGCTTTCTTCAGCAAAGGGAATAATGGCTTTATGTCAGTAGAATACAGCTGAGGTTAGTGGTGCTGTTAGCAGACCTGTGGGCATCACTCTGGTTAAGGGCTGCTGACGCCCTGGCTACATGGGGAACAGTTTGGCAAGAAGCACATGAGCTCCTAGGTCCAGTAGACCATGGAGCTTGCCTGCTCTCATCTGCACAAGGAGCTCTGCACTGTGTGGACAGGAGGTGACTGCTCTGGTAGGAGAGAAGCCATGCATGCATGAGCTACGCCTTCAGGGCTGCTGGGAATGTAAAACCACAGCTTCGATATCAGCACTGGTGAATAGAAACAAGACTGTTGTTTGCATCCAAATGGAAAACATAATCCATTTAGCTTTTTAATTGGACCTGATTAGACATTTAGACAACTTTTTTTTTTTTTCCATAGCAATTTAAATGAATTAGTTATATTTTCCAGCCTACTGAATAGATTATGTGAGCAAACCAGCTTCATCTGCCTCATCTACAGTGCCTAAGAGTCCCAGAGCTCTTTAAGGAGTACCATGAGGCCTGATGCCACCTCATGTCAGTAAGCCATGAAGGCAAGCTGGTCCTTGAGAGACAGGGACTTCTCCAGCCAAAGCCAAGCCCCTGCAATACCTGAGTAAAATGAGCAGCCCTGGAGACAGCAGCCAGGTTCTACCAGGACTCCAGATCTGATCAGGCAACTGTGTGCTTATGAAGCAGCTATAAATCAAGATGGGCAGTCAGTCAGGTGACCAGTGTCAGCTTTGGTGATGGTAACCAGAGCTGGATACAGCCAAGCAATCTCTGAGCAGGTCTGCAGTGCCAAGGCAAGTCTGGCACTACACTGCATTGAAGAACTCAGTCAGTCTGGATCAAGAGGGTCCATAGCCAGGCACAGGGATGGCCGTGGCCGAGCTGGATACCAGTACTTCTACAGCATAGCTCAGGCAAAAGTTGACAGCCCAGGGTTGAGCTAAAATGGGACGCCTGGGTCCTATTTCCCCAGTAAGCTAGCTCTGGCAGGCTGAAGATTTTCCTGATCAGTTAGCAGTGGAATATGGTTGCACCATATCCCCACACCCCCTCTGGATGGTTGTCTAACTTCCATATTCAGACTGTTGAAGCGTGAGCAACAGCTCAGAGAAAGTACAAGTCTCTAAGAGGAGACTAAAACCCAGACAGGGTGTGCTGTGTATTTAGCAGCAGTAAATCCACACAGTATTTGCCTCTGTAACAGCCAGAGGCTGAGAAAAAAAAAAAGATGCAGTTTGAAAGTTCAAATCCAAAGACTTGATTTTTGATGTGTAGTGAGATGTCTTGGGTGATGTCAGTGTTGGGAGCAGGGTCTTTCCCATGAGTTGATGCATCAGCAGAAGACTGAGCAGATGAAACCCGGCCATGTGACAAGGCTCCCTAGTAAGCAGATGCAAACAAAACACCCCAGTCCAGATGAAAATGTTGACAGGGCAGGACCCACTCAGCTTAGTACCCCTTCCCTTTGCAGCCCCTTTGCATCTCTGCTCACACTGCAGCTCCAGGCTCCAGCTCCCTGCCTAGACATGGACAGAGCCTTCACCCCCAAATCTGAGCCCTGGCTCCCACGGAAACTCTGTGTCTTTCTTTGGCAGCGCCTTTGCAGCCTGAGTCATACCAGGGCTCCAGGCTTTTTCTCCCTCCTAACCCTAACATTAGGAGTAGGCTAAATCTCACCCAACAAACCCTAGCTGATAGCAGCCCACACTGTCTTCGGCAGTCTCATACAAGCTTCTTATTTTGTCTCAAAAATTGTATTTTATAGTACCATGTTTTCTTTCTAAAAAGAAATATGTTTGTCTCTCTATTTTTATATGCACAGTCGTCCTCGTAGTGAGCTTTCATGTATTTTACTGGCATTTACAGTCTGCATGAATAAACAACTGGAGGCACTTGAAGGGCTACAAGCTTTGCCTGCCTTTGAGCAAATAATGTTTTCTTCTGCCCCAAACCAGAAATGATTATTCTACCTTGCAAACACAGAGAGGCACAAATTACTACTCAGCTGTTCAAGATGAATTGCTTAAAAAAAACAAGTTATCTCCCAACTCTCAGAAATAATTAATCCACTTGTTTTTTTGTCATTGCTACTTTACTCTCCAACAGGCCACCCACCAGGCTTCAAAGCCCAGCTACTCACGGCGACTTGGTGATGTCCAGTCCTTCCTTCTTCAGCAGTGACAAATCCACAAACCTAGGTCCCTGCATGATCCTTCCAGTCACTGTAAACACTGCTGTCAATGCATATGATGCTACCAGCATGACAGAGGTGACTGATTTACTTCCAGTTAGATACATTGTCACAGACTATTAACTTTACTGCAACCTCATTTGAAGGGAGTGGTAAAGCAGCAGGGCAAGCAAACAGCTACCATCTGCATGGGAGTGCTAAATGCCCAAGCAATTAGGCTTCTTGCTCACCAAATTTCAGCAGTCTTCTGGTTTCACATCTGTTTACACTCCAGCTTACTCAAGCAAACACAATGCCTGTGTAAGGCGAGACCTGTCGAAGAGGTCAGACAGTGGGTTAAGTCAGAGGGCTGTCTTTGCAAATAGTTGTAAAAATTGAGATAAGAAAGAAGGGTGTAAGGTAGTTAGTACCCAGATTTCATTTTGAGGCTGCCAGCCTGCTGCTGCCTAGGATATGGTTCAGTTGACTGCAACGAAGCAAAGCATAGGGAGAAAAAAGAAAGGAGGCTGCTCAGCAGCAGAGATGTATCCTGGTATGGTACCTGGGAATTAGTTGACAATTCTTTTCCAAGTCATTTAAGAAGTGGAATAATTTCCAGGCTGTGACTTTGTTCTCATACACATCAGCATTCATCAGGCTCCCTCCAGCCCACTGGAGGGAACATCAGTTCTCCTAAGTGAGGTTCAGGAAAGCTGTCCAGGCAGTTTCTGAGTAGCATTTAACTTTGATAGCTGGGTGAGGAAGTCACACAAGGCAGTTGGGCCCCCGATGGCCAAGAGCAGCCATGGTGTTGGGATGCTGTCAGCAGTGGCACACAACAGGCAGCCACAATGCTTTGGAGTAGGCAAAATGCTTTTAAATGTCATGAGGGAGAAGTCCCTCAGAAACAAGAAGGCTAGCAGACACAATGCCACGTTAGCTTCCTACATCAGGTGCTGAGTACTTGCTTCTGACAGGACTTTTGACTAGTCCATTCCCTATGGCTCCTGAATGCCAATACCAGGAACTTCTCATGCTATCCCCTTTTCCTGCTCAGCAGCCAGCAGGAGCCTTCCCATCTCTTCCCCTTCCCCTTCCTCTTTTCCTCCCCCTTCCCCCCTACTTGCTTGCAAAGTGCAATAGCTCAAGATGGCGATTGAAGCTGTTTGCAGCTTTTAGAGAATATTCCCCAAATCCAGATCCCCCCCCCTTTTATTTTTGCATGGTGGATCACCAGCTCCTCCCCACTGCTGCGACAGGAGGAGATTGCAGGCGAATAGCAGGCAGTTGCCACCAGGAACTGGGGCTGGGTCCCTCCTCCTGATTGATGAGCTGCTTCTTACAGTTCTGGAAGATGCAAAGGCAGTTGTATTTGATTAAACCCCAGGTAGCATTGTTCTGTAACTGAGGTGGTGAATGAACTGCCTTGGAATAAGGAGCTGTATTAATTAGTATGCTGATAGCAGAATAAAGATACTTTTAAAATCACTGAACAGCACTGATCTTTACGATGATTGCAGAGATTATGTAAGATGATGATTAAAATCAGGTCCCTGCATCACAGACTGACCTGTATTTTAGAGAGGCAAAAACAAATCTGCAAAGGAATGAGAGAAGACTGTATTATTTTAAAAGGCTTTCTGTTCTCCTGTCCCGGTTAGGGGCAAAGCAGACATGTCATCAACCTCTCTGTTGTCATTCTAACTCATCCTACTTTTTCTATTATATTTTGCCAATAAACATTTGTTTTTTTAAGACTGTGTAGATATGGCAATGTCAGCTCAGGAAGAATCTGCTGCATCATCCCAAAACACACGGCTGAGCTAAAGGATGTCCCTAATGCACAGCTTTGGACTCTCAAGGTGCATCTAGCCAAAGTGTTTCCCTCCTGTTTGTTGATGTACTAACACACATTTAAAAAGAGCAGGAGAAGAAGAAATGTCATCACTACCTTTGTGTATTATCTAACTGATTGAAAACAGACAGATAATGAGAAGTGGTGTCTCAGCAGCAGGAATGTACTGCATGTCAGAGCCCAGCTACCAAAGAGATGCTGTTGTTTTCAATGACACTTATTTGGGAAAAGCCTCTAGAAATTGATTGTCATTAAAGACCTGTAGAGAACATCGCTTATGATGATAAGCAGGGATTTAAAAACATTGTGTTTACAGTCTCCTGCACTACAATGCTCATATTGCTGTATCTACACAAGCATTATTTGATTTCTTACACCACGGTGAATAGCAGCATTGCTGATCAAATAGAAAGTGCCAACCAATCCTAATGCAAATAGAAATACAAACAAAACCTGCAGATTTATAGGCAATCACAATTATGTCAAACAGGGTAAGATTAAAAGCAGAGTGTATGCTTGTGGTTAATTCTGACAGATGTTTGCCATAGAGTGTTTTCCACAGAGTTTCTCACTATTGTTAATCAGCTGTATTTTATGGTGAAGTTTAGAAACTCTTTAATTATCATGTGTGAACTAAACATACCCACTCAAAGCATCACACTGTGTTAGAGCTGAAGATTTAAGAGCAGGTAATATTTCTTTAAGAAGCAGATGTCACAGAAACCATTGTTATTTCATTTCCCAACATAATAAGGGATGTGGAGTACATAGGACAAAGCCTTTTGTTGTTATTTACATTATCTCCTTTCTTTCTAGACAGCTTCACCAGACAGCGTGCATACGTCAGCAGAAGGGTCAAATGCAGCCTCTTTAAAGGGGATTCCAAAGTAAGAGACACCACTGTGTAAAGAAAGGGATTTAGCATGGAGGCCATACAGACTGAGGTGCTCTGTGTGTACCCATTGTGTGCAAGATACCCATTAGGTACCTGCTCCCACAAGCAAGGTGAGTGAGCCTGGGGACCCGTGGTTTCCCTCCAGTGCCCTGGCCAGGTGAGGTTCTTTCTGTCTTACTTGCTTATCTGGGTCCCCAAAGCCTTGCACCAATGGCCATGCAGCTGCTGAACCTCAGTGACCAGACTGCAGGGACAGCCAGCTGGGGACACAGTAGCTCTGCAGTCTCGGTGGGAAGCACCCTGTCTGCACTGCCTGGGTTTCTTGGCTTCTGCAGTCAAAATCTGCAATGTCAAAGCTCACAGGCATGTAGATGCCCTGTGGCACACACTGCCACAACCACATCTGTTTCTGCACAGTGTGGAGGGGCAGTAACTCTACCACCACACTTTACCTGGGGACTACTAAAGAGGAGATATGCAAGGGGCTGGGAGAACAGAGGCAGCCACCCTGGAGCACAAGATCACAGAGTGTTAGGGGTTGGGAGGTACAACCAAAGGTCATTGAGTCTAACCCCACTGCCAGAGCAGGACAAAACCAGGGCAGATGCCTGTCCATAACAGGGGTGGAAGCCTCAGCCATGAGGATGAGCTGCTGCTCTCCCCCTGCCCTGTGTGGCCCCCCAAGGGCCCTGTGCCAGAGCACGGCCGTGGCACCTGCCCCTGGTTCTCTCAGGGGTAGGACAGGCCCTGAGTGGGTGAGGAGCTGAGGTGCTGCAGTGGCCAGGAGGGACTAGGTTTCATCACAGGGACAGCAGCAGCACTTCTGTGAGTTGGCCAGGAACCACCCTGAGCTGAGAGCCAGGTCAACAACCAGCTGAGAGCTGAGATCACCAGCAGGGAGGAACACACTGGGTACCACCACTGCAGGCAGCCCGAGGAGCCAAGGATAGTCCTCCTCGGGTGTATTTAATGAAGGGACCAGCAAATGGAGGGTTGCTGGAGACCCACTTGAGGGCAAAAGGGGTCTGTGTACCTCTGAGGGACTCCAGCCTATGGGACACCCACAGCAGGGCAGGAATGCTCTGCAGTGTCTGCAGCTTACAGGCAACGCATGCTGGAGCAGGGACACCCCCGAGGGGCTGCAGCCTGTGGGCCACCCATGCTGGAGCAGAACATCCGTGAAGAAAGAGCAGCAGAAGAACCAAGTATGCCCAAAGAAGCAGGACAACCAGCAAGAGCCAAAGAGCAGCAGAAAGAGCTGTAGAAGCATAGAATCATCAAAGTTGGAAAAGACCTTTAAGATCACGGAGTCCAAGCACTAACCCTCCCCTACCAAGCCCACCACTAAGCCATATCCCCAAGCATCACATCTACACAGCTTTTAAACACATCCAGGGATGGTGACTCAACCACCTCCCCAGGCAGCCTGCTTCAATGCCTGACAACCCTTCAGTGAAAGAATTTTTCCTCATGTCCAGTTTAAACCTCCCCTGGTGCAGCTTGAGGCCATTCACTTGTTCTATTGCTGGCTACTTGTGAGAAGCGACCAGCGCCTGCCCCGCTATGTCCTTTCAGGTAGTTGTAGACNAACTGACCCTGGCCCATCAATCCAGTCTGCCTAAGTCCCTCTGTAGAGCCTCTCTACCCTCAAGCAGATCAACACTCCCACCTAACCTGGTGCTGTCTGCAACTTGCTGAGGGTGCATTCTATCTCCTCATCAAGATCATTGATAAAGATGTTGAAGAGAAGTGGTCCCAATAGCAAGATAAATCACTTGAACTGCTCACACTGCCCAGCAGCTTGCCAGAGGTGTTTTGACAGTTTGAGCATAACCCGTGGTGCAAATAAGGGCATTGAGGCTGGGGAGGAGGGAGGACAGCTGTCTGTGTAAGTGGTTGGCTCTTTTTGTCCTTTCTAAATAGCCAAGTGAGAGATCAGAAGTCTGTTAATTGGCAATGAAGGAAAACTTCAACTTGAGACTGTTTTGCCCATGACAAGCAAAGTACAAGGTGGCACCAAGTCTGTAGCTCAACAGGGATTCGGCATATCCCAAATAGTGTGCCTGATCTAAAGTTTAAGGCCCTCATGTAACACCCTGTGTTGAAAGAAGCCCAAGCCCAGGCTCTTGGCAAGCTTGCTGGCTTGCATGTAAAGGCTAAACCATTTTCTGCGGATTCTGCAGGTTTCCCTGCTCCTCTGCATGTCGCTATGGATCCATCAGCAGACGGCGTGCTGCGTGACACTCGCCTAACTGGCAGCGGATGGGAGGAAGGATCCATTAGAGGAAGATGCTTCAGAGCACTGTTAAGTGTTTTCTCCTTCTCACCAGTCTCCTCTCATCTCGTCTCCTTGGCCAAGCTTTTTAACTCCGCTCTGTTCCGTTGCAGTGGCAGCAGATGCTGAGGACAGGTTACAAACTGGGACTTTTTCAGGTGATATGTTGAAGTATCAATTGCCTGGTCGTATTGGGGCTGCACATTTTTATTCTCCCTTTGTGTGTATCTCATTCATTTTGTTTCTTCTGCCCCATTCCCCCCAGGACCTGTTTACATCCATCTTGTTTCCCAGGTGCCTACTACAGTGGTCTTGAACACCAACCACTCAGGATGGTGTCGAGACAAGGCAGGGGGATGCTTACATGGGTCCAGGTCAGCTGAAGTTCCAGCTTCAGCAGCCATATATTCTCTTTACACAGCTGAGCAAACATCTTCCCTTGCTTCAACGACATCTCAGACCAGGTGTGGGAAAGATTTTCATTTGACAGAAGAACAGGGGGGCTTTTTTTCTTCTCAATCCTTCTGAAAGTTTAAGCTATATGAGGTGTTTTTTATACCCTCTATTATCCACTCTCTGAAGAGATGACTTTCACACTGTTTTCTTTGAATCTAGACTCAGGCTGGATTGCTGGATCTATACAGGGAGGCACTGGTGAACAAAGAGCATTGCTGCTTCTTGCAGCAGCCCAAGGTGACCAGGGGAAGCTCCAGCCTATGAAGCTCTTGGCTCTGTAGGATTTCCTCCTGCAAAGAGTCCCTTCATGCTGCAAGGTGAAGGAGCAATGTGGCAAAGAATGAAGAGTCCTGGTGCTGCAGAAACCAGAAAACAAGTCAGGGAGGTTTGGTGCAAAGATTAGAAAGCAGTGTTTTTCAGGATGTTATATAAACACCGTCAGAAATGTCTCATGACTGAATCTCTTCTGCTGGTTGCTGATTTAAAGAACCCCAACAACCTAACCAAACCCAAGACAATTCCCAGGGAAATCTACTTTGTCTCCAGGCTGCAAAAGTGATGAGAAAGGAAGGCCAGGCTCTAACTTAACAGCAGTGTTGTTTTCTCCAGCCATTTGCACAGGACAGCAAATTGGCACGAGCGGACCCACCGCAGTGAAGATACAGGGAACGTGCCATGGGAGCCAGAACTATTTAATAATGAAGCAATTAATTTATAGAAACACCCCCCCCTATGTTCTTCCTTCACATCCAGGCGTATTTGGAAGCCCACATGCACACAACTACAGTGGTTCAATTGATGCAACTCAGTAATTTTATTGCAACTGGAAGACAATACATCACAGAAACTTTATGGTAGGTTTTGGGAAAGTGTTATTTACAATAATAATTGATGAAATAGTTTGTCTTTGGCAATATGATTACACATCAAGAAAATGTAAAATGCAAGTATGCCTCTAAATCAACATTTTCATATTTCCTAAAGATCAGCTGATTGCACTTGCCTTCGGACTGCTCATTTAGGTAAACACAAATACAACTTAACATCACTGTTCATTCCCCATCACAGTTTGTATTTTAATATTGATGAAATTGGCAGTTTCAGATGCCAAGTACAGGAAAAAGAATTGGCTTATCACTGTACTAAACTTATTGGCCAGTTAAGGTCCTGTGACCCATAAGCACTGATACTAAATCTCTTGGTCTTTTGATTGCTTTATCACTTTTTTTTTTTTCTGTAAAACAAAATATTTCAGAAATTACAGATCAGAGTATAAAAAAAAAATAAATGTACAAGTCCATAATGCTTTTCATACACACACAAATCATTCCCCCCGACATTTTACATCATGGCAGTTTTAAGTAGTGAGTGTGAATGATGCAGGCATGGAACTGGTTATCAAATACAGGCATGACTTTAACTTGCTGTCCCACACACATACTCAGGAAATGTACAATGCTCTAGCAACTTAAAAAATGTACTCAAGTTCAATGTCATCTCAACAGAAAAAAAAAAAAAAAAGTCTTGGGATTTCAGGCCAGAGTAAACAAATTAAAAAGGCTCCCATTTCTAGATGATCAGCCATACCCGGATCCAGCATGTAATTTTAGCATCCAGTACAATCCCCTCTAGCACTGAGGGCCAGCACAAGTTGTCGTTTATCCCTTAAACCCTCGGATGATGAGCTCTCCTAACTGCTGGCCTGATCCAAAGCCCAACGAAATCAACTGAAAATAAGAAACTGAAACGAAACCCCCTTCCATTGACTGTGAAAGGATGTTACATCAGGTTGATTTCTCCCTCTTTGCAAAAGGAAATGTGATACAGTAGAAAACCCATTATACAGCTTCAGATAAATACACCTTGTTTCAATACTAAAACAAAACAAACCCCAAACCAGGAAAGGCTACTTATTAGAACAACTCAAAAGTGACCTTTAAATTATTTCTGGTTTCAAATGTACACCAGCAAAATACAGCACCATAGACACATTAGGTTGAGACTTCTTTTTTTGGTCAGTGAAGCTAGTACTTGTTTGCTGAACTGTGGAAGAATTATAAGGTCATGTACATGATCAAAGATAAAGCAACCCAGCTGACAAGTCTCTGCTTAATTCAAGAATAACCAGTACTAAAAATAAAAATGCAAAAATAAAAACCCCTAATAAACCACCATCAATTAATACGCTCTAAATAAAAGGGGATTAACAGATGAATTCACAAATGTATGCAGATTTATACAGAACACCGAATGTTGTGTGTAAATCCTTAGAAACTCCAGCTCAAAACAGAACCACACAAAATGTATAGTTGGACTTACACATCCCATTCCAAAGGAAAAGAGACATTACAACTTGGTAACTGTGCTAACTGCAATATAAACCAAACAGAAACCCCGAGTTTGGCAGGGAACTAAGAAGAGGGTTATCACTTAGGTTATATAGCAAAGTGTGGATGTATATTACATAGAGTAGTATAAATAATAAAAAAGTATTATTTAAATTAGATCACAGTGCTGCATTATGTGCATAACAGTGTTTGATATATTACTGGAGGGCTGTGAAGAACACTACTAAAACTTAACTGGTCAGACGGTCAACACTGATACTCTGTTACGATCAGGAGGATGTAGGTAGGGTTCCAATGCTCTTTTGGTGGCAAAGTCAAGAAAACAGTTCAAAGGATTTCCTACAAAATAGGCCCGCGAGCTCCTCAGGCAGCGGTGGCCCACCTGGAGAAGCTGGGTTTGCATTCGCCATGAAGTGAAGTGAATTGCATTGCATCTGAAATGGGAAATGCATTCTCTGGATAGTTTTATTCTGATCCTGGAGCACAGAAGAGCAACGTTTCAAAAAATGCCTAGGCCCAGATTCAAGGAAAATTGCTAACAGTGAAACGGTAACGATTTCCAGGAGCACTTGGGTGTCTAGAGCTCCACGGACTGCAAAGGAGATCAGACACCTTCAGGTTCTCGGGAACCTCGGGCTGTGCCCGGCTACATCTTTAGGAGCCAAAATCTCAGTGAAAATCAATCACGGCTACACAGAAATTGGGACAAAGCACTGTTTTGGTTATTTTATCCCTGGTGCCACTGAGTGTACAATTCCGGATTCATTCCTGGCTGAAGTGTGCTGATGTAACTCTACCTCACTCCAGTGAAGAATGCAGCCCCCAGTTTCTCTGGATCTTTTCCAAAGGCAGACAGGAATTCACCTGAACACTGGGAGCCAATGCCCATCCTTTGGGATTTCCTTCTCCCATTAAGGTAAGAGAGGAGCCGGAATGAGGACCTCGACTGAATGGCCAGAGAGAACACAGCCACGGGACATTTCTCTACTCCTACATGGCACACACCTCCTCGCTCCCACAACAGCTTTTCAGCCGTCAGACCCTGTGACCGTGGTACAACTACTGCTGGTTTAGCCTGGAGAAGATCAGAATCAGACTGCTTCTGAAAACAGCTGATGGGTGATACATTAAAGCTGTTCCAAGACCTGTGCTTGAGTTTTTAAATGCAGGCAAAACCTGCATCAAACTGCAGTAGGGCACCCAGTTGCTTGCAGAATGCAAGCTCAGCTTGGCAGGTTTCACTTCCCTGCAGACACCGGTGACATCTGCTTGTGGCAGCAGCTCTGGCCTGCAAGAGCTTCTTGCTGCAAAAGGTATTTTCCAAAGGAACCTGCTCCCAGTCCAGCGACACTTGCAACTCACGCCTACGAGAAATCTGCCCCTGACTGCTGGCTGACTTACTGGACTCCCCCAGCCCCTGCCTGTCCTGGAGAAGCTCTGACTTGGCAATCTCGATCGAGCAGGATTGAGTGAGGAAAATGGAGCGTTAGAGATCTGGCAACTTCTCACCCCACAATGGCTTAGTAAGGAAAGCAAACGAGCAAAACCAAACCACCTCAAGTCTGGCAAGTGAGAGAGTTTGTAATACAGTGCAATTACCACTCGGTTTTGGCATGATTGAGTCCAAGGAGAGACAACTGGATTGAAAAGCTGACATACTTTTTGGAAAATAGATCAGTCTCAACTCTTATAAAAAAAGAGAAATCCTCTGCTGGAGTAGAACCAGTTCTGACAAAGCTTCCATTGTCAGCTAGGCACAAAAACATTTCACAAAGTGACTCCTAAATATTTTGTACACATCCAAATGATGTACTTCTCCTCAATAGTCAAGAGTAAGGGTCAGTAAGGACCAGGTGGTTTTAAACTCCTGAAATGAATCTGTTGATGGCATCAGCCCTCGGCCAAACTGCTGGTTCCTGAACACAACTCTAAATTCCTACCAAATCCCACCTCCTCAGCAGATCAAACTAGGAGCAACAAATTTTACATGGAAATAGATGCTTGCCAACATTTTAGGTTTACCAGCAAGTATATAAAGGAGTTGTTGAAGTCTTAGATAGATTCAATATATATATTTAATAAGATAACCTGCCTAATTTGATATTTATGCAAAATGACTGCTTTCTATCATGAGTAATACTAGTGGTAATTATATATTTAGCCACTAAGAGACCACGCTAATGAACGGTACTTGTTGTTGAGAGATGCTGATCTCAGTTGCACTGCCACACTGCAATGGGTGAAGCTGCTCTGGGATCAGTGCCGTGCCTGCAGACAGGACCTGGCCACCGGCACACGGCCACACCGCTTTCTGGGGATGGCACAGATGGCAGAGCCACAGTTTGGAGGGTGTTTTCTGCCACACAAATTTGAGAGTTCAGTGATGTTGTTTGCTAATATTAAGCCACTCTCCAGCTGGTACAGCTAGGCATTAATGAGCAAAGGTGGTGGCAAACTGATACTGGAGGATTTCTTATTTCAAATGCCTCCTCCTGAAGTCCGTAAAAAGATGGACCGAGTTCTTTTGTGCAGGGTTGTATGCTTCTCTGCCTGCAGACTCTGGCTGTAGGGAGTGTGGATCTGGGAAGAAGCCAATTGTTCCAGTCCAATCACGCAAGGAAGAAGCTATGGCTCATTCATCTCTGTGCTACCAGGCCAAAGGACTGGTCCTTCCCTTTTTCCCCAAGTTTATCTTAAGGACTGCAGGCAGCCAACAAAAGGTAGCATCCACGTACTCCTGACTTAACTGATGCCGTGTGTGTTGGCCTCAGCAAACTGCGGGGAGCACAGAGCTGTTCCCTGCACCAGCCTTGGCTCTCTCCTTCCTTATCTGCATAGCTGGCAGTTGTGCTGGGCTCCAGCAGCTGTTGGGCAGCTCCTAGACCCCAGGACATGCTGGGTGAGAGGGGAGAAGAGGCACCATTCTGCTGTGCTGCTCCCAGCAGGGCCCTGTTCTTTACATGAGGAAATGCTGGCAGAGCACAGGAACAGGTCCAGACCAGACCACCCTTCAGTTCTTCCACTTCCTAACGTAACACCCACCACAGGCATCTCCAAATGGAATTTGTAGTTCACTCCACTGAGTGGGAGTCAACCCCCTCTCTAACTCACTCTTCATAAACCAGATCCGTCTTGGTGGAACTGCTGCCTGAACCAGTTGTTAGGGATAAATATAAAGCCACATTCTATTTAATAAACAGATCATTTCATTCTGTTCAGTGGTTGGTTCCCGGGATTTTCTTCTTGCCTCTAGGATACTTTAAGTGTAGAGTTTTTCATGCCAAATTCACGAATCCAAGCGAGAGAGACTGTCTCACTTATTTCACAGCTTCCCTTTGCTGCAGGGATCTCCAATCTAATCGTCATCATTCCCAGGAGAGTAGCACTATACCTGAATCACACTCTCTTAACACTGTTTTTTCTCTGGACACCTCAGTAAGGCTCTTTACTAACTTCATTTTCCCATGGCAAATTAGCAAAGCTATTTTCTCGTCTACTTATTCCTGAATCAAATCAGAGAGTTTTACTCAATTAACCTCCCATTATTCTCTTGATTCTGTCATACACACTCACTACTAATTTGCCCTCAGATTATTGCGTCATGTTACACATGTACAGACGAAGAAAGGACACACTTTTACTTTTTTTTATCTTTTTTTTTTCTTTTTTTTTCATTTTTTTAAACAGAAGTAGGGAGAGGGGGGCTGAATGTGCAGACAAGGCAGTATAATTCAACCATCCAAGCCCTACCAGAGCATGAAGATTTTATTTTTAATATTGCAGAGTAAGTTTCCCAACAGTCAGTGTTTGTCCCTGAAGAAGGTTAAACCTTAAACACCTGCTTCAAAAAAACCCCAACAACAACAAAAAAGAACCAAAACAAAAACAAACAAAAAAAAACACAACCCAAAAAAACCAAATGCTAAGCCTAAGGGCTTAAAAATTAGAGGCATAGCCTTTTTCTCTATTTTCTATATTTATATGAAAATAATTCATGCTTCATGCTAAATACATTATTTACCTTACAAGAACTTTGTCATCTTTGAATAAAAAAAATGGTTTGCTTTTTGCATTATTCCCCCCTCCCAAAAGGAATCCATGCAACGTGGATCAAATTTCTTCTGCTGGCTACACCGGTTGATCTGGAAAACTGCTGTCACTTTTGCACAGATGAATCCTGACTGATGGTAACTGCACACTCACGTCTGAGGGCAGTGGAGGAGCTCTTTTACTGTTCACCAATATGCTTTTCTCTTTATTTTTAAATACAGAATACTACTAATGGCAGGGTTTGTAGCTTTGTTTTCCCAGTTAGATCAAGGATTTGATCCACAGAAAAAGTATGATGTATTTCTTTCCTTAATATCTACTGTAAATTCTTAGACTTGATTGCTTTTCACTCAGGCAGTTTAGAAGACATAGCTTGTTTTTCCCTATTACTATTGGTTTTTTTGTACGCAGTGCCAATCTTCAAGCTTATGGCTTTTTGAACATTCTTTCAATTTAATAGAGAAGAGAGAATTGAATGATTAACAACACTACCAACAGTGACACCCCCCACCCCGTTTCCTCCCTCTATTTCACTGAAATCCATTGCATACACAGTTCCAAATTCCTCCAACTCGGAGGTACCAGCCTGCACACGACAAGCCACGGATGGCACGTGAAGCATCAAAAGTGCATGATGGTTTGCACAGTTGCCACCAGTGGCTGTCCAGAGACTCCTGTGGCACAAAGCATCCAAGTGCCACTAGATGGTTCTGGGTTTGGTGTTGAGAAGTACGAGCCTCCTCTTTCCCCCAAATCTCTTTAGTCACATTCACTTCTAACCCAATTGTAAGGCCATTAAAAAAAATTCTTAAGGGCCAGGCCTGAATGACTACCAAATTACACATATCTCTTCTAGTGGAAGAGGATTTCCAAGTGCCCAATTTTACTCCCATCACATTAATGTTGATGTCACTGCGTATCCAACCACTGATTTTTGACAAGCTGGAAAAAGCAATGGCGGTTTTGGCTTTTTTTTGTTTGTTTGTTAACTTTGTCTTCAGGTAATGAAAAGCTTTTGTAAATTAGCTGAGTGTCAATATGAGTTCTATGGCTTCGATCTCCTTTAAAATAATAATAAAAAAAATCTCACGGGTCAAAAAAAAACAAAGAAAGAAAGAAAATATAAAGAAAGAAACGAAACGAAACCAAACAGAAAGGAAAAGAAAAAAGGAAAAAATTGCTGATATTGCCACAAATCATTAGAATTCACCTGACGTGCTGAAACAAAACTTTGTAAGTTCAAACAAATCATTGATTTGTTCTAATTTTTTGTGGTTTCCTTTTGCTCTTTCTGCCCCTTTGCCGTCCGATTCGTGATGTTGTTCAAACAGGATCGAATTCCTGCTAAATGCAGGAGCGATCCTGCTGCTTCTTTCATCTCCTCGTCATCACTCTCAGGGGGCTTTTCTGTACGTCTCTTTTTAAGAGGCAGTGTGTCACTTGGTACTTTTTTCGCCTTCATTAAATGTTGCCTTTTCTTGTGCTGGGCTGCGTACCCACTGTCAGCTAAAGAATCCTTGGTCTCCTTCCGACTTTGCTTTTTCTCCTCTTCCTCCGTTTCGCTATGGCTCTCGTGGCTCTGGAAGCTGACTTCACTTCCTTCGCTGCTGTCTTGGCTACCTTTAGTTGCAAATTCATACTGGTCGTCAGCAGAAGAAGAGGAAACGGAGTCACTGGCAGGTGATGTGCTCCTGTGGTTGGAAGATTTGGCACTGCTGTAGTTGTGATCCTCCTTTGGGTCGCCGCTAACAACTGGAGAGCCACAGGACTGTTCGCTTTCCGTCCGCATCCGGCAGTTTGTTATTCCATTCCTGCAAAAACAAATCAAAGCACTCTCAGAAGGCAAAGAGATGTGACTCTGCTTCAGTGCAGAAGATGATCAAGCCAACTGACAGATGCTCTAAAATGATGGCTATCAAAGTAACATCCATGCAAGCTGGTTTCCAAAGCCTGACTCAAATTGCTGTTGGATCCACACATAAAACAAGTCGAAAGACACATAAATGGCACAAGAGGCTGTAGAGAGTGAGGAGGGGATGGTTACAAAGAAATGATGTTGTAAATAGTCCTGATTTCTGTTTCAGCTAACAGTTTACACTTCCAAAAAAAATAAAACAGAAAAAAATTGCATTATTTTATCTATTGGATATTAAATAAACTCTGATGAGTTGCATAAATATTCTCTTCCCTTTTCCATATAAAATTATATTACCAAAAATGTGGGGAAGAGACACCAGCTTTCTAAAGTACTTCTCTGCCTCCTCTAAAAGACTCTCTTTCCAAATCTAGCTTTCCAAAGGTAGAAGATATTTCACCTGGAAGTAGCACAGCTTCCATTTCTCTTTCCAACAGAAGGAGCAACTAATTATAAAACCTAGGTCCAGTCACACTTCAGGTTGTGAATCAGTTCATGAATCATCTTAAAAGCAATACAAACTTAAGCCACTACCTGCCAACAAAATATTCTATTGTGTTTAAAACTAAACAGTACCAAAAAAACCCAAACTTGCTCTTGCTCTAGAAGCTGCCCTTTTCCCCTTTGGTTTTATGGCACTTGGTGCTGTGGAAAATGCTGCAGTGTGCTGTATTTAAAACCCAACAGTGCTCCTTTCGGCACTGGAAAGTGTTAGAGCATTGCCACTGACTCTGCAATAGAGAATACACTGCTTGTAAATCATTAAAGAAGGGGCTGAGTCTGTGCTGTGCTTAACTCCTCATGAAAACAAGGAGATGATGCTCATCATTGAGTAAAAGCATCATCATTGTTAGCTACCAGATCACCAGCCCTGAACCCCTCTACTACTTAAAAAAACCCAACAAAGCAAGCAAGACTGTTTAAACTGTCCCCTGATAAACTGCTTTAAGATCTAGTCTTGCCATCCTCACACTCCCTCTAGAGTGCTTCTGCACACTCACCACCACAGTGTTGAATCAGCCTGTTCTCAAACACATGCACTGGACACAGATTATTCCTGGAGAGGAACAGCACAGTGGCAAATCCAGGTTATTACTGCACTTCAACTTAAACAAATGGAGAAGTGCTTTAGGTGGCAGGGAAGGGACATCACATCTGGTTTCCTCCTAGCAACAGCAGATACTGCCCATTTCTGAAGTGTAAGGCTGAAAGGTGGCAGATGAGTGGGACAGAATTCTACAGCTCCTATTCATCTAAATGTTCTTGGCTGGTGACCTTGCTGAAGTAAGAAACAGGCTTTTGTGAACCAGTGCCAGGACAATGCTGGAGGATAGCAAATGAATCCGTCATCCCAAATGTTCTTATTTACAGTATTTTGAAAGAAAAGTATATAATAGAAGACCCAGTTATTAGTGAAGAAAACCTCTTCCCAACCTCTTTTGCTCAACACAATTATTCTCCTCTAGATTTTCGAGTAGCTTTATCATCCGTAAATTACATACAGAACCTAGAAGGAATGTACAAAGCTCCTTCAATTATTAATAACTAAATGCAATGTTGTTCATCACCGTGCAGCAAGCCAGCTGCATTGACTCTGTGATGGTTTGCCACTGCAGGGGTTGTCATTAGAGGATGCCAAATGCTTAAAAGAAGAAATCATCCATACTAAACTAGTTGTAAGGTGAATTTATAACCAACTCCTTAAGATCAGTCATTACAAGGAAGCATGGGATGCATTTTAAGTGACAGAATCTTCATTTTTAGGGTAAATTTACATTTAAAGAGGTGAAAAATTATCATAAATTAGCATAAAATTAAAGTTACTTTATTTTACTAGGCAGCTAACAGTCAAAGCAATGTGGCTCAATAAAAATCATGTGCTACTAATTTTCCATTAAAAAATAGCAATAAGTTCTTGCTCCAAGGAAACAAACAGAGGACAGAGTAGGTGGGAACCCAAATGGGAGTCCTACTGACTAGTTTATTGGTGAACAAGGCTTCTAACAGATGGGATTTAAATCAAGACGCCCATTTTCACGTTACTACACGTGCTCCCATTTGTTAGTTTGTACTGAGACACTACTGATAGATGGAAAGCTACAGTTCCACGGAGCAGAGCAGCCATGTGCCAAAAAGATATCCCTGACACACCCCACTCTTGGGTCTCTAGTGCTTGGTTTTACATAAAGGGGCTAGAATTTGGATTCTGCCCATGGGACTTACTCCAGATTGCAATCTTTTTGAAAAAAATCATACAATGGGAGGCCCAGGGATCACAGAAGCCATGTCCAGGGAGAAGGTGGACTACTATGGGGTTAGTATTCCACAGGGAGCGACTGCAAGGAGGGATGATGAACGGCAGTCCAGAGAAAGGTGCAGAACAGAAATGATGTAGAAAAAATGGGAGGAAAGGAAATACCAATACACTCCAGGAGAAAGTTATCTATGGGAACTGGTCAGGAAATGGACAGCATTTGCATCTCATAAAAGTTTTTGGTTTTCACTTACATTTTGAAAGATTTCCAACCAGTTCTGCTTGGGAAAATAAAAAAGGAAGAGAAAGCAGGTCAAGGAGAGAATTAGCAAAGCACATCCACAAGAATTAGAACAGGTTATACAGGCAGAGTGATTTAGGATATTCACAAGATCAAAAGTCATGTACCCTCAAAGTCAATTAATCTTATTTGTTGCTTGATATGCAATAGCTCAAACATAAGAAGAATTACTTTTAATTGATATTAGTAGATTAGTAAGAGTTGAACAAACTATTATCGAGACCACTCACATTGCACACACGCTTCTTAGACACTCTAAAGCTTTCTATTTATTACTCTTACACAGTCACATACTTGCTAAGAAATGAATTTGTTATCTACTAAATTCAATCTGGATCATCAGTAGACAGAACTCTCCTGGGTTTCAGCAGAGAGATTTTGGCCAGCTGAATCTGAATCTATTTTTGCCCCCAGTTCTGGTTGCAGATTGCCTAACTTTGTTACTGAAACAACAAATTTTTAAACAAGGGCTTACTCTGATGTGTGGATTATTTTTGAATTAGAGGGGAAGAAAAGTTGCTTAAGAATCTGTGCTTACTGTAACAGTGAGGGAAAATTTATTTCAAGTAATATCTTTTTCCCATTTTTTTTGTTTAGAGCTTAATTTCATAGTTTCCAGAAACTATTTTCAGCTATTCTCCAGTACTGACTTGCCCTTTCAGGAAAAGTCCATGGGACAGGCCATAAAGCTGTCTGTCCTACTGCCATGGACTATTTGATATGTTTGAGGTATCTTAACCATAGTTGCACAGATTCTTTTACAAGTACTTCACTTTGGCTGTAGCATAACAGCACAACCCCCAGGCACTGTAGAGCTGAAAGCCTGACCCCATTCCCATTGTTAATTCATAGGAATACTGCTACTAATGTCACCAGGATGCAGATGGGACTCAGGGCAGCTGGATCTCAAGTCAGTAAGGAAATAATACCCTTTGCACAGTGTTAGTGACTTGGCCTTCCAAAGAGGTTTTCCTTGGTCTCACTCATTTTACCAAGAACAGATATCTGTTCCTGAAATGTTTCTAACTTTTTATTTTTTAAAAAAGAAGGTAGTAACATTCTTTTTCTAAAATGGCAAGAAGTTCTGCTGAAAATGACTTAGTGTATTCAACACCAGAGACAGGTTTATTCCTTCAATGAATAAAGTACACCTACATGGAGTTTCAAAATGACCTGATCTATATCTCTGATCCTCTGGATGACAGATACTGTGCACCCACAGGTGACAGTTACAATAGATTGTTGGAAACACCCAGTTAAGAGATACAAAGAAAGCAGTACAGGGAAGTTGTGGATTTTGACGGGTTCCAGGTTTGCTAAAAAAACCCAAAACAACAAAAAAACCCAACAACCAAACCCAACCAACCCACCAAAAACCACACACACAAAACAAACACAAAAAAACCCTCAAACTAAAAACCAACCAACCAACAAAAAAACCCACAAAACAGAACAAAAGAAAACAAACCAGAACTCTTTTTCTACTGTACAGGTAACATAATTGCAATGGGAAATTCAGGACAGGCAGAACTTTTAGCTACAGGTAGTTGAACTTTTACTTAAAGCCACTATATACCATCAGGCAGGAGGATGAGCAAGCATATGAAATGTGCTTACTTGCTCTCTGATGAGATGCTATCAGCAGGTACTGAGTTAAAAGTCAACAAGTTGGTCCCACTACTGAGAGAAGCACTCACAAAGTTACTTCACAGGGTAACTGTACGCAAAGGACCCCAGTAAATCTGAGCTATGACCTGGCAGCAGAAAGCACTCTGTCAGTATCGACAGCAGATCTGAAGTTAAGACAGATGCAGCCCCTTGCATTTTCCAAAAAAGAATAATCAAATCATCCAGTATTTTTGTGCTTTAGTTACTAAAAGATTCCTTCAGTTCCCAAGGATAACTCATCCTGCCTGGAGGTGGTGAAGGGGAATGCAGTGCAACAAGGACGACTTGGGGCTTTGTTAGGCTGATCGTGCCAGTAATAAGCAAGAACATTAAGAATATACACTTAAAGAAGTACCTACTAGTGCCTTTACCTAAGCAAAAATAATTGTTCAAAGAAAATGTAAGTACAGAATTTTACTTATGCTTTGGCATCTATGCTGTGCATGTTAACTTATGTTTGGTTTAATTGACCACTGGCTGCTGCAAGGGAGGAAAAAATAGGCAAAACTAAAGCCAGCATGAGAAATAAAGTCACCATAATGAAAGCCAGGCCTGAGGAATAATCTAGTAATTGCCCTATAAATTTAAAGTGAAAATAATAACAAATAACGATCTTCCATCTTTGAATAAATGTAGGCAAAAACCTCATTTTTGTCACACACCAATGAACAGGAGCTGCACAAGGAACTGTGGCATTAACAGCAGAAAAAGAACAGTTCTTTTAAAATCTGCTCGTGATGAAGTAGGTAGGGTTTGTTAATGTCACATTTGGGGAGTTTGTTTGTTTGGTTTTGTTTGGTTTTTTTACTTCCCACTCCCAAAATAAAAGAAGAGCAGTAGCTCTGCCAGTGTGGATGCACTTGCTTTCCCTGGAAGCCATCCATACTGGATGGCTTTCACCATTTTTTCTTGGAAATGTGAATGGAAAATATTTTACTTTGGGGAGTTCCCTGGGAATACTGTGTTTGCCATTTACAGCTAACTGTGTAATTCCTTGAGAAGCTACAAATGTTTGGTGTCAAAGGAGAATTGAAAAAAATAAGGGGAAAAAAACCCTCAAGTAATTTCTCATTAATTTTTGTTTTTAGCCTGCAATAATCTAAAAATGAAAGTGTTTCTAACAAACACTACCACACTACCAAAAGCAATTTAACCTATTACCTAGGCATAAGTGGCACATCAAAAAGTTTTGCCTAAGTTTTCAACTAGCCAGAAAAAATAGCTTAGCTTAATTCTGGGAAACATGGGCTAAAAAAGGCAGTTAAGCAATGAAGCCTGTCCTCCATCCTGACATTTTTGATGCATTGACAAAGAAAGAAAATGGCAAATCCAGCCAAAGCATCTTTACTGGGCCTGGCTCTGCTTAGCTCTTCCCAAATCCTAAGGGTTTTACCTGCTCCTTAAGGTTTCCCACCAAGGTGGCTGTGAACTCCTCTTCCCTCTTTCTCACCTCCATCTGTGGTGCATTTGATAGAATCATAGAACCATTAGGGTTGGAAAGGACCTCTAGGATCATCCAAGTCCAACCTTCATCCTAACACCCCTCCATCCACTAGACCAGAGCCTCAAGTGCTACATCCACTCATTTTTTAAACACCTCCAGGGATGGGAACTCCACCACCTCCCTGGGCAGCCTGTTCCAGTGCCCAACCACTCTCTCAGTGAAGAATCTCTTCCTAACATCTAATCTAAATCTCCCCTGGTGCAACTTGGGGCCATTTCCTCTCCTTTTATCATTAGTAATATGGGAGAAGAGACCCATAGCTAGTGTTTTGGGATGGGGTTTTCATGTGGCCTTCCCATCAGAACAGACCACTGAACAGGCTGCTAGCTGGCCAGGACTAACAGCACCTAGATTAAGGCCAAAAAATGGGGAAGTACAGACTACATGGTACAAAGTGCACCAAAGACCAGAGTTTCACAAACCCTAGATTCCCTGGGAGCTCATCTGAATGCTGTTCAGTGGCCTCTGTAGCAGTGAGCATTTGGGGCAAAGGAAAAGAAAAAAAGGCGTAATACATAAAAATTACCAAGGATATTTTGTAAAGCATCTTTTGCAGAATAAACTGGACCAACTTACAAAACCTGTGCTTCACAGCTGGTGAGATTCTGTGGAGTGAAACTCCCAACAACCTCACCTCAGTGGATCTGACTTGCCCACATCAGGCAGCTAAGGATTAGGCTCAGTGTGTCTGCTGCCCTGCAGCAGGACCTGGACACACACACATCACTTGTGCACTAAGGATACATGAAAAAAAATGCAAACATCATGGTGCAAGTTTTGGTTTGGATGTACTGAAATCATAGTTCAAACAGCTCGAATATTTGATGAGCTACCAAGTGTGTGCTCTTCCAAAGGGCTGGGGTAACTGCTCACACCTTATTCACAAGGAAGCTGATTACATATGACAGAGCTTCTTGCACCTTGCCAAGATGCACGTTGTCAGATCCACTGGCCACCTTGACAGAGACTGTGGCTACCGAAGTGGACACAGAATTCCTGCTAAGTAAACATTTAAAAACTACTTTCCACTGAATGTACGTAGTCAGAACACGAGCTCACCTTCAAAACACAACAAACTGCTTGGCACATAACTGTCTTGGCTTGTTTTCATTTAATACTCTGCAAGTCAGTACTTTCTTTTCTACATATCCAGACTACATGTCCATTCTACACATCCATCTTTTCTACATATCCATTTTCTTATCTACATATCCATTCATTTGCTTTGAGATTCTCATGGATCTGTGTGGGGATATGGCAAAGCTATGGATGATGGATCTCACACTAGAGTCATGCTACATGCTGTGCAGCTTTGAAGTGTGATTTTTTGCTCTCTTTGGGCAGGTCTCAGATTTGTCAGCCACGACATGGAAAATATGGATGGCAAACAACTAAAACTGGTGTGAATAAAGTAAAATAAAAGTTGCTTTCAAAACGCATCCAATTATGTTCTGCTGTGGCGATTTAACACTAGAGGATGATTTTCAAAGAAAAATAGTGTGGGATGCCATTTCCATTTGTAGATTAGTTTGGAACAAAAGACCTATTTGTGCAATTTAAGCCAAATGCACTATAACATAATGATGCTCTCCTCAATTGCTATTCTTTATTAGTGGAAAGGGCTGGATTTGCCATGTTTGTTAAATACTTCTCAGTAGTGTTTTTTAATCCAAACTACTCAATTCAATTGTACTTTGTTTTATATATAAAAAATAAAGTAATTACATGGGGACAGCAACAAATTGATACCTTGTGCAGGAAGAAAATACACTAACACATTCAGTCACATGGTGGAAGAAGAGTAGCACAGCAAACTTACTAACTGATGGGAGCTAACACACAGAAATCACAGATTCCAGCATCTTAGCCCAATCCAAATTTGGCTTCCTTTCTAAATAATATATTAGTCAGAACACTCACCTAATTACAACTGCACATTTAAACCAAGTTCAAACTTTCTGTTACTCTGTTTTGATCCTAATGGCAGTCTGCACAACAGGACAACTTACTGTAAGTTATTCACATGCAGTTTGGGGGACAACAAAATCAAAGACCATTAAAGCATTGAGGAAATAAACACAGAATGAAATACACAGTTCAGACAGCAAGGAATTGCCAACAAAAGATGAGCAACTTACAGAAGAACCCATAACTCCTACACATGGTAACTGAAGAAAACTATTTAAGAGGTTTAATTTATTATGCAAGGATCCACTACCATTAAAGGTCTCCTGTATGAATGACCAAACCCACCTTTTTTTAGGTGGTTTTAGGCCTTTCATTTAAAGCACCAAAGGAATACTTCTCAACAAAACACACATCTGAGTAAAAAAATCTTGGAAAGAAGCTGACTGTCTTCTCAATATATAGGTAGAAGAACATTATTTCTGCAGGTAACTGTAGCAGGAGACTGCACCACCTCCCATGGCTGCCCAGTAGACCTCCCCCGTGAAAGCTGGAAGAGGAAAATGACAGTTCCTATTTACCCCTGGGTATCCAAGGAGAAGGGGAAGCACCAACTGACGGGGGGTCATTTTTACAGTAACTGATTGCAGAGTATCCAGTTTTGAAAGGACCAGGTGATGTTCTAAGGCCATCATGCAGGCAGACTGATAGTCCGAAATAAATTCTGAATCTTAGTCTCCTTGAGAGAAACAAGACAAAACTGCCTGCTGAACTTGCTCTATTGCAGAGAGTCCCCCAACTATTCAAAAGCTTTCAAAGCTGAAGAGAAGATGCCCCATGCCACTCTCTTTTCAAGAATTAGAAGGGGAGATATTGCAGGAGCCCTTAAATATGAGCAGACATCATGCAGACCAGGAATATATTCATAGCAAGCTGTTTCTAATACTGCCTAAGGGTAGAGAAGAGAACAAAAAGCATTAGAAATGTCTGCATTAACTAATTATAAAGGCTTTTCTTCTGAGGTGGACCAAAAAGAACATAAGCAAGGGAGGGGTAAAATCCCTGATTTTCAAATCTACATTAGTAGGTAGCTGGTAAAGATCCTCTTCTACCTCCTGGGAAAAAACACAAGTAGTAGGCCTCAGAAAACACATAAAACTTAACTATAAACAGCCTTACAGCACAGTAATTTGAGGATTTCTACACAGAAGGAAGTTTTCAAGTAGCCTGGAAGGAAAAACAATTCTACCTCCTCCTTACGTCAGCCCTGACTATGAGCCATGGTCCAAGTTGGAAATGCAGATACTCAAGAGAGAATACTATGTGATCATGATGTGATCCAGTCAGCTTGGATACCTCATTAAAATGATACATCATTAATGACCCAGTAGTGGCCAGCTCTGCAATCCCCACTGGAGTGGAACACGAGCCCTGGCTGAAGCCAGCAGCAAAGCTACTGAAGATGGTTGACCTCCACTGCTGGCAAGGCCAGACTGTTGTGGAGCAAGAGGGAGAGGAACTCTGCAGAATTCTGGAGGATAACCCTCAGGGTTGCATGGCTTTAGTGTAGCAAATGTGAAAAATCACTGCAACAGCTTCCCATCAAAAAATAGGGATTTTATTCCAATTAGTGTCTTCCCCTCTATGCATTTTAAGCATCAAGAGTATATGAGTGCCATAGCTTCTCTCTCTGTCTCCACTTATTGGATGGAAATACTGCACCTGAAGGGCTAGACAGTGATTCTGAAAAGGGGTAAAATAGAGCAAATGGGAAAAAAATACCAAGTAAATACTAATAATGGAGTAAGTAGCTATCAACATACTTTATTTCACTGCCTTGCAGATCAGAAGGTGTAACTGGAAGAGCTCAGTGCTCACTGTGAAACCCCACCCAGAATACCCAACTGCCTGAGCTGAAGCAGCTTTTACAGATACTAAGAGTCTGAAAGACAAGGGCACTGGCCACTTCACCAGAGTAATCTCTGTTGTGACTAACTGAAAATGGAGCAACACCTGAGGCACACTCTTATTCCACCAGTGAGCCATCACTCCTTTAAGTAAATCAAACCACGGGACCACAGTTCTTGCTCCCATCACTAGATGTCTCTTACTGCCCTCCTTTCTAAAAAGGTTGAGTATCTTCAAACAACATTTCACCCTTGAACATTTCAGTATAAACTTGAAATGGAAACTGTAGTGAAACAAATTGACTCACAGAGATCCAAGTTAATAACAAAATGACAGCTGCATGTCTGGATATCTTTCAGAATTTGCTTTAATATTATTGATATCCNCTGAAAATAAAACTGCTTTTTACAAACCAGTGTGCAAGACAGATATGCCATGACTATCCTGCAAAGAGTTTTATTTCATTTAAAACTTCAGAAGCATTAGCAAGCAGTGAAGTATCCGTTGGACAGAGCTTACATGAACTTTTACAATCTCTGTAAAATGCTGATTTGTTTCCTAAAGACCCCATAATGAGCCACTCTTACCTTACTGCAACAGCCATGCTTCCTATAGGGTTGATTGGCAATGGCCTGGCTCCAGGAAATATTCCTCTACTCAGAACTCGAGCTCCATTTTGTATCACTCCCGGAGGAACTAAAAAACAAATGAAAACAAGAATATTTTTTCTTTTAAAGAAAAACTGAGGAAAATGTAGGAGCAAAGTGTGGAACTTAAGCTTTTCAATGACTTGAGAAAACATCAGAGAGGCTTGTGTAGTACACTGCTTACCGTGAACATCTCAGCCTCAACTCTTGGGAGTGCCATGCTATTTCCACTGCTGTTTTCATGGCAGAAAAGTTATTGTCACCCAATGGTAACATGGTTTGTGGAAGCCACTGCCTGACCCAGTCGCTGCAGATCATTCCTCGTGCAACCAACTCACTTTTGTTTGGTAATCTCGGTTCTGCTGCTGGGAATGCATGTGCTTAAGAGATAAAACCAGCTATAAGTGTAGATGCAACTCTTCCATCTACAGTAAGAAACGATGACTCTTTACAGGTAAACAGAACAGAAGCACTTTTCTGCAATACCATAGGTCAATAGCTTCTTATCATCCCAACATACTTTCTGAGTAGCCTCCGTCTCCTGCAAAACAAGAGACTAACTTCAAGTATGGATTCAGCAGGAAGGAAAAGAGAAGAGACTGAAAGGCATTAGCTCCATAACTGTAATTAGCCTCTCTCTCTTGCCACCGGTGACCTCTGTCACCCAGCCTGCTGGCAGTCACGCTCCTCCAGCTCATGGCTGGGTCACAGCTGAGCCTCTCTTCCAACGCAGTGATGCCAAACTGGGCAGGTACTGGCCACTGAAAGGAGAGATTTCACCAGAGCCTTTCAGCTGGGCTGTAAACCAAAACCTGCAGCTCTAGCCAGCAACATTTTAGCCTAGAACTGAGCACTTCTTGTCGATCCAGGCATGTTTCTGTGCACTAGGACAGCTGACCCTCCCAGCTGAAGGGGTGGCAGAGGAAGCACCAGCAAGGCACCACCAAAGGAAGAGTCTGTCCTTAGTAGGTCCTCAGCATTTTCCTCCTCCACTGTGGGAAGAGGGACTAATGAACACAGTTCTTAGGTGTCTACCATGAACCTGTGCATAGTGCCATTTGTTTGCACAGCTATCATGTCCCTGCAGGTTGGAACAGCAACTTCCAACAGCCTCAACCTGAAAGTGCTGCTTTAGCATCCACAGCTAGCCAGTTCACTCACGTTTTCCTTAGTGTAAGTCATTGTTCATACCACACCTTCCCCTACTGGGGACTGTCCAAAGAAAGAAAATTATGATTATTACCCTGTATGTGTTATTTTTAAACACAGAGATATTATATAAATACATCTAAGATAAAGGTAAACCACATCACTTTATATACACCTACAGAATTTTATTTTAAAACAAAATACGGAGACTAGAAAAATAATTCAGTCTACGAATCAACACGAACACTTTCCATGCCCAACTTAAACGCTCACACCCAGGAATCTCAGTGTATTCTGAGGCAGAGAAATGTAGGTTCAGAAGTACATTGTTTCTAAGCTGCTGAGGTACGTTTCAATTCCCTGTCAACACCAAGCCAGATCCACACCTCCCTTCCTGCTATCCTGATGCTCTCACTTTGTTTGACTCCAGACCACACTTTAGTTCTGGAAAAATAATCTTCTTTCTCCTGCTTGTGAGAGCACATCATCACCCCAGTCAAATCCTGTCACCCTTGCTTCTGAGTACCTCTGAAGAACAGGTCACTTATATTTAGGTGCTTAGGTAGAGCTAAAATGCACAGCTACCAGGTAAATTCAAGCTGCAGGTACACCTGCTAAATATCCAAATACTGATTTTTTGATGGGCATACTTTTTCCAACAGGCTTTCAAGAGGGAGAGACAAGGAGTGCAGACCGTACTTCACAGGGCAGCTTAGCTACATTTACAAGTTCCTATGAAAAGAAATGAACTGGGAGTTTTGACCAAGATCTGGAAATTTTCTCTTTACTCCGATACGAACCATAGGGTTTTATATTGAACTGGAACATTTACACAAACACACTCTGTGTATCAGTTAGCTATGGATGCTACTTAAATATATACATGGAATACTTCAAAGCAAACACACTAAAGTTCTACCGCAAAAAGAGAGCAACAGGCTCCTTGATGCACACGCTCTGCTTTCCATGTTTACCTAATTATCTTGGTCTGTTTGGCAGAGGTAGCTGATGCTTATCTTATTCTCTCTCCTCTCCTACCCTCTCTGCTTTATTGACCACTCCCAGTGCTTCTTAAAAAAAATTCTGTTCATCTGCCCATCACTTCTCCAAAAATACCATCTCAGCTCTTTAAGTTCTGCAAGTTTCCTTTCCTCTTGCACTCCTATGTGTACAAAATACACTGCTAAGTGTCAGAGCTTAGACTTTCTGCATGCTGACATCCCCACTCAAACCCATCCTCCATCTTCCTCAACCCTTTGTTGGCCTACAAATCAAGGTGTGCTACTCAGGAACACTCGCTCCAAAAGCTTCACACTTGAAAACATCCCTCAAAGCACACCCCCCCCTCTCCCCTTGCTCCCAGTCCCATCTTCCCTTCAGGAATTAAACATGGTGGGTTGTTTTTTTTAAAAAAAAAGAAAATATAGAAGTCTCCCGTCCTCTGGAAATATCCCCAAAGAGACAACTTGCTACCTACTCCTGCCTATGAAATTCACTTCAGGTATGTCTGGTCTGTTCAGCATACTGCATTCACTGAAAGGCTTCGACAGGACTGCTGATGCCAGAAGAGGTTTTAACTATAATTCCATGATTCTAACTTTTCCCTGAAGTACTCCACAGCTCCGTATACTGAAACCACTGCTCAGAATTCAGTAACTAGTTCAGCTTGCAACAGCAATGTTATTGCTACCAATTGCTGGATTTGTTTCCCCAAGCAAATGCTCAGAATTCCGATGTAGCCATAGCCCTACATCACTCACACAGTGCCACTGACAGACAAACTGCACTGCACGCAAGGGATCAGCTGCAAGAGGACACTGATGATGCAGTGCCTCACTTCAGCAAACAGCAGGAACCACAGTGAAATAAAACCAACCCACCACAGTCAGCTGGTAGAGTAGTTTCTGTAGCATTCTGAATCTAAACTGAAAAGCAGGATCAAAATAAGTCAACAGTAGAAGAGATTAATTACTAGTTACTACTGCTCACCTATCTTTACTTACATCATTTAAAGCAGCAATGCTCATCCTTCCCAAAATGACAATAATTACTTTATTTTATAAAAATCTAAGTATATAAACTGCTAAAACAACTTCCCTGCCTTTGTGCAGACTGTATGAAGATGGCTGCTTATTATCCAAGGAATTATTTTCACATGTTGATACTTTTGATGGGATGGAGATTGTTTACTGGAAAATAAGTGCTGCTTTTTTCCCAAAGATACATGTATGCTTTACAAGCTTTAATTACGTTTCAAACCCATGCTTTGAGGTGAGGTATTTATATTTTGAACTGAAGATTCAAGGTGTGGTATATACTGTAAGCCCTATCATCTCTCAGAAGCCTTATCTTCTATCAGTGCCAGTCTGGACTAACACCTAACAGTCCAGACTACTCTCTTCTTTAACCAACAGGCAGGTTACATGGTTCCAATGCCTCCCCAGAGGTGTGAAATGTAATTTACACCTTTTCTGTGCAAGTGCCAGAGAGGTGTTTATGTTTGAAAATCTCAGCTCAAGAAAACAATGTGGAAAGATCTGTGAATCTCTTTGATAAAGGTTTTCTCTTTCACAAATGTTCCCAGTGAAACGCAAGAGTCTGAAACAACAAAGTAATTATTCACCTTTCAGCTTTCATCACTGCTATGCTTTCAAGGAGACACTGGATCTCATTCTGCACTCAGGAGACTTAATCTCAGGAAATACTTTGGCTGGAGTAGAATTAAACCGTGTACAGAGACACTGCCCCTAATCTACTGCATGAACAGGAGAATGATTTTTCCCATCTTATGCTACTCTCATGGAATTCCACAACCTGAGCAGGATCTGTCAGCATTTCAAGTCTCCAGCTGACTGTGGTGAGAAGCAATGCATCCAACATCAAAAAAACAAGAATAAATAATAAAAAAATTCTCCTCAGGGGAAAAGAATCCATCTTTTGTAGCAAACGTAGACATTATAGTTTAACAGATGATAAGGTGAATGTTGCACAGCACAGTGACTGTGACCTCACTCCATCTAAACACTGCTCACATAGTCTTAAAAAAGATGCAACAGAAGCCCTCAAAAATCCAGTGTTGGTTTGCAGTTTGTACTCAGCCTCTGGAGGTGGAAAAGAAGCAGAAGGGCACGTGATCACTCCGTGGCCAGCGAAGGACCGTTCTAATTCACAACATGGTCTGGTGTGCACAGTACCTGTGAGCAGCCAGACTGCCCCAAACTATGGGCTTCTTTCATCATATTTCCCCACAGACTGCAGCCATCATCTCTTACAAGCGTGTGTGAGGGTGAAGCAAACTTCCCCCATCTACCTGGGTGAACAACTTCATCCAAGAGCTTCACAACCATCGAACCCATGACAGACTGGGTCCTTCCCTGAAGATGTGATTGTCTAACACACAAGACAGCAATGTGGCAAAACAGAAATGGAAAGAAGGAGGAAATATTAAATAGACAGCTCACTAAATAAGGAAATCAACTTCTTGGTTAAATACTGGCACATGAAGTTAAATGAAGTATCAGTGCTGAGAGTGATTTGTTGTAAATCAAGAAAATTCAAGAAGAAAGAGGTAACGTTTTCCTTATGTCGTGTGGGAAACAAGCACATACTTCATCACACTGCCTAGCTCACAGTAGCCCATATTTAGGCTAGTGAGGAAGACTGAACAGTATTCACTGAAAACAAACTTTAAAAGTATCCCACAGGGACACACTCCTTCTCTGCCTTTTCTGTCATTATGTAGCACATGCATTTATCTCAGGGCTCTCTTCCCTGACCCATCTTCTGTACTGCAGAAGAAATCATTATAGACGAGAGCTACTGAGTTTCTGCTAACATCTGTCCCCTTCAGCTTCCTCTTGCCAATCTTTCTTCCAGGAAAGTGTTTAGCAGAATACTTTATCTCAGGCTACAAGAACTGAAAATAGGAAATTGCTAATGATGTATAATTGATGGGACATGAGAAGTTGCCAAAAGCAAATGTTATCTGCCAAATGAGTAACTTTATTCACTTCAGCCCTCTTATCCCAGGCATAAATTTGATGCCATCTGCCTAACTTCTTCTATTTTACTGCGTAAGGACAATTTTACAGCTCTTAAATTCCACAGTCTGTAGTCCTAACAAACTGCAAATAAAGGATGCACCCAACAAGCCACTTACTGTAAATAAAAGTTTGAGACAGGGGAGAGAAGTGTATCCTGATAATCCTGTCATACTCACACCTTGTCTAAGGAGGTTTAATAGAAATAATTAAATTTGCTAAGTTATTTTTTGTATAAGTAGAAAACCATAACTAATGATTCTTCATTTGGTGATGCTGGAACTGCTCAACAACAAACTCAACCACACTGCTAAAGCAAAATGTGAGGCGATGGGAGAAAGAAAGCATTTATGAAAGTAAGTTTTCTTTAAGATTCTATTTTCTCACTTTACTTAATACTGAAACACCGAAGTAGAAACAAACAAGCAAAACCACCCCTCTATAATAGAAGTTGAGGATGTCATTCCCCAAAAAAAACCCAGCAACTGGGAAGGAAACTTTCAACCCTATGAAAATGTCTTTTCCCAATTTTCAGTTGTGTTGAATTCTGTGAAAACGTGTCCATTTTCACAGAACTGTAAGCAAAAATAGCTAAATTAAATATTTTCCTGTCTGTAATTTGCCATTTTCTGATACAAAAAGCTAGTCTGGAAGCTGAACAGAAAATTATAGTAAGTGACTTGTCCACAAGCAGTACAAACAGAACACCACATTTACCAGGTTTCATATACAATAAAGATGTCCCAAGAAAACAGCTTGCTCTATTTGACCCTATTTGGAGGATTTCTATCTATTACTAAGGCAATTTCATACATATTTTTTGTTTTAATTCCTGTAAATATATCTTCCACATATACAATCCACTTAGATTAGCTTAAAAAGTAAATTTAATCAGGGTATATCTTTAGAAGTATAGAGGTACATTATCAGTATATCTTTAGAAGTATAGAGGTACATTATCAGTAGATCTCTTTAGGAAATTACTTTTCCTCCCACCAAATTTAAAATCTATGTATCTATTGTGGGGTTTATATGCTTTGAGACAAAGATTAACACAAATTTCCAAACCAGAGAGACATTGATCTCACCCTTGGAAAGCCTGCTTTTCAAAAGCACTCAGCAAAACTCCCCATTGCTAGCTTCTCAAACATCTTCACCACAGCACTTTAGTCTTCTGTAAGGAAGCACCTACAAAACCAGGATTGCAAAGTCTCCTGAAGGCCACCACTTTCCAGCTAACCTGGGGGAACAGTGGTGAGCAGTACTGAAAATAAGATGGGTGTTCAGAGCTGAGAGGACTCTCAGTTTGCTGGTTTCTACCACAGCCCTTTCTGCAGGCAGTGTTTATAGCTGTTTCAGCTTGAGCAATGGATTTACATTGGTGTGCAATTCCCAAATCATACAGCAACAGGCAAAGGAATACCCATGCTTTTGAAGCTATGTGTAACACCAGTGAGGCAGGAGGTTCCTGAACTACATCTAGATTTGCAGTATAATCACTCTGACCTCAACACTTTCACCAGCAGTAGCAGCAATACACTACACACATGCCCTACTTACTTGTCCTTCGTGAAGAGCAAATGATTCCAAGTTCAGAGTGACCTCACCAATTAAAAAGGAATTGCTACTTAAAAAGCTTACAATGACTTGAATCTCAGGAAATCCAAACAGACTGCAAAACCAATCTCCATTTTATTCATAGCAAAACGCAGTGGTTTGACAAGACTAAATTACATGGATGCTGCATTCTTAAGAGTTGGGAAAGTCACACTGGAGTGACAGTTGGTAGCATCTACTTCTGAAACATTGGTAAGAGTTGAAGTATTGAAAATCTTAACAAGTGTACAAAGCTAGCCCATGGACTTCATTGATTGAGTAGCCATGACTTATTAATTGAGCTTTACCATTTGTTCACCATCTCCTTTTCCTCTGTCCCCTCTGTGAACCAGATTTCCACCAGGGAAAACAGGTACAGGAATTTGATGCCATGTGCCCAAGATGGCCCAACCAGTACACAGTTCCCCCCAGGTCAAACTACAGCTTTCAGTGCAAGTCAGGTTATTTTGGAATTAACACTCATGTACTGGCTACTAACAAAACCCAAAGTATTTGTAACTTGTGATAGCTCCTCCTGAAGAAAGCAGGTGTTTCAGTTGTTGTTTCTTTTTAGCCATAATCAAACCATACAAAACTTGATGAAACCAAGGACTTTCATAAACTGAAAAGTATTAAAAACTCTTTTCCTACGTGCTCTTTCTTAGGCTATCACAGCATCTTTCATGTTTTATTCCTTGTGCCAGCTGGACTGTATGTTTCAGCAGAGTCCTGCAGAGAGCTGGCTAATTTGAGCTTCTGCCTTTAGTTACAATCTAGAGGTATTTGGTCTGTGAAAATACTGCAAAGTATTAATATTTCAGATATTGATTCCTGATGTCAACACCCCACTATAAGTGCATTATTTACAACCTTTACTGACAATGTGAACAATCAGTTTCTTGAGTAAATAAAGTAAAACCCCCACAAAGACAAAATAATCTTACTAAGAGTGTTCTAGTCTTCTACTCTGCCATTTTTTTTGCATGAAAACTAATGCTCAGTGTGACTGAGATAAAGGGTAGGCAATGTTTGTGCCAGCTAAGACAGCATTTCAAGATTCCCTATAAAAGCAAAAGCTGATTTTAGAATTCATGTTTGGCTGTTAGCAGTGTTTCACAAATGGGTATGGTATTTTAAATGGCCTTTTAAACAGTAAAGCTAATTAATCAATCTGTTAAAAAGCAGGAATAGTTTACTCTTGATTTTCTAATGCCACTGAAATGGTATTCCTTTCTGACAGACTAAAAGAATAAATATTAGTAAGACTTTGAAAAGTGGCTGTAGCTCACTTCACCCTAAAGAAGCTTTTACCATCCACATTGCCCAGATGAGCACGGATGTTTATCCTGATTGAAAAGCAGTTCTTAATTCAAGAAGCTACCTTCAAATCAAAAGCCAACCCACGTACCTACACACACAATTATGAATCAAGACTGTTTCACAACAGTGGCTAAATGTCTGTAGGACAGGCAAGGGCCTTAATGGACTGGAGTTTTAAACTTCCTGACTTGTCAAGTTGTTACCACTGAAATGACACTCGGGTTCTGCCTGCCTCTGACTGTGTTGTGGAAGTCACTGGCACACTCAAGAGTCAGCTCTGCAGACCAAAAGGGTGTTTTCAGTCAGGTATTAGCACCTCTGGCCAAACTGTAAACCATGTTTCTCCCTCCTCAGATCACTTCCAGGTGAGCATTCTGCAGCCCTGGTGGCTTGAGCACATGCTTCACACCACAGTCTGATACAACAAGGATCAAACAGCAGCAGAGCACTTGCTGCCCAGCAGATTCACATCTGGATTTAAGGACTGCTGTAGTCACTGACAGAGCAGAGATGACCTGTGAGCTTCGAGATGATGCTTAGCATTGCAATTGAATTTTTATACCTCAACTGCCTTTTATTTGACAACTAATTGCAAATTTGATTTTTCATGCAATTGTTTCTTAATGTGCAGTAATTAATTTGCTTTATGTTGCCTAAGGCTTCCTAATACGATAGATGAGACACAACTGCAATTCACAGGACAGGTTGATTTACTTCCTCAGGTATCCATCCATTCACACACACAAACATTTCTCCTTTGGACTTTAGAGGGGACTTCTGAGGTTACAATGACAACCTGTGTGCTTTTCTTCTGGCAGTAGCCAATTCTACCCAGAACTTGGAAGGGTTCATGAACTTCTGAGCAGTATAAAGGTACAGAAGAGGGCCTCATTACTTGCAGACGTCAAGGAGTGAGCAATATGAATGAGGAGCCACCTTTCTGCTTTCATCTCCCTCTCACTTTTGACATCCTGACACAACAGCCCACTGGGAAGGTGACATGTGGGGAGAGATATGCCCAACTTGTAGAAGGCTTGAATTTCTTCCTCTGAGCAACCTCTACAACTAAAATAGCAATAAGCCATTTGTCAACCTGCAAGCTATGATCTCTGTGAAATGACAGTGCCCAAGTCTACAAGTGACTTCCACATGAACACGTGCAATGCTGACAAGCATGTGCATGTGATAAAAATCTGCAGTGCGTTTAGCACACACAGCTCACTATGGATCTTCTCCTTTTCTTGTCTGCTATCTTCTGCTCTCTAGCTCCTTCAGGAGCTCAGTTACACCGTTTTCCACATCTTTCTCCACTCACATACTGCTTTAGGTGTCCTTCTCTCACACACCTTTTTACCCCTGCACTCTCATTCTATCCCAAATTCTTTTCCCCTTTTCTCTGCCCCACAACTCTGGCTGCTTTAATTTTCTGATCCTTTGAAGATCTCTCATTTTATTTTTCCCACTAAGCCCAAAGATAACCTCCTCTCCCTGATAAAATCTTCCCTATTGCCGACACACACATAGCTGGGATTGCTTGCCCTTTTTCTGTGCACAGTTCCTGAAGGCTGCTTTAGAGAGGAGGACAGGGATCACTATTCTCTCTTTCCAGAGCAGACAGTTTCTTGAGAAGCAATTCCCTGGCATGGATACAAAGCAAGCTGACAATAGCTTTCCTTGGCTGCCCAGGAAATGCTTTGATGGTGACCGACTCTCCTCCCCAGGCAGAGTATCGAAGTGTGAATCAAGGCTTCCCCTGGAATTTGGATTTGGTTGCCCGAACTAGAACAATAGTGGTGATGCTAGACAGGCTTGATAATGGCTCCTATTTTAACTTCTGCCTTTCTTTTTCAGAGCTGCCTGTCACTTGGCATTACTACCGTGCTTGCTGACCGGTGATATGTTTGTTTTCTTGTACTCCCCGCTTTTGTGGAGCTGTATTCCTCTACGGATCCCTCTAATACCTTCACTGCAAGCTCTGTGGCTCAGGATGATTCCCGCATTATTTGCACAGCCCAGTACAGTGGGGGCCAAGGCCTCTTCAGTGCTCTGTTAATGCACAGCATCAAAACCTTGGGTCTGGTAACAGAACAAGCAGGACAGTTCTGGCAGGAAATGAGACCTCTCCTTGCTCCCTGGAGTCTGCCTACTGCCTTCCATCAGACAGAGCAAAAAATCCAAATGGGTAGGATGTGTGCAAGGAAGGAGTTGAAACAGTGCCCAAGTGAATGGAAAGTATCCAGATGGCTGTGGTAGCTCACATGATGGGAGTCAAATCAAAACAAAATGAAAACAAAACCATATGCCATGTACCCTTCGCTCTTTTTGCTTTTTCCTTCCCTGCCTTTCTCCTGGCTGTTGCCCCAGGTCCTTCTATCAGTATGGATAATAGTATGTTACTCAGTGATGTGTATGTCATGAATAACAATAACCCCTCTTTTACATCAGAGATCACGGATTACCATTATTCATGTAACAAAGAATGTAACATGAACCACAAAATTATACTCATGTAAGGGTCAAGAAGTGTAAGGGTCTACAAGGGAAGTTATAGTTCTTCATTAAATCCTTCTTTTTATCTGGTATGCTGTATACTTATAAAAAAGAATATTAACTTTACATGTCTATGTTGCTATATGCTATAGAAATATCTACTCACAACCTGCTTGTATCTCAGGGGGAGTATTCAAAAGCATCATGGCAGTGGCAGCATCAATGTCAGGATCTGGAAAAATCAACCAATAAATACATTATTTACAACTGGGCTAATCTTCTCGCCCCCATTGCTAAACTATAGGTTCAACCAAATCTCTGCAGTGAAAAGGTATGAGTTCATTATCCAGAGGGATCGTTGGTCACACATTGACTTTACCCCCAAAGTTGCACGTGTTCCCAGTGCTACTATTAAGGAGAGCGCAGTGATGAATGTCACCAAACCATAGTTGTGGGTGCACGATACCTTCACTGTTAGCCTCATGAACTCGCTGTTTAATTCTGTGGAGAGTACTTAGATTTCATTACAAAGGATCTGTGAAAGCAGGTGCAACATCACAGTTTGGAAGCAGCACATGGGGATGAGCTGACAGTGGAGAGGGAAAGCGTAAGGAACACCTACACCTGAGCAAGCACAAAAGACGACACTCGGTCGCTTCCGTTTGTCGACAAGGCTCTCAGTGATGTCTGAGAAAGTGCTGGAAGCCAAACTGCTACAATGAAGGGGAAAAAACCCAAAACCAGCATTTCATTGAAGCGCCAACTTATTTGCATCCTCATCCATTGTCACTTTAATATAAGCAAAAATGATTGTCTGTCTGCTGTTAAAGTGCTTTCTGAATTCATCGCGAACAGTCAGCTGACAGATGGTAAGTTATAGAGACAGAACAAAATATGATCCTTTTAGAACTATATTCACTTGCTTCGCACACAGCAGCTCGGCTGCTATGGAAATGGAGGTAGCTATGACAACAGTAAACAACCCCACAACGGCCACTGAATAAGCTGAAAAGAACATCTGCCCCAGCAAAGCGTCCCAGCTGCCCTGGGGCGCAACTTGCTAATCGGGTAGCGATGCCCTGACAGAGAAAGCCGCCGATGCCATGTCCAAATAAATGAAGTGTGCAATTCAAGCAGACATAAAAACGCACACCCTGGCCGACTGCTGCCTCTGTGCTGCTAAACGGAATGACTAATGAATATGTGCTTGTTGTTTGGGTTGGGGTTTTTTCAGCTTGTCAGTATTTATACTAAATTACATACTGAAAAATTCAATTTGCCACTAATAGCTTCATGGCACTTTATTTTGGCTATTACGTCAGAAAATTACTTTTCACTGCTAAAAATATATCTGTATTGTACATTTATATATTTCAAATCTATTTCCAGTAATGTGATGTGGTATAAAGCCCTGACATTTATCAACAATACAAATGAGGCAGAGGGGATTTCAATATCTGCTTAAGCAAAACAGAAATTCACTCGACCAGTTAAGAAAATAAGTGATGTTTTATTAGTTTAAGTATGTACTACTTTTCTGTGAATAGTTGGAAACACACTTCTAATAGCCACTCTACTATTTAATTGCTGCAACAGTAAGCAAAGCAACAGTGTAGTGAGTGTAAAGCTAAAGCTGAAGCAGCAGCAGAATAAATTAGTATTAAAAGGTGCCAACATACTGGAAAGCAGGTGCCCATCTGTCTCCTGGACAGGTCAGCATACCCTTTTCCAACAGTCACCAACAGACTACTGAAAAAAGCAGCTTTACCAACGTATGTTCAAGTCTGAAGATACATCAAAAGCAGTACTCTGCTGTGAGCATCTATGCTGAAAGTGCCATCTCCAACCAGCTTCACACCCCAGCACGTGGCATGGTGCAGGACGGGCTCCACACACTACACATCAAGAGTCACCCTTTAGTTAAATGGAAGGGGGATAACCTATCTAACATTAAAAAGCAAGAAAAAAAGCAAAGAAGCCTGAGAAATAAAGCCAAATCAAACCAGAATTCTTCCATACCATAAAATGAGAAGATTGTGAGAAGCTGAACACAAGCTCTATGAACACAATTCATACAGCCAACTTCAGCATTTCTTTAGCAGCCGCTCCTAAATTTTGTTTTCTTGTTTTACTTTAAATAAGGTCCTACCCCTGGGTAACACTATAGCATAATGCTAATTTTTCTGTTGAAAGAACAAAAAGACACAACCAGAAAAAACCCACACTTCCTGACGAATTTGGGTTTTGTTTGTGTAACAAACTGTTTTCAGATAAAACTGGTGTGACCAGTTTATGGTGAAAGGTGCTTTCTTAGCCTTCAGACCACTAATGTTCCTCTACTGACTTCACAACATTAACACGAGCTGTTTACAACGTACAACTGCATCTGCAGCAGCTGCTTTCCATAGCACAACCACGATTCAAGGCCATCCACACCTGCTCTGGTGTCTAGCTGTTTCTACTGACATAGTCTTGAAGAAACCAGACAGTTATTCCATAATGCCTTGGCAGAGGTAAGAGGGCTTGCAGACATGCACGGAGGGTAATGTCCGTAAGATCCAGCACAATGGCCTTTGGTTTGTCCTTCTGCAGAGAGAAAAGAAAGAGGAGGGACTGGGTGCACAAAGAAGACAAGGGCTGAGGGCCAGCAGAGAGCACACAAAGAGATGGAGAGGCAAATGGAAAGGCCAGTTCATTCTTGCAGAGCTTTTATGCTCACAATTTGGAGCTGTTCTTCTCAGAAGGCCAACAAGAAGAAGAGCCAAGAAGTAGTCATGAGGAGCAGCACCAAAGGCAGGAGAATGATGAACACCTTTGCCTGGACTGGTGTTTGCTGGTTAGACTCCTGGTCCCCACCGGTGCCCCGATGCTGATGGCCCTTTCCCCACAGCTGATGTTTTCATGCAGTCTCTTCCACGGGGATCATTTCACTTCTGACCTCGCGTGGTAGCCTGACCCTCCTGGCAACTGACTCCTTCCCCTTCTACCTGCCTGTCTGCGTTCGTGAAGCTCTAGATCTTGCAGCTCTGATCTCTGTGCCCTACCTCAAGTCTGTGATCAACGCGAAGGCTCCTGAAGTTATTAACAGTGGGTGGTTAGTGAAAAATGATTGCAGGAACATCTTTCCCTAGGAAACCAGGTTAAAAATAACTATGTAGGCACTTTTGGAATTTAGGAAATTAAGTATTTAATTGAATGTATTCTGGTTTCTTTTTGTTAATTAAAGCAAATGGTGAATTGACTGCATACACAAACTCTATGTTCATTTTTGCTAGTGGAAATTAGAAGATGCTCAACTTTCCCAGTGAAAGAGCAAAGTAAGGAACAGCAAAGAAAAGGAAGGACTGGGGGTGTTGTACGAAGGAAGAGTACGTCAAAATCTCAAACAGACAACATCAGAGAGCAACAAAAAACTAGTGACAAAATTGCCAGTAGCTACAGCTCTCCCTGACAGCCAACTGCTGTCTGTTCATTCAGTGCTTCAGGCTGCAAGCTGAAGTTTCAGTACTTGGTCCCTCATGCACCAAGTGTCCTTCACAGGGTAACAGAAGGGACCTGGAAAGCACCTTAAGCACTCAGTGAACTCAGAAGGCATGAAAGCACACATCCCAGTGCAGTTCAAAGCCAACAAGGGGCAGGAACTCCACCACAGCTGCAGTACCTCCCCTTGAAGTAGGAACCTACTGGGTTTTTTGCCAGCATTACTTTCAGAGATAAACTTTTGATGAAGATGCTATCAACAAAAGGTAAGTCACAAACCCCACGGCAGATCTGTTTGCTGCATTTCAGATTCCAGACCCTGTTCAGCAAAGTGTTCAAAAGTGAACACCAACTTGGTAAACAGCACCTAGTTCTTTCCCTGAGGAACTAACCAGCAATTTGTCATTCTGTGGAATTACGAGCTAGTGCCTGTTGTCAGGACATGCTCTGAGCCAAACCTGCTCTGCACATTACCTGTGTAGATCAGAATCTGTCCTGCACAGACATGTGAAATGGTGAAATAGTAGGCATGAAATATTTTGGCATAGGATTACATATAAACATTCAGCAACACAGAGAACAACTCTCAGGTATCAGACTGTTTATTCTAGGATTGACAAGAAGTAAGTAAACGGGTACCTGAGAAAGCCAGATGTGACAGCTCTACCTTTAGGATGTTGTGATCTCTGACCCGAGTTCAGTTCATAGACAGAGGAAGTGTTTTATAATCACTCATACTATTTTGATATTTTTATTTCACTGAATGCTTCAAATCCATCCCCTTTCAACTAAATCATAACAGAAATTAGGATAACACGGTCCCTCTCGATTTTTCCAGAGATTATTTCTTTTTACAGCCATACTGCAAGGTTTTGAAGAACCTAGCAGTTGAAGCAGTTCAAAGCAACCATGGCCCGAATTTTGCAGCACAGATGCCTAGAGAGAGACACTTAAGATGCATATTTAGGTACTACTAAAATGTTACTGCCAGCTGATGTAAAAAATATGGTTAGTAAATAAACTCCACCATCTGTACACTACAACCATTGCCATGTTATCTCAGCAGGAAGGAATTTATAAGATCTTATTTTAATTTGTAGTTACTACATCTAAAATACAACTATCTGTGTAAATAACTTTACTATTCAGTATGCTAGTTTTCAGTGCCTTCTACTTCTGCCTTAGCAGCCTCCACTGCTTCTTTCATTCAAATGCTCTAGTCTAGCTGGAATGCATAAGACTAACCTGCCACTTTACTCAGAAGACAGAAGTCCATTTTATTCCTTTTCTACTCTGCCTCAATTCCTAGCACAGCCCATTCCTATGCATTTTTTTTTTGTGATTTGATTCTTAGATATTTTCAATTCTCAGCAGCAGGAAAATGCTGCAAAAGCAACACTGAATTCCACCTTTTACCTTTGGGCTTATTAAACTGCAACAGAGCAAACAGCAGCTTCGCCTGTTTAACTTGTCTGTTAATAGATGTGCCTTTTCCCTTTCCACATCATGATGGTTAACCTTGGTATGAGTCAGGTTAGGTCCAAGACACAGAGAATAATCAGTAGAGCCAAGGCTTTTTTTTATCCCCCTGTTGTTCCCCCCACCCCCCTTTCTGTTTTTCATTTATTTTGCCTGATGATGGCAGAGGAAGAACATAGCTGTTAAAATAAAACTGCAATGTGCAAGACAGAAAGAAATACCTGAAGAGAACTGTAAGTACTGTAACTCTGTCAAACTCCTTGGTGCAGAGTGCCACTGAGTCCACTTCTGAAATACTTAAATAAGGCTGAGAAGAGCTCTTAAACCGAGTACTTTTGGAAGCATACGGAAAACTGATAGGATTCAGAACCAAGATCTTGGGAAGAAACAACAAATTATATTCATATCTCAACAACAGTGCATGGAAGTCCACGAACGACAATTCTGGGAGCTATATAATAGAGGCCAGGAGGAAGCAATTTCACTAGCAATATAAAACTGGTCTGGCAGCCACAGTGGTTCTCCCACACCTTTGGAAGGATCCTGTATGAGCCACAGAAGACAGGTAGAGGTCTAAAGGAACCACCTGTTTTTTAAGTTCATTTCTGGCACTGCCAAGTAAGCTACAGCACAAATTAGTCTGAGAGGTCTGATTTAAAAAAATACAGGACATTTTTAACAGAAACCTTCTTCCTGCTCCTCTATTCTGTTAAATTTGTATTGTCATGAAGCTACACATACAATTTCTAGTCTCTAACAACACCATTTTAACAGCTGAAAAACTGTATAAACAAACAGTTGCAACATATATTCACATTATAAATATATTAACTTTAATAACAAGAGTGGTAGGATAAAGTTACAGAAGGTCTTGCACGTGCAGAAACTCAAAGAAGTTCATCTATCATTTGGAAAGCTGTGTGAAACCATCACATATCATCCTGACTTTTCATCTCAGTAGTAAAGATTAAGATCAATTAACTGTTCAAAGAAAGACTCACAACACTGATATATATTTTACCAGTGCAAGATAAAAATCTTCAAGGAGACAGGTGACTAAAGAGAAATGAGATACACATCTCATATATATAGAATGGCCTATTGGAATACATTCTCTGCTTAAACCCAGAGTGGAGGTGTTTGCTTTGGTTTTGTTCCTTTATTTTTAAAGTATTTTCTCATTTTGGTGTACATTACCAGCAAGCTTAATTTTCAGTGGTGAAGGATGTGAAAATAAAATTTACCCTTTACAAAGGCAACAGTAAAGTCTTTTTTGACTCCATCCAGCCTGTGCAGCATCTTACACGAAACAGAAAACATCAGCTGAGCAAGCACTAGCCAGTGAGCCTAGCACAGGAGAAGAACCAGTTTGCTGTTCCATCATGTACTTACCTGATTTGTGCCCAGGAGTTTCAACCATCTTCTTAACAGATTGCTTCAGCCTCAGCTTCTACAGTGGAAGATGGAATATGAGGGCTGTAACTCCTTGCAGCCTTACTGGTTGCACAGGGTTGTGGTTTTTTTGACCAAAAGATAAACAGACACACAAACACACATGCTCTTTGTTCCCAGTTAGGCAGATGTTTGGTATCTCTAACTGGGACATCAAGGTCACCACTGCTCAAGCTCTCATGATGTCTTTGCTGCTAGCAATAGGGGTTTTTCCAGTGAAGTAGGAGGATGCTGGCAGGAGGAAGCCCTCTGCAAAACTCTTGACCATTTAAGATCAAATAAACCATACCTATAAAGTGTTTGTTGTAGGCACTCACTTCCTTCTCATGCTATTTCAAAATACATTTGTGTCCACCAGACCTTGAGAGCCGAGTACGTCTTTCAGTCCAAAAAGCTGCGACTGGAAAAGAACTGATGCAACTCACATAGTCCAAACAACCCCTGGGGAACTGTCTGCTGTCCCCTCCTCTCTCAGCCAATGGTTCTGGAGGAAAAAGTGGCTTTTGGATACTTTCACACTGCAAGGTGAGTCTTAAGGAGGGATTCACTCAAATATCCCAACTCCTGGAACCACCATGGCATAACATGAACACAGCAGAAGGCTGGGAGGAGGCAAACGTGAATTCCACACTGGTTTCAGGAGCCAGAAAGCAAAGGGGAAAATGTCAGATACACATGAAAACAGTGAGAAAGGTATTTCAGGGAATTTAAGGAAAAAAACCTGCTAATAATGATGAGAAAAGAGGTCAGGCATGTGACAACGCCCGTGAAAGGACTGTATACAGTCTGACTAGGGAGCCAAATACAAACCAAAACCAGAAAACACGAGTAGAAAAGGTGAACGAAAAACCCAGCAGCTAAAATATCTGTGTGCTAATAATGCAGGCAGACTGACACAATAAAAGAGGAACTCAAGGCAGTAGCATTATTACAGGAAAATTCACAAATAGGGTGGAACAGCAATTATTCCTGAAACTGGTGTCAAAAGGTCTGTACTCTTCACGGAAAAGGAGTCCGAGTTTTACGTGGAAAGATACCATTGTGCAATAATGAAACAGCACTCTGGAAATGAAGTGAAGAAAACAGAGCATGTTTGGAAATGCTGTGGAAAGTTGGTTGAAGAAGACTCTAAGAGAGAGACAGTGGGTCTGCTCTTGACTTCTTGTGCCAGATAGGGATCTCATTAAAGAAATAGGAATTATGTCAACACTGGAGAGTAACTTCAAAGTACAGATTGGAGAAAAAAAGCTATTAACCACGGTAAGAGGCCAGTTGCTCCTGGATGTGACAGCTGACAAGTTTCTTTATCTGCATTGCTGCATGAACAAGAATAGATTCTTTTCTGCTCTTTATCTTAATGAGGATGACTTTGGAACAGGAGCCCACAAAGTGATTCAGTTTAGATTAAGGGGGAAGGATAACAAGTCTAATTTTGTTTAAGATCTATGATTTATAAAGAGCAAGTTTTGATGAATTAAGAGGTTCCTGTGGAGCCCCTGGGAAACAGGCTGGGCTGAGGAGCTCTAGACCTCAGTTTCTGCAGTTTCTGCAAGTCACTGTGCAAACAGCTCACTCCATCCAACTTGTATCCTAAAAACAGAAGGAAAGATGAATTCTTTGGGAAAAAGAACAAGTTAAAAAAACAAGCTGGACAGTTGAGCCTACCTGGAAACCAGGTAGAGAGAAAATAGAGAGCCTGGCTTGCTCAGTTAGGCAAAACAAAGGCAGAGAAGATGTGAGACTATCAGTACAATGCAGTGACCGTGAGATGCAAGGGAGAAAGCTATGAAGTTGAAAGGTAACCTCAGTAAAGCAACACTGGCTGAAAACGGACTGGTAACCAGAACATTTCTAGACAACAGAGCACTGGTATTTTGAGAAAACTCTTAAAACAGAAGCTGGAACAAAGTAAGATGTCTGCATGTGAATTTTCAGAAGGATTTACAGTGTTGCTGCCACAATGTGACCCTGGAAAAGGGACTCTCCAGAAGCTGTCTTCCAAACTGTGATTCTCTATGGCAGGTAATGCCTCTGCAAAACTGTGACAGAGGTAGGAAGAGCACAAAACCACATTAGTGAAGGAACTATGTCAGTGGAAGCCTACCTGCACAGAGGTTCATCTGCTTAAACCTGCAGAAGCGCCAGGATGATGTATGACGTTCTAGGACCAGATCTCACACCACTTCATGACCAAGCTGACCTGCAAAGAACTAATGAGCAGTGCTACAGGCACACAGGACCCATGCCTATCAGCTTCCAGGGGGCAACGTGTCCTGAGCTGCTGAATATGAGCAGGATGCCTGAGGCCTGGTAGCTGTCTGCACTGTGAGGAGAGCAGCGCTGAGCTGGAGCCTCACAACTGGCAGCAAACACAGTGTGGAGTGGTAATGTAAGAGCACAGCTGCCACACACAGCCAGCCTGAGCTCGGTGGCAGCAGCATTAAGCATGTAAGCAAGACTCTTGGTAGAATGAAGATGAGTTGGCCAAAGGCTACTGCAGTAGCACTTGAACCATGGCACAATGAAGGAAAGCCAGTGAGGAAGCCACATGAGACCTGGCTTGTAAGTGGCCTCACCTCTCCCAGGGCACTCCCACGCCTGCATATAAGCTTCTGCTCAGACTTCTGCCTTCTCTCTTCTCCTTTCTGCTGTAGGACAGTAGAGCAGGTCCAGGCAGGAAGGTGCAGGGAGGTGTCAGTAGGCAGAGTACATGGGGGACTGGGAGAATCAGAGATGAGTAACAGCAGCCCAGAGAGGTCTGTGCAAAGGGGCTTGTCTGTCAACATAGAAGGGGCTGGGAAAATTGCCTGCAGCCCAACAGTTCCCACTCTGATGGATGTTGTGCAATCTTGGGTTTCAGGGTGTGGATGTAGGCAGGACACCTACAGTTGCCACCAGAAATGTGTTAAAAAACCACCAGTATAAGCACAACCAACTAGCAGGTATGCAGACAGGCAAGCAGGTAGCCTTCTGGGGCTCAACTGAATGCCACACAGCCATGACAGCCAGCCTGGGTCTGCCATCCACTCCTAGATGAGATGTTTTTTCCCCAGGAGGGACAGTGGATAAATGGAGGTATGCTAGCGATAGTTCTTGGTAGTCACACATGAGAGAACTGATCACTTTCCCTTTGAAGACTTATGTTCATGACAGGCAAGCATATGATAAATATCAAAGTCCACACCATTTACTTCCCTTCTTCCCAAGACTGAGACCAACTGACAGTCACTAGTGTGACTCAATCAATAAACAAATGAATCAAATTGCTAGTTTGGAAAACCTACTTAAAGACATTAGAAAACCCTTCTGGAGGCAAGTGTTTCTCCCTTGCCAATCTTTTTGCAAGTGCATCCCTATTAAAGCCCAACAGGACTAGACACAAACTTAACCAAGCAGAGGGAAGCAGACTAAAGGCTATTTTCCATCAGAGCAGCTGACAATCGTTACTGTGCATTGACAGGAGCCAGCCCCAGCCATAAAGACTCACCCAGGTCTGTGGATGACTCTGAGCACTCTCCACAGGGAGTGATGTTCAACATGGCTGGAACAAGCTGCTGTTCTGCTTCTCAGAAGGAAATCAATGGAGGAAGGAAGACAGCCCCAGCAACACTGACATCATCTGACAAAACTGGTTCTGCTTTTCCTGCAATATGCCTTCTAAACTTCTTAAATTTTCAGATAAAGGAAATAACAGATGAGAGGAATCTAGCATTTAGGGCCTTTTGCCTTTTGTTTTCTGGAGAGCTTCCCAGGTGGGCTGAGGGATGAGACACAGGCCAATGGTAAGGCAGTGCAAGTTTTAAAGATTATTATGAAATATGAAAATAGCCTTCAATAAGATAGCCTTTGAAAGATCCTGACATTCCTACTGCATTCCTGTGTCTGTAAGAGTAGCAGAATTACTTCCTAATTACCACAATCAATATTTTGAGACCATACTTTCAGTATGCATGAAGTCATCTTGTCAACTTTGTGCTTACAACCAAACAGAAAGAACACCCATTTCGTTTTGTAGTCCAAAATTCTGAAATTCTAGTGAGAGCTGATTTATTGATTTTAACCAAGAGCTTCTGTAATCCTTGTCAGTGCAGCAAACAGGCACCTCTCTGGCCTTTTAGAGAACTGTGCTTCATGTACGTACAGCAAATGGTTCATACCAACTCTGCCAGCTTAAATTCAATTTACTAGCATGATCTGTGCATCAGATCTGTGTGTCTGTGAGAGCAAAAGACCGACTGTCTGGAGAAACAAATCTTAATAATGGTTGGTAATCAGATCGATTACAACAAGACAGAGAGAACACATTTGCCTTGCCCCCCTCCCCATCTCTGCCTCTCTGCGCACTCATCTCACAACCTGCCCTCTCCTGTGAAAGTCAGACAGCTACCCACCACCATCCAGAGGCCCTCCCAGCTCATTTCACCACCTTCCGTGCCCAGAAGATGAGGTTTCTAAGCATCCCAGTGTCTGCTGAAGGTGTTCTTCCCCACTCTGAACCTCCCTGCTTCTCTTCTTCCTATCTCCAGCAGGGGGTAGAAAAATCTTCAAGTATGAGGGTGGCAGACCTCCAGAAAAGCAAATGCAAAATGAAAAAAAGCTGCTATTTATTTTCCATTTTAATGCCATAATTTATAAGCAAACAGCTGTCTTGCATGCAGTCTGGAACAGAGCTGAAAACCATGTAGGAATCCTCTCCCCTCCCTTAACACATACCTGGTGTCCTAGTTTAGAAACAATTAATTCATAAATCTGGTGCAACGTTTCATCTGGTGCAACAAACACCAGATGATGGCACGTCTTCTAGTCATGGTAGAGGCTTTGTTATAAAAGTCAAAAATACTCTTCCACTGGGAACACACCAGCAAAGAGACTTCTATTTTATTTAGAATTACCAGTGAAATTCCAGTAGAGACCTGGTAGTTACAGGGCTCCTTAGTGCAGAAAACTAAGTGATAGTTTGTACAACAAAAATACAGTTACAGAAAGCAGTGTAAAGCCTTCAAATGGCTGGAAATAAGTTGTAGCACTCATTTGTCTCAGAGAGGACTAACAGTGGTAATTATGCCTCATTAAAAAGCAATGTTGCTACACTTGGATGTTGGCTGGGAAGGGCCTGGAATTCATAAACCCCCAATGCTGGGGAAGCACTGAGCTACATCTTCCTTTACTGGGGATGAATGAATGTCTTTACTGGGTATTTTAACACACATGTGAGGATCTAGCTGCAATGTTACAAAGAGCTTAATTATAAAGTTAGTTTGACGAGTTGGAAAATTTTGTTTCTTACTCCCCTCATGTCATCCAGCAACTTCAAATCTGATCTGGCCCTCAATCATGACAATGCAGCACAGCTTGCTGAGGCTTTTTACTAATGGGGCTGCTTTGAGATTACTGGAAAGGATGCTGATGAGTATTAACTATGATGTCCATCATTCTGTATTTCTGGGGAATCCTACAGCTCTCCCATTAGGATAGCAGAGTGCCTCTCAAAAATTTCCATGCAGACATTCTCTCTTCTCTTTCAAAACTTTTAGATTAAGTAGTTTGACTAAGGGTTTATGTATACGTCAAAGAAAAAGAGACATGCACATACTTAAAAGGAACTGGAGGAAAAGGGCAAAAGGTAGAAAATTGCATTTTGCAGCAAAACTTGAGATAGTGCTCTGGCCGAGCTTGTATCCTACATGAACTCCACCCTCCGTGGCCCCCAAAGCTAAGGTTACACTGCAGTGTAATTCCTGAAGGAGGTCACAGCTTTTCAGGGGTAAAACTAAGGAAATCTCTGGGAAAGCTTTGACCATTTGGACAACTGTTGTTTTTCCAGGCTGGAAGCTAAACATGTATATTCATAAGAGCCTCTATACAACATAGCAGAAAATTTTCCATCAGCTGGACAGTTCCTTCAGAGCAGTAAATCCATTTTTACTGGAAAGTCATGCAAGGGTAGACATTCCACCCAGACCAATAGCAAGGGCCTAAGTTCACTGTTACAGATGGATGGTGCAGATATTTCTTGCTGGCTGAGCAAAATGGTCATCCAACAGCACTGAGAAACTGGAAAGTCCCCACAGCAGACAGACACACGGATGTTTAGCCTTCTCCAGATTTGCTTGTTTGCACGTGTTCTTACCAAACCAACCCTTACAATGCTTTCTCAAAGTGGCTAGGGAAGAACAGCTGACTTACAATCACCTCTGAATTTCACAAGCTAGCAAAGCAGTTTCTGCTTTCAGATACCCAAAGTTTATCCATGGCTACTGCCATTAGTGGCTTGCCACTCTTTACCTCATGAAATGCAATTGAAAACATGTTTCTTGTCAGAACTTTCATAAAATACTTAAAACACCTCTCCCCTCCAATTTTCCTTTCTATTTTCCTGTTCCTCTTTGGCACGCATCAGTCCTTCCAGCACATTTCTTCCCTTTTCCTCACCACTGGACAGACAGACCAACACACCCTGCCCCAGACCCTCAGCAAGGCCGATATAGGGCTGGGGCCTGAGCTCCGATGGCATTGGAAACACAATCCCTCTGGGGCAGCTGAACACTGAAATACAATGCGTTAATAAGTAGGTCAGCTTGTTCCTGTAAGAGCAAGGGGTTTAACGCTGACAGTGCCTGCCAGCAGGCGTAGGAAGTGACTGCAGCTCTCCCCCGTTTCCCACAGGCAGCCCCTTCGATGGCTGGGCTCGGGGGGTGCCCGCAGCCCTGCCCCACCTTGGCCCACAGCAACTCCGCCTTTGCAGAGCCCTGCTGAAACCTCGCACCAGAAAGCAAATTCCAAGAAAACAAACACTATCGCTAGGCAATTGAAATGCAGTTGGTAGCAACAAACAAACTGTGCAACCAGGATCTAGGGAGTTCTTGCCAACAGGTTCAACAGGTTTTGAATATTAAGTCATCCCAGTTTTATTAGTGCCTAAAAGGGGAACACTGCGAAGATCACCTGGGGTTTCAGCACTGCCTCTGCTTTGGCACAGTTGCCCCCTCCCTTTCTCTTCCTTTGGCAAGGAAGCATTTTCACCCTCTTTAAATCAGTCAAGGAAAATATCTCCCCTCAGTCCAACTAAAAGATTTAAGTGCCCCACCACACTGCACAGACCCGAAGCGGGGCTGGGTGCAGGCACCCATGGGAAGGGGAGGTGAGGGGAGCACCCTGCCTGCGAGGGAGCGGGAACACTTCTCGGTTTGCCTGAGTCTTCCGTTGCACAGCAAAGTGGACGTGGTGTTGGAGGGAGGGAGCTGTGGTGGCGAGGGAGGGAGCTGTGGTGGCGAGGTAGCGCACTGGGCCTTCCTCACCTTCCCGCAGCAGCAGCACACCCGGGCTGCCTGCTCAGCAGGCCCACCACGGGAGACTGACAGCCCTGCGAGATTCCACCAGAAAATCATGGGGCTGAGCCTTACCTGGAGGGCTTCTTCACCTTAGCACAGCCATACAGAAAGTTCTTCTGAACAGAAAGATCATCACTGGCAAAGAACACCAGTCTATTTTAATAAAGGCTCTGATAATACTCTTGTAATTTTCTTTAAATATAACAGCAGTCAATGGCATTTACTAAGCACAGCATAAAAGGCAAGAAAGTTCATTCAAATGTTTCTTCTCCTCTCAGTGGAGCTGCTCCCCGTGATGCCTCTGCAAACTGATCTCAATGATCAGCCCAACGTGGCACTGTGTGGACTGCAAGACCCCAGCACAACGCTCCAATACCATCTGCTCCTCCCATGAGCTGGTCTTCAAAGTCTTCAGCTTTTGTAAACAACTGCTGGTCCATTTTATTTTGAGATGCTGCCCAGTGCAGCAGAACACACTTACAAGCTGACTATAATCAAAAGCTCTATAGTCTGCTAAACTCGCTTTAAATAATGCATAAATACAAAAAAAGACACACTGTACTCTTCATCAGTTTTCATGCGAACTCTGTTTGTTGCATTTTCTGTTTATAGCAGCACAGCTTTAAACCACAGAATAAACAGAATTACTTTCTATTCCCTTCTAGCTCTATTCCAGAAACATAGACTACATTTAATTACTGTTTTGGTAGAGTCCACCTACACAGATGGGCTGTGCTTGCATGGATCAACTCATGGATTCAGAGCACAGAGGAGGTTAAAAAAAATACCAGGGCACTTATGTCAGCCCCTCCTTCCTCTCCTCTGCATTTCATCACACTGAAAGGGTTTAAAAGGAAGAAATTCCTTCCACATCATATAATCCTGGCATCTGCTGTGTAGCAAATCGAGATCACTCATTTTGCTGTTATTCCCCAAAGTAACTGTACAGATTTGGGTCTAGAACTCCATTTCCCACTCCCTGAAGTTTCCAAATACCTGCTTTTCCTATTTAGGCACATCAGAAATGCAGTAAACACAGCTAGTAAATACAAAGCAATCTTCTCTGTCTAAGTGCAATTCTGATTGCATTACTTAAGAAATATAATTTCCTGAGGCTTTTACTACCTTATTTTATGATACACATGATATGGTATCAATCTACCAGCTTCCTTCTGCTGCCCCTTTCTTCAGCAGCCTGCAGGTCACCTCTGACATTATGTAGTTCAAATATGAAGCCATTACTGAGATTAAGCCGCAGAAGGAATCCAGTCTAGAGAGTGGGTAGGTCGCTGTGGTCATGTTTATTATTTAATAACAGTGGAAATAATTCATATCACAGCAACAATTCTCTACCACTCCATTTATCAATTTCACAGGGAAGTACATCAGACCTCCAGGCAGCGATGGGAGACCAAAGGCTCAATCCATTTGGACTCTCTCTGTTAAGCCCTGGGCCCATACTCACGCATGGGCTCTAGAATAACAGTCTGGGAAAGCCCTTCTCCAACTAGACCTGTGTCCAGCAAACCCGTGCCAGCAAAACCTTGGGAGGAGCATGGGCTCAAGTTCACACCCTATCCCCATACAGACACTGTGGTTGCAAATGATGTATTTTATCCTCCCTTGTAAATGGATTAAGTTGAATTTTTCTGCTTTGCATGCTTTGCCTGGCCAGTATACTCATTCTGCAAGCTTTCTGAGGCAAAGGCTGTCCCTCACTCCACGTGCCTCAGTGGACAGTAATTGCTGTAGTTGTTCTCTAGTCTACAACTTCTCAGACTGTTTAAATGTGATTGAATAAGAAACTTAGTGTCCTCACTAACTCTGTTCTCAGATATAACCTCTTTGCAAAACAGGGCAGTGTCTCAGTCACTAAGCTAACATAATCATTAATTTTCTTCTTTAATATGCTTTTCTTCACACCCTTGATATTTGTTGAGTGATTTCCAATATATATTGAAGCTGAAATGAAACAGAAACAGGAAAAGAAAGGAAGAGATGACAGTAACTAAATCACAACTTCATCCCAAGAATCGCCTCCAATTCCTAAGCATCTTACATACAAGGCATTTTACTTTCAGCTTGCTTTTTCCTACCTGCCTTCATCCTGCAGCCTCAAGAACTGATGAACTACTAACTAGGTTTCCAAACCCTTGCAAGAGGGCCAATGTTTCTGCTTTTGTGTTTGGCTAATCTTTTCACATCTATTTGCGTTGCTGCCACAACTAAACAGCACGTAAGTGATTTGGGTACATTCAATAGATTCCAAATTGGGAGCCTGCCTATTTTGTTTGCTTTGGGGCAAAAGGAGGAAGCAAAAGCAGCTTTGTAAGTGAAGTTGCCAATACTCTTCTCTCAATTATGGCTGTGAAAAGATATAGAAATGCAAAGTACTCTTTACAGAGTCACTTCATGCTGATCCAACTTGTTTCAATTCACTTTAATTTGATTCTACCTCTAGAAGTGGTTTAACTTTGATACCTACTATTTTTTTTTTTACATTTAGAAAGACTGTATTCAACTCAAGAGGACAAACTAATGTTAATAAGTTCCACTTAGTTTTGAGTATTTGCTTAAAAGTGGGGTGGGAGCTCACAACTAACTAACTCTGAGTCTATAACCAGCTCTCTAGGTACCTGGTGTCATCAGCAAGTTCACAGATGACACCAAGCTGAGTGGAGCTGTTGATACACCAGAGGGATGGGATGTCATCCAGAGAGACCTGGACAAGCTGGAGAGGTGGGCCCAGGTGAACCTCATGAGGTTCAACAAGAGCAAGNTGGACTGGATGACCTGCAGAGGTCCCTTCAAACCAGACATTTCTGTGTTTCTATGTTTCTCATTTGTATCATCAGACCAATTGCCAGTGCTGAGACTGTTTAATACCTTTATGACTTTTCCACCAAGGTGGAAAAGAAAAAGCTACTTTGAAAGGTCTAAAAAACCCTCATAATAGCATTTTTTAATAATTGCTTTCCAAGGATGTATTGCTATGTAACAGATTAAGCTGCAGAAGGCAATCAGGTCAGGCATATGGTACTTCAGCTGCATTTTGAAACAGGTTATCCTCTGAAGCACAACATTACAACTCCATGACATTATGGAAGTAATTTGAAGATCTCCTACCTAATAAAAAAAAATAAAAATAAAGAAAGGAAAGGAGGAAGAAAGAAAAGAAAGGGAAGGAAGAGGAAAAAGGAAAAAAAGGAGAGGAACCCACAGGAATCAACATATTCTTTCCTAAAATAAATGCATTTTGAAACTTTCAAAGTTCATTCAGCTTCTTTCCAAGCCTGGCCCTGGCAACCAAACAAGTACAACACATGTCATGGCAAGAGGCCAGAGTAGTATCACAGCTAGGAATCCTCTTTCTTCAACAGTCCACTCAACTGCACAAATGAGATTCAGCATTTCTAAAAGGGGGGCCACAAACCAAACGATTGCTGCATCTTCACTGACAGGGAACTCTCTCTCACAGAATTCTACAATGAGCAGAATACAAGAGTGAGGCTTAACTCACTTGGCTCCTCCAGTAGAGTAGAGGCATCTCCCCTTTCAGCTGCTCCTCTACAAGCACCACAAGCATTGGCAGAGAACTGTGAATTCAGCAATGCCACGCTGGGATGTAAAACCCCACAGCCACTAACACACAACTATCAGAAAGTCCCTAATGGTGCCTTACTACTTCAGTCCTTATTTAGTATATGCTCAAAAACAGTCATGGCACCTGTGTGATTAAAAATAATAACAATAAAAAAAAATAATTAGGGATTATTGGTGTACGGGATGGAGGAATGGAAGAAGGGGAGAGGAGGAACAACAAGTTTCTTACCTGGTAACACCACCAGAAAAGATGAAAACTACAACCAAAAAGATGCTGCCTCAGGGGCCAAAGAAATTCTGGGCAACTGCTCAGGCAAGTGCACAATGGATACAAGAATGAAGTTTTAAGATTTAGTTTGCTCCCTTTTTAGCTGAAGGTAGAAAGTCAGCCAAAAAGATGTAAACAGCCCTCCTCAAAGTCAACCCTACTCTAGCTTTTGGTGTTGAATACATCCCTGTAGGGACCATGTGCCCCCACTGCCCCCTTCCTCCACGAAGGCTCTCGCATTACACGAACACTGCGAATGATTAAAAATTACATGAGATTTTACAAAATTACATGGTATGCCTCTGCTTCTCTCGCCAGCCCCAAAGTGTTTAGCACTCTGTTATGCTATCAAGTTTTGTACTCTGTGCCAGTCACTCCCCAAGGTGTTTACATGAAGCACTCAGGCAAAATGAACAGAACATCTGTATTCTATTTGCTAATGAGCAATCATCATTTCTACAATTCTCCAGCCAGGGATTTTGCTGTTTGGAATACTAATGGCATTTAAAAAAATTAAAGGGGGAAAAAAAAAACAAGTTCTGCTCATTAGTAATACAGTTACTAAAATACTTTTGCACTATTTACAATGCAGCCAGGCTTCTGTTTCCATCGTTTTCGAGTATTTTTACAGAATTAGAGCTTTCAGAAATAAAAACTTTGATGATCTATACTATTTTCAGAATTAGCATCATTTGCTATGCAGTTCTTGCTTTAATTACATTTTACCCGCAGAGAGGCAAGGATTTCATATAAACTATTGCCAAAGCTTTACAAACACACCCTACTGAAGATTGGTTGCTTTTTTATATTGTGGCAGCACCCACAGCAGGCTAGATGAGGTAAAAAGAGTAATAAAAATCCAGTCTACAAACTTAATTACATGAAATTTCTATGTGTGCAGAGAGAGTGAAGGAATACAACAGCTTTGAAATTCAGAGCGTGTTTTGTCTGTACACAGAAACAGCTACCAGTTTCCCTTCTGTCCCTGATGGATATTAGCATCATGTGAGGACCAGGATTATTCTCTGACAGAAAGGCCACATTGTGAGAACAGCAATGTGGAAGGGAGCACGCCCGGCCGCCTCCCCTCGCTGCAGCACTTGGGCATTTCATATTGTGAACCTCCCTTATCATTCTGTGCATCAGAAATTACTCTGCTGAAGTCAGTGGAGCTGGAGAGCAGCAAGTGAGATCAGAATGGGATACTGAAGTCAACAAATTCCATTAAAGTGGCTTATTTAAGAACTGTCCTTATAATCACTCATTATGTACTGAAGTGTAACTTACCAAGCAAGAGGAAGACACCTAATGCAGGATTTGATTGATCTAGCTAGGAAATTCCAATGCATTACTCATGCTTTTTCATGGGAGCAGCTGAGGGGAATGCATCCCTGCCAGGCAGAAGGAACACAGTACACCAGAAATGTGTGCTCCACACAAGCCCAGAGATGCATTTCAATAAGCTGTGATACCCTTTCAGTCTAAAAATAAACCCTCCTCCTGCTACAATCCACGACTGCAGCAGGTAGGGTCAGTACATTTCCATCACAGACTCGATACTCAAAGGCAGCTCTGCTCCCCAACAGGATGAGGCATCTCTGCTGCTGTAGCCATTTCCCAGAAAAGACATCAGGATGGAGCATTTCAGGAGCATTTCAGTCCTCGGCTGGGGAGGCTTTCTATTGCCATGGCAACTTGCAGCAGTCCACACGCCACAGAGGACCGCATCACCTCACCCAGCAGGGCAGGAAACACCATGCCATACTTAAAAGCCTCCTTCCTTAAAGACAAAACAAAACACCACAGAAGAGAGTGAGACCCTGACTGTCCTTGATGCTGGATGAAATAATCTGCTCATGGCAAACCTCGCCCCGCACACTCAGCTGCAGACTGTGTTTGAATCACTCCAAGGGAGGTGTTTTGTCTGACCGAAATACCCAGCTGGCCTCATTTTGGTCAGTTAGACAGGAGATAACCTTTGTTTTCTCAGCATTTTCCTCTCCTTCTAAGCAGTCACCAAGCAGCTTGGAAATACAGCTGTCTCCTTCTCACAGAGCTTCCAGATGATAGAAAAGCTGCATGGAGGGAAAGCTGCAGAAGCCCCCAAAGCCCCCCACATCTCAGCCAACTAAGAGGCAGACCAAAACCAAGGGTAGATGATATGTGGGAGCAAGCAATTGTTTCTTGTGCCATGATAAGGTAACCTGCACCCCTGCCCTACTGCTCTCACAGTGCAGGCTGCTCTGCCCAAGCCAAGGGAAATTTCACTACCAGGACTGCTTCAGTTCGGTTAACATCACTTCCCCAGAGCTAATTATATACATGTCACCAGAGTGTCATACAACTTGAGAACATATTTTTCACTGCCACAGCTTAACACTTTATATACTGAACAGTACTCTCTCTGCAGCAGTCTGGGGAAGAAATGCCTAGTCCTTCAAGTGAGGTGTGCACTTTTATAAACTTATGTAGGAATAACACTGAGCTATACTGGTTATTATTTAACGACACATCCAATGGGGAAAAATAAACCAAACACCTTATACAAATATCAATAAAACCTTTTCTTCTTACTGTGTTCAGAGTAGCCGACATCCACACCAACAGCAAATAAGAAGGAACACTGTGTACTAGCACTGACACAGCCAGTGGACCTTTACTGGGAAAGTAAAGCATGAAACTGTGTTTAAAGGCAAATGAAGTTAAAACCTGACCCCTGTTAAACACAAAGCTACAGCTCACTTGAGGGTACAGAGTTTGTGACCTTGCGGTTTGAGCAAAGCTGCAAAATTATCTATAAAGGGACAGAGATTTCTTTTAAAAAAAGAAATATGTAAGCACCCACAGGAACCTGGAAAACGTCAGAAGCTACTGAAGGAAACGAACCGACCACATATAAATGCCTGTGATAAACAAAAAAGTGAGGAAACAGCAGACTGAAAAGCAAAAAAGAAACTGGTTTACTCAAATACAGAGTGCCCCTTCATTTGCACATCAGGATTCCCCTTCTCTCTGTGAATAATATGGACAGCCAGAGGCAAAGTTAGTTGTTTCCATTATGCAATGCCTAGGCAATTTTGCTAGAATATACCAGCAAAGAAATACGCCAATTCTGTTTCAAAATGCACTAAAATCACAAATATTGATGTGGCTCCTCAACTTCATGTACAGAAAAAAACAAAACTAGTATTGGAAGTTGCTCACACTTATTAAAGAACTTCAATGAAAATTCAAAATAAGGACACCAGGAAAATCTGATGGAATTCACTGTAATATAAGTCAGTAAGATTGTCACTTTCTGGTTTAAGTCAAAGAGCCAGATCTAGAGAATGTTTCCACAGTAAACCCACTAATGAGGAAGTCTGATGTTTTGAACATAAAATGGGTTAAACATGGGAATAAAGTCGGCTACCTCCAAAGTACTTGTGACCAGCAGAAGTCAAGGGAACTGAATCTTTCTTGCTACACAGTAATGAAGCAATGGCCACTCCTGTCATTACTAAGCTAGTTTAAGCAGTGCAATATTGTTAATTAGGAGAGAAAATTCATATGCTAGTCCCAAAAGGACAGACATACAAAGAGCATCAAGCAGCAGAACTGCAGGAAACATCTGATAAGCAAATGTGTGCACACAACATAAAATAGAGACATTTGTTTATTGACAGTTGCAAAGCAGGCTGAGCATTTTATTTACTGTAATCTCATTTTCAGTATTACACAGATCATTTGAAAGAGGGCAACAGGGATATAAGTCTAACAAGCATGAAGCATGTCCATGTGCATATGTTTATGCTAACAACCATGGGGAACTTCAGCTCTTTACCTTATGCCTTTTCCCTGTGCCAGGCTACAACAGCAGAACAACTTCAGCACATACCAAGCATGCAGCACGGGCTCTCTCCTCCCAGTGGCTTCAGGCAGCTGCTGAACCAGGCTAACTGCTGTCTGCCAGGGCCATTCCCTCTCCTGCAGCAGCACTGCCCACTCTAGGCAGAGTGTGCAGCTCTCTGGCCTCTTCCCTCCCTACCCTCTGAAGTGAGTGTTCAGCTCTTTCTCCCAGTTCAGCCTTGGCCCCAGGTACAGAGAACTGGCAGAAGACACAGCCATGCACTCGGTGTTCTCTGGTCAAACTTTTCAGGATGGGATAATGCACTGGTAGGACACCTACCACTATGGATGTAAAGGCTTGAAATACAGACTCCCCAAAACGTCCAACCCTCCCATATTGTTTGGATCCCCATTCAAACAAATTGTTGCAGTTAAAACTAGAGAAAGACCAACCAAGCAGATTTTAAGCAATCAGGGTTGTGATAAGAGACATGCTGACAAAATCAGAAGGCCATACTCCATGTGCAAGTGATGGAATATGTCTCCTACTCCTTCCTGTTAAGACAGCAGGCATGACTGCAGACCTACAGAGAGACAGACACTGTCAGCCCTTCGAGCCAGCCCGCCTCCAAGCAGCTCTTCAGGAGGTGAACTGTGTCCTGCAAGTGCCCTGCACCAGACAAACAATTCTCTCTCCACAATCAGTACCCACGTGAGTAGGGAAAATCAGACCTACAGCCCTTACCCAGTTCCAGCCCTGCGCTGAGTCCAGGACAATTCTATGACCACTGCAGTGTCCCGTACAGCGGAGTCGAAATGGCCCAACACTGATCGCTTGTGACAGGAGCCATTTGTGTGAGGAGATTTCTGAAAGCAGTACAGTATTTCTTTGTGTGAAGTAGCTGAGAAATAATACTCTCAACCCCCCTACAACCTTCTTTTCCTTTGTGCACTGCCAAGCAAAACGGGCCCAAAACCATGTTCTCTTTATTCTTTAACTGATGGAAATTACATTAGGGAGAAGCCCGGTACAAAGGAAGTTTTGGCAGGGAATGTGCTTTTTATGTTACGTTCTATAAAACACTCAAGATGTATTGACTGATATTTACAAAAAGATGTTCTTCATACATCTAGACGTGGTGGCTGCTGCAAAGCTGACTTGATCTGCACTTCAAACTGGCAATATAAAACAAAACACTTGAAGCATATTTCATACAAGTAATTTTTTAAGAAACAAAGACTTGAAAAAAACTTGAAAAAACCCCATTCCTTTATGCCTTTATTTTAATTTAATTATAGCAAAGAAACGCCAAATCACAATGTGTCTGAGTATTAATGAAAACAGAAGTGGCCTACAGTATAAACAACTGGTTACAAATGTGTATAGAGTCTTTTCTCCTGAATAAAACCCACCATAACTAATGGCATAGGGAATCCTTGTAATCTCCTTTTCTGAGTCTTGGAGCCAGCTTTATTTCCCTTGCTCATTTGGTGCTTTGTCACTGGTAACATTGATTTTCTGCCCTCCCTGGTGACTACTGGAACTTCAAATCCAGAAAGTGTTTTGGTTTCAAACTGGTGCTCTGTTTCCAGGATAGAAACAGTGGTCTGGAGTAGCCTTTGTTGAAAGAGAGCAAAGAGCCAACGAACCACACAACCACAGGAGAGGGGTGCAGCAGTGTGCCAGAAGAAACAGTCCTTCCCAATAAAATCTTTCCATCACAGGTGTAATCTAATCTATAGCTACGGAGTTGCTGCAGTGGAACAGAGTCACCGCCTGCCAGTTTGTATTTGGTGATGCAGTTCTGCATTGCTTGGAGAACAAAATACAGCACAACCCATCAAGTAAGAAAAAAGTGTTCTGAATTATTTCCAAATAAGTACTTTTAAATATAGGAGTTGCCATGATGCCTTAAAAAGTTGCTAGCATTTCAAAATATTGCTTCTTTGCATACTAACTAATTTGTATTGCACTTGAAAGAGTTGGGTTAAAGATCTGGCAGGTTTTCAAAGAAAAGAGTTTTCAAAACAGTGCAGAAACTTAATTTTCTTCTTTTGGCAGATGGAATCAGTACCATAACTTAACTCTCCCTAACTTTGAGACATCACTCTCTTCCCTGAACACAAGAAAGAATTAAAACTGGCCCAAAATTTGGCAAGTTTTAGGTTACAGACACGAGAAACATTTTAAAATACAGAAGCTGAAGTCATCAGCCATTGCACCTCTGTAAATTTACCTCACAAGTTCTGTCACTTCACATTCTGTCTGTTTCTGGAGGGAAGGGAGATGCTTGCTTGAAAGATTCAACTAAAAGCTACAGGGGGCTGTTCCTCTCCTGCTGTACCTGTGTTGCCCCCAGTAACCTGACAGCCAAGAGACACTATCGCAGATGGGAGAGCTGCATACAAAGAAAATACTTTAAGTTGATTAGTAGTCAAAGGCCCCTTAGATAACATGAAAGTACTGCTGCAACCTCTTCAGAGTTTCAGTCTGTTTACTTTTGAGCATGTGCCCCAGCTGTAAATCATACAAATATCAGAGTGCTGTGTAAAGGTCTGTGACTCACCAGGAGGAAAACTCAGATGGAGAGAATCTCACTTCCTTAACATCTTCCAAAACCATAATAAACCTAAACTTTAAAGAGTTATATTCAGTGAATTATGTTTCTATAATTAAATACCATATTAAATACCCCATACTGGGGTAAAGCCACTGGGAAAGTTAAAGGTGTCAGCTGAAGCCTTGCATACAAATGTTGTGATGCCACAGGATTTGCCTCGTGCAAAAGCCCAGCAGAAGTTCAGGCTGTGCACAAGTCACCTCCCTACTGCACCTCTTGAACCTTAAACTGTTACAGAAAGATCATCTCACTTTCAATTGCTTGCCTCCTCCCCCATTTATCACTCAGCACACCTCTCGGCTTTAATTGCTTTTTAAACATTGCTCACACTTAAAATTCAGACTCAGCCGATACCATTTACTTCCCAATATAACTTGATGTTCACAGTAAAACACATAATTAGTGTATAAATATAATTAAAAAGAAGGTGGAGCACCCTCCCCCCCTGCAAGTCAGTTTACAAAATACATGTCCTAATTAAGCTTACAGCCCCCAATTTGCACTGCACGAAATGATTTGTCACTACTAACTCCCACAGCAAGCTCTCAGCCTTTATGGGAAAGTTTTCCTCAAATTTCCTTCCCTGAGAACACATGCAGTCAGAAATCCTTTGCTGAGAGCTTCTCTAACTCAGCAAACTTCCAGAGGCTGAAGAGCTAGTTCTTCATGTGACGTGGCTGAAACATCACTGGTGGTGTCTGTCACCTAGAGATTAGCCCACTGGAAATCGTGCTGCGCTGTGTGGACCAGATTGGTACCAAGGCTCCACACATAGGTAACAAAGCAGTGGCTTTAGTACTGGTATTGACAAACTAAGCTTTTATTCTGCTGTATCAGCTGATATATCACTTCCTGAAGGTCACTTAAAAAAGGAAAACAATTAAGCCCTGTATTTAGACAAGGCAATAGTGGAGCACTGTGCCATGCATCAATCCTATTAAATCTGCACAGCACAAATCTTGTGCAAACTTGGTTTTTTCCTTATGAATGTGTCTGTGTGAAATCAGGACTTCCTCAAAAACTAAGCAAATCTACACTGTCTAAAAGTTAGGAGGGGAAATATCAGATTTTCCACCTAAAAATAAATGGTAAAAATATTCCCAAGCCTACTATTGCCAACACCCAGCACTAGTTGCTGTGAACACTGCCTTAAACCACAGGCTCCAGTAAGAGGAACCTGTTTGCTTTTATTCCACGAATGGAATTCCACAGGAGAAAGTGTCTGCAGGAATTAACATCAAACCTGTGGCAGTGTTATCTTGAATCTGTTTACCCTCTCAGGGAATGTAACATTTCTTTCATATCTTTTGACAACAAGAAGCTTAGTTGTTCACTGCAAAGTTTGGGATTTATTATTCTTGGAAGAACTGAAGTTGTTGAGATGTTCTGGTTTTAGTTCAACAGGGGAACACTGGCTTTCTTTCCTTTTTAACTGATCTCCCATGGGGTGTGTTAGGGCATTGATGACATTTTTATTTTTATTTTTATCTAGCATCCCAGGTACTAACTCTTCCTTCTCCACAACACTCATACCTGTTCCCACAATATCCTTTCTAGGACAGGATATTGCCTTGTAAAGTGTAAACATGAAAAGCCCATTCTTCTTTCTTGAGTCGGTGGCTGCTGCAGCAATGGAGGCAATTAAAAAGTTTAAACATTTTGAGAATGTGAGCCTTCTCACTTCAGAGCAAGATCTTCAAAGCTGGAGTGGCTGCCACATCCACTACATGGCAGATTCAGAGGTGCATCTGATAGGTCCCAAATTTTAAGTAGTTGGCACCTTATTCGACGCTTGTGATTAGAGATCTTGCTAGCTACTGATGGATGGATTCCCCCACCAGCCACAGCAGCACTTCTGAGAAAACGTAATCATAAATTTCCTACAAAATCATCATTTTATAATGCTGGTACCAGGACATGATGCAATGATTTAACTGGAAGTGGTAGAAAAAGAGAGGACAAAACTAAGAAAAAGCACGGCTAGGAAACCACGATCACAAGAAGTTACTGTGGATCAACAGCTTGTTCCTGTAGTCTGTCCTGAGCAATCTGGTCAGTGTGTCACGGTGTGGGCACAGACTAAAGCACATCTTAAAACACTGCCAGGAATATGCACACAGCATCAGAGCAGCAAAGCACGCCTGCGAGGTAGGAGAAACTTCAGCTTGCAACAGATGCTGCAATTAAAACAAAAGAGCTGCAAAGCTACTCCTCGTTTGACTCCCAAAGTAAATTGTTTAACTGCAATTAATGATCAGTTTATTAAATAAGCATCAGGCTTTTACATCATAATACTCCTAAAATCCTCAGCTGTTACATAACACTTCAGACTGAATCTACATGGGCTACTTTGATTCTGAAGCATCAATGTTCATTTATCCATAAGGGGCCCAGCAGGATACAATGTGCCATTCTTTTTACAGGCCAATACAATGGGATTTTACTTGCTCTTCAAGATTAGCTCAGTGTTTGCTCTTTTGTGTGTCAGGCCAGTTTCAAAGGCTCACTTTCAGAAGTCCCTGGAACCCACTGCATTTATCACAGCAACAAAGCCACAGGAAGGGTCATCATCAATTATTTTTTTAATTTTTTTTTTATGTTCACCTCCCTCCCCCCCGCCTTTGTAAACCTCTAGTACTCTGTGGTGTTCTTTTCTTTTCACAGTCACTATTAACAGATCCACACTCCAACAAAGGCAATACATTTCATCACAATGCGGAGTCCTTATTGTAAGGAGAGCCTACAGCAGTGAAATGCTGAAGTTGCTATTCTCTGCTAATAAAACTTGCTGTAGTACCTCACAGTGCAAATAATTAGTCCTAGCTAGCTTGCAAAACACAGTAAAAACATGCACAGTCCCAGTTGTGCTTCCAGACATCTCCACTTCAGTACTAACACAGAGAAAAAAACCTGCAAGCTATGCTTGAACCCCCCTAATCCACAGTGGAGCAAAGACTCACAGGTTTTATAGCCCTTCCCACTAACTCAGGAGAACACGAGCAGAGAACAAACTATCTCCCTGTCAGCTCTGAGAGAGCTGTTACGCTCTGCCACCCATCAATGCAGAGAATGATTAAGTCTTGATTCCTAGTGCCAAAGACTTCAGATGAAGAAGCACCAAACCATTCATTTCCAGCCGTGATCACACTTAGCAAAGCGAGGGAACCAACACTAAAGTATGCTTGGCTACTTAAGTTTATTGTGAATTGCTTGGAAGTAAGATTTCTTTCTCTGATGATGTCGATAAATCCATTACATGGAGGCACTGGCAGATATTTATTTATCTGAGGTTCGCATGGCTTCATGAAGAAGCAAGAAATACTTAGTTTGGATGACAAATCATTCCACAAACAGTATTAATCCCCTGAGCAGTAAATTTTTCAGATTTCAAGAGCCAATTAGAAAGGTCAGCATTTATCTTTTTGTCTGTTTCTAGCCTTAATAACTTTTGCACTCTGCCTCTAGATTAATCATGAAGGGAAAGATACAGAGGTTTATAAATAGGAAAAAGAACCTAGGCATAATAAGAGGGTCCAGACTGGACAAAAATTATCTCTACCTGTTCTGGTTTTGATGGCTACAGCCTACTCTAATCCAAAATCTAATTATTTGGATTAGATTAGGACAGTGGATTTTCCTGAAATGCCCAAGCAAACCACATGCAATTTCATATTTGGGGCACAGGGTTGCATTTCATTTCCAAATCCCTTTTAATTCCACCCAGGCATTTGTAACTTCTTTTACCCATCTCAGGAAATATTTGTCCCTCTGCAGAAGTTTAAAACCCAAAATTCCTGCCTCTAACCCCAGCAGAAGACTGTTATTCATTCACTGTACCTGAGATCATTGCAATTACTCTGAATCTGAGAAATTCTACAGTTTTTCAAGTGAGAAATATTTTTCAGGGGGATCTACTCCCCCCCACCCCAGGCAGTTTGTGCCTGTGTTTCCTAAAAAGGCAAATTAGCAAATAAAGTATCAGCAGCACCCACCTCTGCCAGTGCATGAGATCATTCCACCCGAGAATGTCCACCTGTAGGACATGGGATATTACACAGGAGCAAGGCTGCATACCAGTCAGAGCCACGAATGCACAGTAAGGCAGGAGAGAGAGTAAAACTGACAAGATAATGAGAAACGTGCCTACAGGGGAAATACTTTCTGATTAGTAAATGGGAACCTTGCTTCTACACTTAAAATAAACACACAATCAGACCCACCTATAACAGGTCACCCAAACTGGTTCCTGGATAAGTTTCTTCAAGTAGTCTTCATGAAAGAATTGTAAGAAATAAGGAAAACTTAACTGCTACTGAAAATTTTATTTTAAAAGAGATGACTTCTTTCTGTTTTCTTGAGCTAGATTCCTCTATCTCACGCTTTTAATGCTTACCAATTTTACTAACATGGTTCTGTTCCTTCCCTGACAGAAAGGAAATGCCCTAAATGCATTAATAAGCACAAAATAAAAACAGTTTCCTCAAAACTATCAACATCCATAAAACCCCACTGCTTAAAGAGGACACGTAATTTGGACTGTTTGCCTCAGTGTGTACAATTCCCAATTTACTTCCCAAACATCCCCTTGGGAAAAGATCCCCTGAAAGATTTCCTAAATGCCAGTTTGTACAATATGTGTTTTAATTACTGTATAGAATAGAAATTACCATTTAGATAAGACAATGCTTCCCAGCCCCCCCACCCCTGCATTCTGAAACTCCACCAGGTTTCTCAGCCCCTCACTGTGGATTTCTCAGGCTCTGGTTAGCGTTAGTTCAGCTGCACTTGCAGAGTTTCTCCAGGGCAGTCTCCTCAGTTCTGAAGTGCATCAACTGCTTAATTTGAGTGCTCTGTGATTTGAGTACTTTTAATAGAGAAAATACTGCAGGAAATGACAGACTTCATAATACTTGGTTATGTGACTGCTGTGACAGCTGCACGGAGTGAGCTGCCTGTGTGTGCACGGTCCCAGCTGCCAGCACAGACACCCGAGCAAAGCCACCTCAAAGATCTGTAGTCTCCTGGCCAATATTTCAGAGTTCACATGCAAAAGTTTAGGAACCCATAGCACAGAGTGTCACTGGAGTTTGTTGTGTGGAAGGGTGCTGTGTGATTTACTAAGATAATGCTTTAAAGCATTCTGAAGATGAGAACTGCCGTGTGTGGCAACCTCTTAAGAGTTATTTTCAAGACCCAAGTTATTTACTGTTCTTGAAAATATTTTGTAACTTTTGCGGACACACACAGAAAAGAAGAGGAAAAGAAAAAGGAGAAAGAAAAAAAAAAGAGTGCTACTTAAAGATGCTACATTTAGACCCTGGATATGGCAGGGCAAAGTGGCATGCTACCTACAGAAAAGCACTGCCCAAATAAACTTAGATATCATGCTCTACACTTCTACTAGAGTGATCAGATTATGAAGTCCTAAAAAATGCAAATGGTTTTCTGTGATAACAGAAACTGGCCCAGAGTTTCAGTTTCAGTGAAGGAGTAAGAAATGATGACACCAGCAGTGTAATGGGAAGAGGCAAAGTGAACAAACACCTGACTGAACAACTAAGTAAGAGTAACTCTTGTTAAATAGATACCTCAATCTCTCCCTGAGTAGACTGAAACTTCTAGAATGGGTGCTCAAGAGTTCCTTTTTTATTATTTTTGAGCACCTCAAATACAAAAACCAAACTCATTCTACCTCATAGGGAATTGTCCTGTGGCATGCAAAAGCCTGCCAGAACTGGTAGTCTGGGTCTTCTCACATAACCTAAACAGAAGCCATGAAGGTGGTCCAACCACCAAACCCAATTCCACCCACCAAAAGGTGAAGCACTTAAAACCTAGGAAATGCTACACTTCAGTAGATTTGCAGTAGCCCCCCCCACCCCACGTCTCATTTTCCAGAGTTAATGCACTGAATAAAGCAGGAGACTAATGGAAAAAGAAGATTAAACAATTACATAATAAGAGGATCTGTATCCTAAAGTACACATAACAGGAGAGATGAATTAAAATTGCATGAAAAGACAGAAGCTTTTTTTTTTTCCCAGTCTATATACTCCTTGCAGTAGACAAATCATTACGAATAGCTAATTATCCCAACTGACAGCCAGCTTTGTCAGGAGAATACATTATGGCAGAACAGCAGCCTGACAGGGTTCAGCAAGTGGAGAAGAAATACGACCTGTGAAACCACCACCACAAAGCAGCCCAGTGAAAGCTGGGATGAATCTTTGTATTGGTATAACAAAAACAACATGTCAGAATCTTCCCAAACTTCTTCCCAGGCATCTGTCCCGAATCCGTGAGAATTAGCTAAATTGTGAGTCACTTAGGAAACTTGGTACTCTAGTAAAACTGCTCCTTCCCAGCTCAGGGAATCCAAAACTGTGCATTCAAATTCTCAGCCAGGTGGGGTGGATGCAGTGGGCAGTTTCTGAAGACAGCTTTAATAGTAACCACAGTTTACCCCAACTAGTCCTCATCACCTGGCTTCTCCCTTCACAGGTCTCAGTGGTGCTTTTCAAATTGCCTCTTTGCAAACCAGTAACTGCTCACCTGAGCTGTGGGATCGAACTGAAACTGGTTACTTTTACAGAGGCCACTTCAGTCTGCCCTTTGCAAGGGCTTCCTGGCATCAGCCAGCTCTGGGTCACTGCCTTCTCTGAGGGCTGACCACAACAACCTGACCAGTAACCCTAAGCAGCCAGTCTCCTGGCCAAAGACAACTGCCACTTTCCAGCCTGTGAGGACAATAGGAAACCCTCAATTATTATTCTGCATGCAGTTTGCATACCTGGAGGTACTCATCACACAGGCTTTTTTTTTGCTTTTGAATGACCAAAGTTCATACCTGCAGGGAAGAGCTTCCACAGGCTTCAGCTTGTTGGCTTCCTATGAAAATTCAACAACTCATCACTTCCTAATTTTTGATTAATAAATATGGAAAAAACAACCTAAATGAAGAATCCAGGAAAGCTGAGGTGTTAAAAAGATACAATGCCTCAAGTGTGCTGGGTGCTGCACTTGAACACAACAGGCATTCCCAAACAGCCGTGCATGTGGCTGTTTGGAAAGAACAGACTCACAAGCTGAGGCTCATGATGCTAATTACAGTTGCCACAGAGTGATTCACGCAATTCATGTCCTTTGATAAGAATATTCCAATTTTCAACAACTTATCTGGGGAGTAGTGTATGTAAAATAACCTGAAATGTATGCAAAGCCTGGCAGAGGGGTTACGCACGTACAGCCACAGTTGATCGCCTGAGTTAAGAGTTCAAAATGAGCTCATGGCTACTCAGTTTCAAGCCAGAGTTTTACAAGGCAGCAGACAAACAGCACGAACTGCTGAAGCTCACAGCTCCTCTCCTCTCTCGGGACCCTTGGCCAGCCACTGAAACACTTGGGTGTGCCCCAAATTCTCGCTCAAGACTATAAAGCTGTCCCTCCTCCTGTCAGGCTCAGAGAGCACACTCCCCTAGGTTATTACCTGGAAAAGAATTTCAGCTTATAAACCAGGTTTACCAGCTGAATAAAACATCTACAAGAACTGTATACTGTAGGATCTTTTTTTTCATGCAACAGATCTGTTCTAAGGTACTTTTTTCCTTATTATCATCTTAAACTAACCTTCAGTGCAAAAAGTTATTATTCCACTCAAAGTTCTGCCACAACATCTCTGTTTGTTCAGATAAACTCAGGAAGTCTGAGAGATGCCTTTAGTTAGACTGGTAGTTCACTTCATCAGGAGCTATTTCACTGAATCCATGGATTGCTCAACAGCTTTCATCAGTCTTGTGTGCTAGCAAATCTCATTCTGGACCTCTATGTTTTACTTTCCTCCTCTTGCAAAATAAATATTTAAGATTTGTTGTTGCAGGGAATCACAGAGAAAGTAAAATTTCAGTAAAAAACTCAGCAATGTTTGTTTTATAAGCTGCCCACTGTCCTCACAAAGAGTGGAAACTAAGGGCTACCTGGAAGAGTTAAATGCATGCCATTCTTCAAGAACAACATGCACACACAGCACCTCCACAGAGAGCAGTCAAATCAGGAAATGTTCACAAATAAATCATGATGCCACTGACTTACATGCATTTTCAAGTCTGGCAAGAGAGTAACTGCTGTTCATAGTAGCAAAATTTCAGAAGGATTAGTTTCAGAAACCTTCCAGTAAATTTGGATCCTGTTCTTCAGCAGTAACTGGAGCTCTGCTACCCCATGGTGACTGACCAGAAAAGCCAGGCAGTCATGACCTTGCAGTACTGTGTGCTTGCTAGGTTCTGTCTCCATCCAGTTCTGCCCTCCAAGCATTAAGCTGTTTAACAAGATGGTTTGAGGGTATTAAGGGTTTGCTGGGTATTTTATCAATTTGAGTAGACTGGACCAACCTGCTTCTCTTTGCCTCTGTAGGAAACTGCACTTAGAGTCCTGGTGTCACACAGAGGTTGTCTTGGCAGTGACTAATACTGTGCCAAGCACCAAGAACCAGCATCAGTGCTATGCTCCATACTGGTCATGTCAATCCTTACTGAGGCACAAGCTCACTTCTTTAGGGCTTCATCTCGTTACCAATACTACATCAACTTCACTTGCACAGGAAGGGTAAAAAGAGCTGTACTTGTGCAAGATCCAGTAAGCCATTTAAAGAAGCAGCAGAGTTACAGACACTAATTTATTTTAAAATCCCAAACAACAACAACAGTATAATGCAGTTAATTTTTTAAACTCCAAATTGTCTTAAGCATTAGCAATGTCAACTGTGGTTATCAAAACTGGAACTGCCTGGAACGGAGCGGGGAGAAAAGAGCCACTTCAAATCTGCTGGCAGAAATACAAAACACTTGAGAGAAGAAAATGTTTATAGACAAAAAACGGTGGATAAAGGGATGTGTGACACATGGTGTTGGGAAGGACAATATTTGCCCTAGTAAAACTGATTTTGCTCTACTGATAACTCAGGCCTAGCATTTGGGTAGCACACAAAATATTTCCAAACACGACAGAAATACTCAGGTTTCCTAGCAGAACATTAAAATATATTTACAGGTAACTTTTCTTCCATGGATGGGTTTCAGAGTTTATGAGAATGGGGCAGATGCAACAAAGTTCTAGCACAAAAAGAGATTATTTTTCTACATAACTCTGCATTTTTTTCCCTACAAGTTCAATATATTAGATAACCACATGGATTTATGCATTTATTTAAACACACACACGGGCACAGACATACTTGTACACACAGAGCTGATAAGGTTGTCTGGCCTTAGCTATTTCATTGTTCCTTCTCCAGGAAGAACAACTTAAGTGTTCTTGTTTCTCAGCAGAAGCAACTTAAACACGTTAGTATCAGAAACTGAGTGCTGAAACTCAACACATGGTTCACAAAGCAGCATACCCTATTTTATTAGAAAGAAAACCAACATATATATTCACACAAATAAAAGCTGCAAAGTTAGGATATACTGTAGACATATGAAAAAGAATTCTACAGGGGAAGTGTTCTTAGTATCTTCATTCAGATTGTGCACATATGTAAAAATCAGGAGTGGAATTTCCCATCACTGTATGAACAATTTAAATTTGAATTTCACCACATCCTTCTCATGCCCTAGGAAGCAGTACGATGGGCTAAACATAGAAATAATTACTGTGAGAGAAAGAGAATTTATTACCTTTACTGGAGGCTATTACAAGCACTGTGAGACTTTGACTTACAAAGAGAAAGGAAACGAAGAGAAGTAACGGATAACATTACACGAAGCCAAGGATCTTATAATGGTATTTCTAAATTGACAGAGGTTGTTGTAAAATAATTTAAAGTCAAGTTTTCTTTGCTAATTTGTGGTCAGTATTCAATGCATTAAAGAGAGAATAAATTCTTTTACTAGCCTAAAAGTCTTACAGGCCACCCAAAGATTAGCTTTGTAAGGAAATCAGAGTTCATCCCATTCTGCTGATCGGAGAGGACTTAAAAAGTTCATGCTTCAGGATCCAGATGCAACTTATCTTTCCTTTGCAAAGGGAGAGGGATACAAGGAAGAAAGACACTGTAGGTTCATGATCACAGTCTACTGCCTTGGCAGGGGCACCTCAAGAAGTTTGAAACCAGTATTGTAAAGCATTACTGGCTCCAAAAGGAGCCCTAGCATTTGTTTTAGGGTTTCTGAACACAGTGTACTACTGAAAAATCTGCTTCCTTCCCTCCTGGGAATTCAGTTTTGAGTCTGTTATAAACTGCAGGAAAATCAAGTAATGAATTTACAGTTGCAAGAACAAACTTGGCTATCCCAGAGCTCTGCAGACTCTCAAGTGTGCAGCTGAAGATTCTAGAGTCCTAAGATTTATTCCAATATTTGAAACCAATGGATTTTTTTCACATTTAGCTTAAGGAACTCCAGTAGTGCAACGTGCAAGCTATTGACCACTGTCCCCATTTAGGATAGCCTCCACTCCTCTCAACTGTTCACATGAAGCTCTCTCAGTAATATGCCATTTCAACTGATTTCCCATTTCTTCTAGATGTTTAAGAAATGCCTTATATCTATCATCAAGAATCTTTAGCAGCACAGAGATCTGCTCTGACCAGTGGGGGGAAATTATTAGCAAGTTAGAAAGCAAAAATTATTGCCACTGTTAACTGTGAAGTACATCCAACACAGATAGTACACAAAAAAAACACAAGACATGAACATTGCTTGGACTTGATCACCATCACTGTTTTTCCTATAATTTTCTTCAGCTTATCAGTAAGGAAATTCTGGGTCTGCCAGGGATCCAAAACCATGTAACTGCCCATCACACAAGCAGGTCATAGCAAGAGAACATCTTAAAGATTCCCAGAGCTTCTGCTTTAATTCTCTCAATATACATCTCTCTCAAGAAGGCTGACAAGTAGTCAAGGAACGGCCCAACTTGATAACAGCTCTCCTTTGCTCACAGCAATCTACTCATCACCAAAACTGCTCATAGCAGCACAACGGCAAGATTATCCTTATTTTAGCATCCCAAACGTACAGCACAGGCTTACGCCTCTCTTGTGGCTGTGCTCTCAAACAGACTAAAATTATGAAAGCCAAGATTACTTCTAATATCAGCCACCTTCACATTTTAGGCATGCCAAACATTCACAGGCTCTCAGCATGGAGCATATGCTCCAGCTCATCAGCCCGGAGATTCTGATGGAAATAATCACAATAATTTCACAGTTATGGAAAATAAATCTTTATGTACTCTACCATTTCCAAGTTACTGTACAAATTTCACTGCTGGTTTCTAAGGGTGACTTGTTCAGAGAACTGGGATCTAACTGGTGGCTCGCTATGTCCCTGTCATAGGCTGATGAAATTCCCTGCTCTAAGCCCCTGCCTAGCCAGAAGTGCTCTGGCCCCAAATTCCACCTGCAGAAAAGGTTTGACATCAGACTTGTCTCTGTATCTGAAGTGATCACATCCAGGACATGACAGCCCCTCAGAAGCAGCTCTCACTGTGCCATCAGACATCCAGAAACCCTGAGCACAGGCAACAACCCCCATGCTCTGAGTTGACTATAGCTCCTGGTGGGAACAGGAAAACATTGGTAGAATCCTGTGTAGCAACAGTGGCAAAGGAAAAGGCCACTGAACAGGAACTTGCCATTTCTCTTGCTCTATCTAGTCTACACCCTCCTCATAACACAACTAAAACCCAAGGGTGGCACAGTCCCTAAGGATGTCCCATATATGTGAGGAGGAGAGGGACAGGTCTCAACAAAAGCACCTGTGCCAGTGCCTACAGAGCAGCCAGTCACAGAAAATACTTTTCCTAAAAAGCTAAAATCAGCTACTGGCAATTTAAAGGAAGTAGATTCCAGTGTTCAAATCACAAAGCCACAGACACATCACCTGCAGGACCAACCTGAAAAGAATCTAAACACATTTTGCACCATGCTACACTACCTGTAGCTTACCTCAGCACTGAACTCAATTTGAGCAAGGAACATCCAACTCCTCACCTCCTCCACACTTTGGGTACCTTCCCTGTCCTTTCCTACACTACACCAGCTACTGAGGCAGCCCAGCCAGCACTGCAGGACTCAGCAGCAGCAGTTATGTTTCTCTTTGGTGTGTACTGCAAAGTGGAGTTTTACTGCCATGGCTCACACAGCAGTTGACATTGCAAGTAAAAGAGGCAGGCACACACAGATGCAGCCTCTCCTCTGCCCAAGGTTAGCACCACAGGAGGACTCAGCACTCACCCACACTCTCCAGTTGCCAAGGAAAGTAAACAAAGCCAGTAAACTTCATCTTGAGTCACTCAGAAGCAACAATTTCAGAAGTCACTAAACAGGACTGTTAGAAAATAAGCAAAGTTATCAGTAAAGATAACAAAGACACCTATATAGATGTAAAACATAAGTCACCGAGTTTAAACATGGTAGGAATTTAACTTATCTTTGAGTACTCTGCAGTGTGATCTACCATTAGCAAGACCTGTCTGCTGCACTTTGGTTTTCTTCCTTCTCAACTTTAGAGGCCAAAGGTAGCTCAGATGTTTTGGTCATGGGGAATATAAACAGCCACATTTCCTTACTAATGCCTCTAACGTCAATGTTAACAGGAGCACACTCTGGGCACTTCATAAATTACAGCCTTTGCCACTGTCTTACACACTCTGCTAGCAACACAGCAATAAAAGCACTACATACTTCACAGCTAATCCACAGCACAAATGTCCTACACAGAACACAGAGCTAAAAATGTCACACCAAAGTGACCATTTCTGCATCAAACACTGCAAAACGCTGTCTCTCACTGGGATTTTTTTTATTGAATGCATGGTGCTAATATCATTTTAAAATCCTCTCACAAGCACCAGCCCTTACCAGCACCCTCGGGACCCCAGCAGACCCTAGGGGTTCACCCACTTTCCCAAACAAGAGAGCTCTGCTGTTCAAATCACTCCCTTAAGGACAGGCTGCAACACCCCTCTGACTTAATGTGATTTCTTCAGTAATACCACCACAAACACACTGCATGCTAATAATAAATAAATTATTCAAACAGTCTCCACGGAAGCACCACATGAATCATCTTCCTGAAAAGAAACTCCTGAAGAGATTGTAAGGTACCCTTCATGACAGGTGGGGGGGAATGTGTGAAGTCTGATTTAAATAATAATGCAATGTGAATGGGAAGTTATTTACTGTACCAAGGAGATGCAGCAGCTTTGCTGCTAATTCAATAGGCTGACCAAAGCCAAGTCACCAGCTAACACAGAGTACAGCTGTCACTGCAGCTTCAAAAAGGATGGAACTGGAGGTTGAAGGAACAAAATTCTAAGAGAAAACATGGTGAAGTTAAAAGATTTGTTGCTCTTCTGATAAAGGTAATTAAATTAGAACTAAATTGGACACTCAAACCCCCTGACCTCCACACAAACCAGTCACTTACGGAGTTTGAGTCAAATTTCCAAAGGTACCTCTAGGAGTGAGGAGCTTAACTGGATCTTCAATGGGAAAAAAAAACCTCTAAACCTAAAAGGTTGCATCTTGAGGATGCCTGCTCCCTGCAGCTGATGGCAGAGATAGAATAAAGGAGCTTGTGAGGCCTGGGGAAGACAATCCCTTCTTTCTCAAGCTCCCTCAGCCAAGAGGGACCAGGGGCCACATGTGACTCCTCACTCCTCCCCTCTTGCATTCTATAGAAGGGAAGGCATTTTTGCCAATCTTTTTTCCATCCTAATTAAAAGAGTAATTAATGTAGAATCATAGAATTTTCAGGGTTGGAAGGGATGTTAANCCAAGGCCTTTTCTTCAGGGCTGTGCTCAGGAGCAGTAGTCTGAATTCAATCCCCTGACTGCTGAATCTTGTTCACAGGTGTGAACACGTGTCTGCGGGATATCTGGAGTACGAGCTCGGATCTTTGATTTAACATCCACAGGCAGCACACGTAAGCTGTACTGACTGTCAGAAGAGGAAGTGGAGAACCTTGCTCAAACAAGAACCAGACAGCGCGGCAAGGATCATGGCTGCAGCTCCAGTTGACTGGGAATTGCTGGAAGCTGCAATCCAAGGTAGACCACCTAGTCAGAGTGATGAGGGCCATCTCCATTTTCAGCTCCATCAGCAATGGGGTCTGGATGACTCGGGTTCCCTTTCCTTCCCGGGAGGGTGAAGAAACACTAAGTGTGCTACCATGAAGGGCTGCTTCTGCCAGGACTTGATTACAAACTCAGGAAGCTTACCCAAGAACAGCCTTAAGCCGGGCAGACGTGTACTTGCTGTAAACCAGAGGGGAGGCATTGCTTCACTGCACTCTCTGCCCAGTCACAGGGCTCTCACATCTTCTGGGGCAACTCCTGCAGCTCCTGCACTTGTTCCGGTCCCCCCGGCAGCAGCAGACGCAGATCCCTGGTTTCACTGTACAGTGCTCTGCTCCCATGCCAGCTGGATTTACACCCACAAGCACCATCTACACAAACTCCCTTGCAACTCAGCCAGAGCAAACTCGATACAATAAGACATAGTAATATATTGCATCTAGTTTACTACAGTGTGAGGACAAATAAGACCAAAAAAAGACTGGCAAGTTCATTCCTTCCAGCCCCATATTTAAGTTGTATCTTTAAGAAACAACCCTCTCCACAGTCCAGTTCCACCCTACAGGTGGCACATGGAATTTACACAACTGCTGCTAAAAGTGGGGGCTTTTTTTAATCTGTTCACAGAGAATGTGAGCTAAATTGAGAGCAAAATCATTTCATTATTACCATTGATTTGTGAGCAACTGCATCCTCAAGTCTACAACATGAGCTTAACCCCCAAGGCCAGAGCAGAGGCAATGATGCTGACCTATCTGAACACAATGCCCTAGTACCAAGGTCTTGAAAGTAATGAGATTATACCCTCACCTATCTCACCCAGCACAAGTTCCTGAAGAGTTCAGAAGATGTCAATCTTCTCCACCATAAAGACTTTTTCCTGACATACATTTTATTAAATAAAAATGGACAGCTGAGAAATGACAAAACAGTGGAAGCAAAGGATCTCCATAAAGACAGTTTAAACAAATGAAGCTGTGATTTGAAACAGACACAATATGCACAGTATCACATTACAAAAAAAAACCCAAAACCCCACCCCCCAAACAAACAAAAACCAAAACAAACAAATCCACCCACAAACAAACAATAGAAAAAGTAAAGCAGTAAGAACAAAATTAATCCTGCTTGTGTCAAAGACATGACATACAACAGCTACAAGGAATTTTAGCTTCCCTGTCTCTAACTTGGCTATTTTGAGGGATGCAGATAACTGGTTTCTCGGTCACTCTCTCTGGAGAGTTATGTTAAATGCTTTACAATGGTTAAGATTACTGTGCCAAATAGTTCAGGCATAAAATGAATGGAAACCAAGAGAGTCTACAAGTCTTTCTTGGCTAAAAAAACCCCAGTACTACTTACATTGTGGAATCTTTTCTCTTAGTTCCCCAGATCAGAAAAAAAAAGAGAATTCTCCTTAACAACACAGAAGAAATGAGGTGTGACAAGCACACGTGAATATCACAATTACTAAGATTTCAGAATCTTGCTGTATTATTGTCTGAAGCACACCTTTAGGACTCTTTTCAAATGTAGCAAAATATTTAACAAGTAAAAATAATTTAAAATCCCTTTCTTACATAAACTTTTGCCAATCAAAAGGCAGAACTTTAACTTGAAACTGATAATTGAGTCAATTTTTCATTCTCTTGTTTGCATTACGTTGGATAAAACACTTCAAGAAGAGACTTGAAGATGGTCACGTAACATAGGACTCCACAACATCCTCCACCCCCTCATCTCACACCTCCCTGCACCCACTACTGTTCCTCTACATAGGTCTTCTGGAAAAAGACAGTCGGCAGCAGCAAAGAGGTGGATGTGCTATTTCCATGCAACTTGCTGAAGCCTGCACATGAAAGAGCTCATTGTAGAGGAAAAAGAAAGACAGAAAGGTAGAAAGACAGACACAAAAAAAAAAAAAGGGAAAAAAGAAATACAGAAAGGCTTAATTGAGTTAGTTTCTTGTTTTAAAATTAAAACCAGGAGGCGTTAAATGATTTCTTTAGTGAGGTTTTTCTTCCCACCTCAAGTCATATCATGCATATCAGAGCACAAATTCACTGGGTTTTCCACCTGAGATGGCAACGCAGAATGCCAACTCAGTTAAAGGTCTGTTAGGCTTTGTTAGCTGCTTGAAAATGCAGTCATCTTTTGTCTCCCTTTCTTTAATAAGCTGGCATGTTTGGGGCTTTTAGAGGTTGTTACTCCCTCTCTGGAAAGCGGAGAAGGAGAAGAGTGGAGAACAGCACAGTCTTTTTTATGGTGAAGAGGTTTTGAGCAACAACTGAGACAGAAATGATGACAAAACAGTTTTCTTAATTCCTGGACATACTGCATCTTAAGAGGTAAAATATTTGTGCCATGAACACTTGACAGAGGAGTTTACATTTTAGGAACTCAAATTACAAAGACTGTAGATGTGCAGGTACACATTTAAAACTAGAATTGTTGAACAACTGAAAATGAATCAAGTATATCCATCCACAATACTTCTTTTTTTCTTACAATAAAAAAATAATTAAGAATCTACTTCTTTCCACTAAGAACAACTGCAAAGGTAGCAGATATATCCTAAAACTAAAGCCAAAAGCTGCCAAACTCTACAATTTATACCATCTCCTAGTGCCAAGCAATAATCTGAATGTTTTAGTGTATTTAAAATTTGAAAAAATCTCAGCATAGATATTAGCTAACTGAATGATGCAAATCTTAGACATGTGAAAGGGATCGGCTGAGATGTATTCTTGGTTACAGATGCTGAATTACTTTGGTGTGTGGAAGGTAAGCAGTACTGCCTGCCAATTATTTTCTTGAGAGCCTAGTTTTGAGTAAAGCCCCATCCGAGGTGATTTGGACAAATGTTCTGGAGCACTTTCTGCCAGAAAGAAGGCCAGAGAACTAACTCTCTACATCACAAGAGTGAATGCAAAATGGAGGCACTTCTTATCCATGAAATCACCCTAAGTGGTTTAAGTTACTTTTGCACCACAAACAAATGCATGCAGTCTGGAGAAAGAGCATTCTGTGTTCCCAAGACACTTCCATTAAGAGCCATGGTAGCTCTGTGTACTCAAAAGCAGAAATATTAACACACATAGCAGCAAATAATGCTTTACTCTGGTAAAATAGACTGGAAGTCTTCACCTATCAAAACTGCAGTCATACAGCTTCTGTTGATATGGTTTATCCAATGGGAACAGATATTTACCATTCCTCTCTGGATATAATCACCATTAAGCACAGTAGGTTTCTTAAGATGAATATTCTGCCACTGTTTCACCTACTACAGCACCACTACCTACGTTTGGGAACATCTGGCTGTCAGCACAGGAGAGGAGTAAAAGGAAGGATGTCTAGCAAAGAACAACCCTACTTCATCCACAGAGCTAAAAGTGGCATTCCTGGAACATTTCCTCCTGGGCACTCTTTAGCCACTCACAAAGGAAAAGAAAAAAACAAAACAAAAACTAACAAACTCAACCAAAAAAGACACTTTGCCACATTCTACAGTAATCAAATTAACAGTCCAAGGAAAGAAAACAAAGCAGCAACTTTCACAGACTACATTCACTGCATGTAGTAAATTGTGATTTTCAAGGCACTAGACATGCAATAAAGGAGACAGATAAGGAAAGAAAACCACATTTGGTTACTTCTTGTCTAGTCAATATTACAAAAGCTGTGTAATTTGCAAGAGGTATTTGTTCAGTAGAACAGTTACTCCAAGATGTAGTATCCACCACCTACCTTGTAGAAGGGCTCCATTTCTCTTGAAAAAGGTGCTTCCTGGCCAAATGGGTGGACCTGATGTGCTAAAGGTAATAAGAAATAAGTGTAAAGAAAATCTCATTTACATTAAAAAATGATAAATTACTATTTGCATTAATTCTGTTTTGTTTTTAAAGCTAATGTAACATCATGACATTTTTGCCTTCAAGCATGAGTCTAAAATTTCATGTTAAAAATAGGTTAATTTGATTCAAGATTCCCATTCTCAAGGAAAAGCCTCCTCCTCAAAGCACATGTCCACAGTTTCCTAGAGGAAGAGAGAAAACAGCAACTTGGAATAAATAATACAAACCCCCACATCAATGCCAGAAATATTTACTGAATTCTCAGTGCAGCAACACATAAGCCTTTTCCCAGAGCCATCTGCTAAAAGCCCACGTGCTTTATGGTTTTCTCTCAGCCCTAACACCACGCTGCCCCAGCTAGCACATCAACTGGGAAAAGCCCTGGACAGACACCGGGCGGTCTCTGTGCCTCACAAGAGTGCTCTGCCCACCAGACCCCTCACAGGGGTCACATCACCACATCAGAAAACAGGCATCCCAACAGCATGGCAGAGCTTTTGCTGTGCACTCGTGCTCGGTGACCGTGACAGTTCCCGTGAGACCTCTGGCAGCGTGTGGCCACGGCAGGCCCTCGGGCACCGCCATGTGGGAGTGCTCCTTGCCCTGAAGCTCTTGCCTGAACTTGGGTCCCTCTTTCACTTGGCCTCCTGCTCACACAAAGGCTGCCTGCAGGGAATGGCCTCTCCTGTGACAAGCATGGCTGAAGGCAAAGAATGGATTCAAAGCCGGGAAAGGGACGAGGAGGGAACATCAGTAGGGTCCTCTAAACCTTGTTTCCTTTGTTGCCTGAGAGCAGTCCCACAGTGCTGCAGGCAATAAGACTGCGCAACAACTACTCCAACAACCTGTGGTGCTGGCATGCCAGAGAAGAGGGGATGCTGTGAGGAAGCACCTGATGGCCACCCATGACCCTCTGTCCTCACAAAGGCACCAGAGCACCTTGCACCACCACCACCACCACCCCCCCAGAACAGCTCTCCTTCCTGTGCCAGCTACCCACAGCCCCATCTGTCGGCAGCAGGACCAAACTTCCTGGACACAAAAGCTATCTTGCTCCTTTCTTAACAGTGTAGGTGACTGCTGGCCAGGCACATCCCTCCTTCCAATACAGCACAGCTCACCCTCCCCAGGGAAATCCACAGGCGTCCCTGCCCAGAGCAATGTGCCACTGGCCCTGCTGCTGGTGCTCTTGGGAGTTCCCAACAGGAGGCACTACCTGTAGGAGTTCACTGATCCCATCCTAGGGCTCAGGTGCAGCAAGAGTTTTAAAAGCACAATACCTAGGGGAAATAACTGAAACCATGGAAAAGGTTTGTTGCAGCATCATCAAAGCAGGTGGAAGAGACAGACTGCCTGTTCGTCATTCCTGTGGTCATGAAACAGGTTTCAAAGTCCTCTAAAGCTTGAAGGCAATCAGAGGTATTTTAACATACTAAGCTTTTATTGAAAATAGTATCCTGAAACTATGCTACCAATACATATAAATGATTGCCCTATGCCCAAACTCGAGTACAAACTAAAAGCAAGGAGCAAATATCCTTTGGTAAGATCACTGTAAGGCACTCTGCCTTGCAAACTGCGAACCAAGTCCCACACTCATTTCTGTTCAAAGTTACTTTTGTCTTCTCTCGAGCTGGCTGCCACTACACAAAATGCAATGAAATGGAAAACAGATGTTGTCGAATACACTGACAACGTTAGCAAAGCTCTGACAAAATGCCATATATGAAAAATACACTGCTTTCACAATTATTCTGCAGAGACTCTCGTGCTAACGCAGAACAACTTCATTGTGTTCAAATACAGACTGTAAAGGATCCAAAGCAATTACATGAGTAATAACAGCAATACTCCTGAACAAAAAGGCGAGTTGAGAAGAGAGCAAGCAAGCAAAATGACCACAAAGAAGTTAAATAGGTCTACATTCGTGAGATCTGGAGTGTGCTGGGGCATGCACTCAGCTGAAGACGCCCTCTCGCTCCAGAGGGTTTAATGCAACCAATTGTTTACATTCCTTACGAGTGCCAGGCTCTTCAAGTGTAGCTCCTCAACTCACAAGGTCAAGAGCTGTTGAGGGCACTCACACTCCTTGTAGGGCTCACAGTTTTGTAGCTCATCAGAGTCCAGGATAATCCCTGGGACAGGAGCCATCAAGCCACAAGCAGAAAGCCACAGCATGGTCTTCACACTGTACAAATTTGCCACAGAAATTACAGATTACAGTTTGACAGCTAGAGATAGGCCTTTCAAAAGCCCGAGAAAATCAAAAGGTGAAATTCTGAAATGAAGCCGTAGAAAAAAATTTCTGCCAGCAGCTGGGTGAAAGAGGGTTAAAGAAAGGAGAGGAAAAGGCATATACATTTGAATAGACAAAATGTCTCCACTAGAGAAACAAAGCAATAGTGATTTATCTCATTTTCCAACTTCTAAAAGGCCCAAGGCTCTCATAAAAAACCCTCCATCTGATTCAGCACAAACCCACATGAACTGAGCAAATTAACTGTGCCTTGCCAGGGAAGGAAGCTGAAGAATTACAGCATGTAAATAATGTACCACAGTGACCGGTCAACCTTTCTAACAACAAACTCTGTGTTTGCACGACTTGGCTAAATTTAGCTATGCCTGATCCCTGTTGGATAAATTGTCCTCCTGTTCCAAACTTTTGCACATGACGTCTCAAATGGTATTAATTATTAAAACATATTTCAAGTTGAGAAATGACAGAGTTAAACTATCTTGCACTTTAAAGTGTTCAAAAGCTGCTTCCTCCCTGTTCCACATTAAGAAATCATTTCAAGAAGTTCATTCTTCTAAAGACCATCTATAATAAATAAACATTTGGTCCACCCTAGGTGTTTTCTTAAATTGTTTCTCCAGTGTAGTAAGCTACTGGAAAAGAGTGTCTGGTTCTGCTATAGAAGCAACAGCATATTCTGCATATAGGTAAAATAAAAACCTAACCTCTGGTTTGGGAATTTCCTTTTGTAATCAATACATGCTCTAAGATTAGTAAGTATGCAACCAGAGTTATTGATGGCAGAGTTTTCCCCCAAACTTATCAACTCAACACACTGACAGAAGTAATATTTCATTTCTAATCAATCCACACACAGCTACTGGAAGAAAAGTAGTAACTAGTTTGAACTCTCACATCCATGAGAAGAAACTCATAGCCTAATACATTTTAGTTATACATGGGCTTGGACTGACTTAACTCCCAGCAGCAGATGAGCACTGGGCATTTGGAGGGGGTGGTGGTAGGGAGATGGACATAGATCAATCATGTAGAGCTGAGATTTCAAGCAAGCATCCTGAAAGAAGATGAATTAGCACAGTTTGTGGAGAAGACAGCATATGAAAGCACCACTGCTTTTATCTGCAGAAAATACTACTGTGTCGAGCACACCCTCAGCCAAAGGGATATCCAGGCTGCAACAGCGTTTGCAGCAAATGCACAGACCAGGATCCAGGGGGGCAAGCTCACATCCGTCCAGTGCAGGATCCACCTCTCTCTGGAGCACGGTCATCAGCACTTCAGCACCTTTGTGCCACCCAGGTTGTACAGGAAGTATTTGTGCGCTTGCTGAAATCCAGCAGATGAGGTGTTCAACCTGTGAGCCTCTGCTAGTGTGAAATCAGGTATCTGGAACCAGGAATCACTCCTATCAAACCCAGCCTTTCCCAGGGACTTGCTATCCATTTTTAACAACAACTGTGACTCAATTTCTACTCAAGGCAAGGGATGAACTGGTTTTCCTCTGAGGACACGAGCAGTAGGAAACTTCGTCATGTCCCACGGCCCCTGGCACGGGAAGTCACTCGACCAAGAGCTAGTAGGAATTTTTCTGAGGGAAGGCTTTTCCATAGGAAAATGTTGCTTTGCTGCAATCTAAAACATTCCACGGGAATGTGTTGACTTGGACACTCCTTGTGCTGGAAAGCAGGCCGATGTGAAGGCTGGCTGTCCAGCCAGCAAGGGCTCATGGCAGCCAGCCAGCCCAACAGGAGCTCCCAGGGCATACAGAAGCAATAATGCTTGTGAGCCTCCCCAATTCATTATTTCTATCAAAACATATGCCATGCATTTGTGAAAAAAAAATATAATCAAATCTTTAAAAGGTGCGTAGGCTTCGAGAGACTTAAAAACGGAAATACAAATCCTTTGTCTTCTGGAATTCACATTAGAGCAAGGAGATTGCAGTTCTTAAAGCCAAGCACTAAAATAAACCTCGGGTATGAATTCTCTCTCACAGTTGCAGTATTTCACAACTATGCCAAAAACTCTCCGAGGTCTCTTTGTCAGAGAAGACTGATTAATTTAAAAAACTGAAACAACTAAAAATTCAAACCAAATTCAATTGTGTGGGATTACACACCACAATTAAGGGATGATGAAAACACAGAAGAAAGGCAATGAATAGAGGCCAATGACTGTCTTACCAAGTATGTTCAGAGGGTGATGGCAAAGCAGGAGGACCTAGAAAAGAGAGGAAAAAGCAACCAAGCAAAAAACCCAGCAACTTCAAAGGCCTCTGAAGCTGAGAGCTATTAGCCCAAAGAAGGAAGGCTCAGCAGGGAGGCAGGGAAGGTGCTCCAAACACACCCTGGCCCACCACCAAGGGGCAGTGGGCTCAGCTGCTGGGGCACAGCTGGCACCAAAGCACACCCTAGCACTCAGGAAAGCGAGGAGTACAGGGCAGGGATAGAAAGATGAACGGTGTCAGTGGTAAGCTGTTGCACACAATATACCCCACAGAGCCTGCAGTTAAGCAAACAGGTGCTAGACCAGACACAGAGCATCCCCTCTCCAGCCCTCAGTGGTGGCAAGGAAGATGGGCACGTGCAAAGATGATAGCCTGAAGTGCCTCTACATCCAGCTCAGCCCATGGAATCTGCAAAAGCAATACAACTCTTCCCCTCCTGACAAACACAGTAAGTTCCCAGTAATGCAGAAGAAGTGGATGAGTGGAGAGCACCCAATTCACTGTGATCACCACCCTTTACCCTGAGTTGACAGCAGTTACCAGGACAGCAGTGTAACTGAAATTCTTGGGAGAAGATGTTACAGTTGCCAGATGAAGGGACTGAAGGCATTGCTGTGGTGCAATTACTCCCTTACCATCCACAGTGCAAAGTATTTCACTGCAAGTCTCACTTCTACCTCTGCCAAACTGCGAACTGCAGGAAATGTCAAGGACACCAAGCCCAGAAACAGCAATCCTTTCTGTCAATGGGTAACCAACAGAGCATCTCGCAGATAGAGAAACCCACCTCGAAACGTTTCTGAAGAGCAACTAAACCACAATTACTCTTATGTTCAAGTTGCTGAACAAGGTGCATTTATCTGGCTGGAGACCATGAAATCCTCTACCTATCTGCCTAGTGTCAACAGGGAATTACACTCTTTGACAAGTACATTCAGCACCCAGTGCAAGCTGGACTTAGTCTGCTACCCAAAGGCATATAAATGGATGCCTAACTAAGCTGGAAGATTGTAATTGTAACCATTCTCTGAGAATTAAATTAAGGATGGAGTGGTAACTGAGAAAAAAAGCTTTACAAGTGTGCTTCTTTGGTAACCCAGCATCCCAGTTGCTGGAAGATGAATAGCATTTCCTTAATAGTAGTCACCCTGTATAAGGTATGAGAAATACTCGTGACTAGGGTGACGAGCCCTCCTGGCTCTCCCACTGCACAAAGGTGGTCTGCAGAGTGGCTGTCAGGCAGCACTGGAGGAGGTCACTCGGTCCAAACCACAGTGGCATGAGCTTGCAGAGGGAACACAGGACAGACAGCATTTCATCCTGGATGAGGACTCCTCTTAACCATTGTCAGCTCTTCACTGCTTGCATCAGAGAGCTCAGATCCTTCTCTTGCCATACCAGCTGTGTTTTCTACACTCCAGTTTAATGCCTTTACTGGACAGGGGCTAGCAAGACCACTGCAGTGCAAAGGGGGGCTACTGCTCCACACCTGGCTCCATGACCAGAGCTCTATTAAAGAACACAGCACTCCCATGATAAATTTTGAGCACTACAGAAGCATTCAGATACAGCTGCACCTCTAACACACGTGTTTTGTTAACATGGAAAAACCCCAACTTTATAATCCCTGCTAGCAGCTCGCTGGCAGTTAATATCACAATTAGCCATCACTTAGCAACAGGCAAACAAGCTTCCTCTCCAATCAAAGGGAAAAACCTCGGCTAACCTGGGCTAATGACAAGACATTAAAAAAGTATCTGGAAGGTGCATGTTAAGGTATTTCCTGGTTTTAATGAAAAAGGATTACTTTAGAGATATTAAATATATAAACCCATTACTCCATTTTCTCCTATTTTCCACAGCCGACAAAACATTATTCTTAAAGAAACTTATGAATTCACAATACTAATTTTTAATTTATGAAGGCTGATCTAATATTCTGGTAATGCTTCTCCTTCTTCTGCAATTCCCTCTTTTATTGTCTCTGTATCTCACACTGTGACATGTGGGACTGAGATTTTAGACTCCTAGATGGAGTCTTTCCTGGTTTCTCCAGGGTGTCTAACACAGTTTTGAGTGAGTAATAAAATTTTCAACTCCAAATGAGTTTTCTATATGACACAATTGCCAGAGGGATTACATCTAAATTTTTATTAAAGACAAAAGAAAAGTTGCTCAGGAAAGCTATTCATGAACAAAATACCTGAAAATAAAATCCAGTGTTACTTTTTGAAGGATGAAGTGGAAAGCTGGCCAAATATTTACATTCTCCATGTAGCCAAAGCCATTCTAATGTCACTGTCTCCACTTAAAATAAGTAATTAAGCAAAAAAACAGAGTGAGGGAGGGTGGGGTGAAAGAAAAGGATAAAAAAAGCTTTTCAATTTTCCAGAAAAAGGGATAAAAGGATAACTCCTAATTTCAAGAAGAACATGGTCATGTGTTTTTTGGAGCCCACCAGCGATTGTTGTGATGCTCAAAAGACCCCTCTCACTGCTGATGTGATATATGAAACCTTCTGGCTGGTCCCTTTGCTGAAAGACTCTTGTCTTCAGACTGAATTTTAGTCTTTGTTGAGAACTGAACATATCTGTGGACAACAACAGAGGGTTTGCTGCTTAAATAAACAAAGCCATGATAATTTCTAGAGAGTTGTTGTTTTAAGAGAGATGGCTCTTTGAGGTGTGCCAGCCATAGTGCAAAATGCAAACTCCTCACTGATCTGTTGAGATATTTTAACACTTTTGCTGTGAACACATTATAATTCTAGCCTGAACACTGCAACAGGACAAAGTCCATATATATATGAAAATTCATGGTGAAACAACTGTCCCATATTATGTTTTAATTAAAATGAAGATTTGTTTCCCTTGTGAATTGGGAGATGCTGGCTATCAGCCTCCAGCTCTAATTCTGCCTCTACACAGTGACTTCAAGGAAGTAATTTCATTGTTTGTCTATTTTTCTTCTTTTGTGTTGTAAGCAGGAGTAAGTTCTTACTGACAAAGTCTACTTATCTCTGGGAGAGATAAAGAACTGTTAAGCAGCAACACAATAGGTGAGGCAATAGTCCTTTGAAGTACAGGTAGTTAAAGAAGGAAAACAACAAATCTCTTCTAGAACATGGGTTCTCATTTGCTCCTGCTTTCCTCATTTTGTAAGCAGGAAAAGCACTGCAGGTTACTTCACACGCTATAATGCTTTGTTTCTCCTTATTTCACAACTGCTGCTAAATGGTTCCTGGACTATCTATTACTGGATGTAAAACTGGTAGTCATCAGGCGGGGGAAATTTCAGAGTTATCTTGATCTGTGCACTGCTATAGAGTGTGCCTGTGCCAGCTCGTGAAGGCAGCTGCAAGACCATAGAGGACTGTGGCCTCTTTTGTGCTGTAGAAGCATGAAACACTGGTCAGGGGGAAGACATTTGACTCTCTTCTATTCCACAAAATCAGAAATGAAGCTCTCCAGTTTTCTGATGATGGCCTTTGTTTGTTGCAAAACAGGCGACAAAGAAGAAGAGCTTCATTTCTATTTTGGTTTTACTTGATCAGAACTGCACTGGAAGGAAAAAAAGCTTTTAATCTCAGATTACAGCAAATAAATGAGTTCTAGTAATTGTCTCTATCTAGGATCACCTTCATTTTCATCTTGATGTAAAGAGTCTGCTCTGATAGCACAGACAAGGCTCTAGAGAACTTCCATGTGACCACCTGAGAAACAGAACCACAGTGAAACTGCAGAGCTGCCATCCAGGCACAACACTTTACAGCTCTACTAAAGGCAGCATTTATCCCACACAGAAACTGATTAAATATTTTAAAAGCCCGAGGTTAACCAACTGACTTCTGTTATTCCAGCCCTGACCTCTCAGTTTATTATTTTTGCACAACTTCAAAAAGCTTTGCTGGTAGACCTGCCTGCATTTCATAAATACATTCTACATGAGACTCCCACTCACATTTCTAAGCACAACTTAACCATGGCCTGTCAGTCAACTGGACTTGCGATGAACGATATACACACGTCTGCTGCAACACCTTGTCACCCATTAGCAAGAATTTGCTGCTCGTTAATTTTAAAGGTACCTATCTCCTGTCACCATGCCCAAAGTTATAACCACGTGCATACGCAAAAGGGCAATCCAATCAAACAGAAATAGAGGGGGAAAAGGAAGGAAGGGGAGGCTTTAAAGTCTGTCCCACCCCCAAAATGCTTCACTTTGCTTGCTCAAGTTCTTCTTTATCCGGTATGCTGTGATTCCCCATTTCACCAATTTAAGAGCTAAGGAAACTCAAAACTAAGCATGGTCCACAGGCTGCTGCCAGGACGAACTCCTCCTCCACTACTTGTTCAAAGCCAAGGTGCTTACCAGCTGAAATTTTCCATACGTCGTCTTTGTCATTAGTCTTGAACGAATGTGGTTCAGATGACTCAAAACTAATCTGGCTTCTGGAATTACAGCAGCAGAGGACAAAATGAATGTTTAACCTCTCCCCTGGAACATTTAACCTCTCCTAGATGCTGAGGGTGTTTTTCCCTGAAAAGCTTAGTGTGCTTATAGGCTCTGCAGCACTGCAGAGGAGCATGCAGGGATTTGCAGTCCCTGGGCCACACACCAAAGTGTTTGATGCCCATGTCAGAAAGTTCTGTAAACCCAGAAAACATGGCAATAATGATACCAAAACAGACATCATCTATTGATGTGTTTGGAAAGCCCCAATTACATTGTCTTTATTATCTCAATTCTACCTCTTCATGCATATCTGCTACACAAGTCCTGCCCTCGATGGTCACACTCTTATCCCAGAACATCAGTGCCTGTAGCACAGATTACACAGTGTGCAATGTGCTCAAAAGACGAATGGCGGGCAGTTTGTGGGTGCTTCTATTACCAACACAAAAGTTTGATGCATAAATTCCAAGTTATTCTTAAGGATACATTTTTAGAAATAAACTGCTAAGGCATAAAAGAATTTACCATCAAAGTTTGTCAGTTTTCACTCATTCCTGTGATAATTCAGTCTGAAGCACTCAGAGCTCTACTTTAGGGACAGGGAGGGACAGACCACACAGAGGAAACTAACACCACACCTAACACCAGGCTGTTTCACCTCTCAGTCTGAGTCTACAGATGTAAGAGAAGAGAGAACAGAATAAAGTATTTTTTTTCCATTCAGAACCATTGTAGAAACATCACCTAGATCAATCCTCCAACCCACCTCTACCCACAATGGTAGAAATACTGTTTCCATTCACAGAAAGGAAAACATCCACACAGAGATAACTATGTACCTCCAAAACACCCAGTACACAGCCGAGGAACAACCCAACTCATCTCCAGGCCCCTCCTGACAACCCCTGCTGCTATCACATTAGGGCTCCTTATCAGTGACTGACATTAGTTGCACCTATGAAAGGTCTGTGTTTCTCCTAAATGGATGCTAAGCACCTGAGGCTGGATACAGAAGAAATTAAGAGCACAATTATAATATGCCCTTCACTGTACATTAAATTTAAAGCAAACAGCATAAGTTTAACTAAATCCTATCAACAAAATCCAGTCAGGAGAATATAGGAATTTTCCATTTATTCCAGAAAATTCTTAAGCCTCAGATTTAAGGGGTAGGACTTGCAGGTCACTCTTCCTTCATTACCACCTCTATCGAAATAAAAAGGCCCCACTGAACTGTATTTGGAAATTGTACCTGATCTGTACTTCTCTGGTCTTCAGAGCAAGACTACTCCTAGTTATTTTTACAGTAATAATAACCACAGAACCCAAATCCCAGTATCTTCTACTTACCATTTTCAAAGCAGAGCTATGAAATAATGAATTTCACACATTCTGCAAATCTAACTGTAAACAAATAGTCAGAGGACTTCATTTTGAGTCATTTTGAAACTATCTCTAGCCGCTTTCAACTCAGCAGAAAAGTAAACCTCCCATCTGTAATGGGAAATAAAATTCAGTGCATCTTCATCCCTAATCCTCACCTCTTTGAACAGCTCTTCAGCCTGTTGAAAGTACTAAAATCGTACTTAATAATATTCCAGTAATTCTCTCAAGTTACAATAATAGCTGCATGAATGAAGGAACTCACTAAGGAAAAGGTGACCTTCCCATAACTTAGAGAGAAGTCACCCTTCTACCTTTAAACCCACAATTACTCATATGATTAATGAAGTTGTATCTAAACCAAGAAGGAGGTTAATCTTCCAGAATCTGTCTTACAGCATTGTTACTTCAACAAATCTCAGCTTCCCTGGCAGAATTCATGATGTGGTCTAAATTTCCCTCTGTTTGCTGTTTCTCCTCAGCTGTTCATGTAGAAATTGGACGTGACTCAGTAAGACAGGGCTAAACCCATCTGCTCTTCACTTTGGGATTTGCAGCAGAAAGCAGAGGGGTAGAAATAAAGGCTGTATGAAGAGAGTTGAAGGTGTGCAGGCAAATGCCTTTGTGAGGAGATGCTGATTCTTACACCTCTGCTGTCTCTGATGCAACTTCATGTGGGGAAGGTTGAAAAAAAAAAAAAACAAAACCAACTGTTATGAACATGAAAAAAAAGTCATAAAAATTTTCAAATATCTAAGTTTACTGTTTCCACATGGTATACTTAAAAAGCAGTTTGGTAACAATCTTGTGCCAAAACAGAGAGGCCTAGAGAGAGTGTAGGCCACCCACCCTCCCCTGATAAAGCTCAAGAAAATTAAAGAATAAACCCAAATACAACAAGACAGCAATTGTCTGTGCCCCTAGCTGAACAGCTCTGCTTTAACAGCCAGTGGAGGAGACCACAAGCTCTCTCCTCAACAAACCAAGATGTTCAGGGACTTCCCTCTGCTGGTGGGCAACCCCCAAACCAGACATTTCACTAACAAAGAGCACAATCTTTACAGGCACCAGAAGGAGCTGCTATGGATGGGCATGGTATCCTTCAGATACTGTGTAATTCTCCTCCTAGTGTAATCAGTATCTGCCATGCGGTTGCAAAAAATCTTCATTAGTATTAACTAGCAAAAATATGTTCATGAGTGTATGTGCACTCTCACTCTCCCTAATTAATCCCCGGAGTAAAGTTGCTCCTTGGATCACCTCAAATACAGAAAATCAATGAATTAGATTACAGGAAACAATTAATTATGGTTCACTGGTATTTAGAAAGAGACACTGACACCCTGCCATCCCCAGATAGTATTTGAGCCCTGGAAAGCAGCAAATCACAGAAGTAACAAACTATGCTTTTCAAACATCACATGACCTCAAGCTTGCTCATTTTAGTGAAATGATACTAATCAGTCATAAAATGAACGTGACATAACCTTTTAAAAATTAAAGAGGCAATTAATTTATAGCACATTTGTTTACTACAACCAATTAAGCAAAATATTTTCTTCACGTGTTAATGTACCTTCCGACAAACCATGGGGGGAAGACATTGGAACAAATTACTTTGCCAAACCACTCATGTTGGTGGTTTCATTGATAGTCAAGTCTTTTTTTTCAATGTCATACACAGTGCATCGCTGAATTTTCCAGCCCACACAAAGGACTGAAAGTAAATATGCATAAACTGGAAAGCAGCAAGCCCAGCCATTCGCAGCACTGAGCCATCCGGAAAGCTGCTCTGCTAGGTGCAGCAAATGCCACCTGTGGTTCTCAGTTCAAGTGAAAAGTGCTCAACCAACAACTCCTTTTTAGAAATCGCTGCATCTAAATTTTAGATCAAGAAATGTGACTTGAAGTACAGCAGGATTTGGATGCCATCAGCAGAAATTGTCATCATCTCATTGCAGTCTACACCTTTTCAAACCATTTTTCTGTCCTACTCCTAAGACTTGCCATTCTGTTGTCATTGCCAACCCCTGCTTAAACTGTCTCTTCCTTCACATTACGTCCCCTGCTGCATCCCTGTTAGGTTTTATTATTGTCTTTATTCTATTTCAAAAAGTTTACAGCTGTTTTGGAGAGCCTTTAGCATCTCTCCATAGAACAACCTCACTGCCAAAGCCTTAATAAAGCCATGTACACAAGTCTCACAGATGAGGTGTGTTTCTTCACCATTTTGTGTGGAAACTCTACTGATGGGTTTGTCTCTCCCTCTTTTTTACTCTTTTCTTGCAGGGACTCTAGAATAGGTTGTGAAAGGTACAAAGCAGTAACTCAAGTGTACTAGATTATATGAGAGCATTGTAATGGAATAAAATAAAAAACCAAATAGAGGGGGGAAAAAATGCATTTGAATTCTGGATGGGAATTAAAACACTTGTTTATAAACAAGTCCAAAGAGAACAACTCAATTACAAGAATAGGAAGCAGAACATCCTGGTTTAATGGTTTTCTCTAGAGGAAAAGGGTACCCTCCATTAAAGGGGAGATCATTCTCAAACAGTATATTCTTCATACAACCCAATCTTGACCACTACTCAGGCTACACTAGCCTGAGTGACAAGATGATGTCTGCTAACCTCTCAGGGCCACACTGGAAGACAACTTTAAGCATTTGCCTATGAAAGCAGGTTTAACAAGGGCTCATGCAAAGTGTAGCTGTAAGGGAAATCAGGAACATGGTAGAACTCACAACTCCCTCATGCTGAGAAACTCCTCTAAACTTGGGGGCATAACACACGGAAAGCAAGGCTTTCCAGTC
>VWZY01012578.1:188711-220869 GCA_013399075.1 Chloroceryle aenea
AGGGAAGGGAAGGGAAGGGAAGGGAAGGGAAGGGAAGGGGGAAAAGGAGATAGTGACAGATAGATTCATGGTACCTCCATACCTTTTGAGTCTAAGCCACCCCAAGGGAAAGTTTCCTTCATGGGAAGGGCAGAAAAGGAGTCACCATTCGAGGCAGTCTGGCATGAATCAATTAAATCAAAAAATCTCTTATTAAATACAAAATGTCTTAAATTCTCTTTCGTAACTGTCCCTTTTGTAATTCTCCTTTTTGGAGGGTGAGGGAGTGAGGAAGACCTCTCCTTCTGCTGTCTCCAAGCCAGCTCCAGTCTTCAGCCCCAGACACACATAGTATTATGTGAGTGCATGCCATGGTCTCTTCAATAGGGCAGCAAGGGTTAGTGCCTGCTTCCCTCCAGGAGGAAGAGAAGGAGCTACACCATTATGGCAATGACAGGAGAGGGTGCTTTTAACTGAAGTGGGAACTGCCTGATCTGCATCTCTGAGCAGGCCAACAAACAAAATCTGGCACTGAAACTCATCTGTAGAATGAGTGGTGAAAGGGTGACACCACTGCCAGTCTCACAGTGACCACCAGGAAAAAAGTTTCCCCAGAGAAAAAACAGGGAAATCAATCTGCCTCCTTTCCTTGGCTCTCCTTTTAAAGAATACAAATAGGCTTCCTGAAAAACAACGAGCCTTTTGATGAGGCAATAGCTTTCCTCCGTGTTTTTGTTTGTTTGTTGAAAACACTTTGATTTTGCAGGAAGCACTAACAAATGCAACCGGGGATCGACTTAGTTAAAGGACCTTACAAAGCAACGGGACACACATCCCCTACTTCAACCACTAAACTGGATTGTCTCACTGGCTCCAGCAAAACTGCAGAATTATTTCCCTAACAAAAGAAAGGCGCTTTTAGGTCCTATAATCTCATTTCAAATCCTTTTACCCACTCCCTACTCTTTTTGGCCTTGAAATTGCAATCCTCTTTCAGGCCTAATCTCGGGACTAATTGGCGCACTCCACCTTCTCTCGCCATTTCTTTCCCCTCCCTCTCATTGTTCAGGTGCTGAAAAGGACGGCGGGCCATGGTTCGGTGCCCCCATAATGAGTCTGTTCCTACAGAGTAACTGTTAATAATTAGCAGGAAGCATTTTGTCTTTAAATTGCACAGCGTGATTCCCAGAGCCAAAGAACTGCTCCTCTGCTGCTGAAGGAGCTGCGCAGGTCCGCAGGCCGGAGGGGCTGCAGGGAGCCATGGCCGGGCCCGGGCCCAGCAGCCAGGTGCACGGGGCGGCACCGGCACCGGCAGCGCCCAACACAACCTGGCACTCATGGGCAATGGCAGGGGACTGAGTCAGGGTGGTGAAAGGACAGTCTTTGTTTAAGGAATACTCCAGAATACAGTTCCGCAAAGAATAATGACCGAAGAGGAGTGTTAAGAAAGCCGCCTTCTTTTCTGCTAATGATTGCATTTGCAGGTAGTGCTGAAAGAAATGACAACTTCTCTTGCTACAGGACTTTCTGTGTTGACCATTTCCCAGACGACTTGGTACCAAAATTAGTTTTTCAGTACAGTGTCTTCTACTGTCTTGAAGTTGAACAAGAACACAAGATACTACATCTGATATGACAGATGTTGCTTCCATTACGCCCCTAAGGAATGCTCTAGAGTTCAAAGACAATCGTGACTACATCCACCCCCTCATTCACTGCTGCAGGCCTTTAGATATCTGTATTAGCATTAAAAAAAGATATAACTCTACTCTCCTGAAAGATCAACTCTTCTTGTGGAACATCAATAAGAGATGGGCTCTCAGGTGCCAAGACTCCTACAGAAGCCAGCACACAAGGCACAGGGTCTCACTAGATTTAGGGAATCTACTGCTAGGACAAAGAGACAACAAGGGTTTCTGTGTAAAAAGGCATACACTCTGGCACACTCAACCAGTATCTATCACTGGAGAAAAAAAGTACAGCCTATTACTGCAAGTACCCTCTAAAAATGGTGTGAGCAACCTCCCTGTACTACTTTGCAGTTTGAAAATGGGAAATCGTGAGACAGCAGGTGTAGATCAGCTCCTGTTGGCAGCCCCCTCTCCCCAGGTCAGAGTCCCTGGGTAGCATTTGCCTGCTTTGGTGCAGTCCAAACTCCTGTGCTAGCCCAAGGCTTCTCAACTGCTACTGCATGAGAGTGTAGGCTGAGAGACACAGCTGACTGCCAAACTCTGCCATGTGAATTACCCTCTCTTAGCAAGCTCAGGAAGACAAGGGATTCATGAAGTTGAGATGCAGCACCTCTTTCTCCAACTGCTGCTTTACTCAGCACTGGAAAACTTTTCTATAGCATTTAAGTGCCTTGAGAATACAGGTTTGCAAGTCAAGAATCCTTTAAAGAAGGTTTGAGGCACTCACCTGTTCCAGAACATACCTGAGTCAACACTAAACATGATGATGCTGCCATGCTCGTCTGTGCAGAAACTCTCCTTTGGGAGACAGATATAACATAGTTTAACCAGTGCAGCACTATGCCTTCTAACTAGACTAGTGAGATTTTGGTTCAATTATGTATTTCCTTTGGTAGGAATGCTTTAAGAAAGCTTTCATCCCTTCTTTACAAGCCCAAATCCCTTAAAAAGAACCATAATCCAACAAGAAATGATCAGGATCCCATTTAGAGTGTGACTACATGTCTTCACCAGCACAACTGAGAGGACAGAACCAAAATAAAACATAATCAACCCTCAAAACCAACCCTCTGCTGAGCAGTCAGGAGATCCTGCTCAGAGGGTCCTCAGGCAGCTGTGTGAGAACTAGTGTGGAGACTGCTGTCACTGTCACACGTGGTAAGGGTAAAGCTCAAGTATGCTTGTGTTGTCTTAGACTAGCCAAAGGGCAAATTCAGTGGCAAATCCAAACAGCCTCCTCTGTTAGTTTTGGGGGCTTTAACTGGTCAGACAGCAACTGTTAGTGGCTTTTTCAACTGTAGCACCTGCAATGTACCATCCATGAAGTGGTAGCCACTCTACTCAGGGGCATCTTGTACCCACCACAGCAAGCCAAAGATGCCAAACGGGTATGGAAATAGGGAAAAATGAATTTTTTTTTTTTTTTTGGCAGTGCCACTCAACACAAACTGAACTCCTAAAGCTCGTCTTTTCAGGAAATACCACCACCACCACTCATCAATACAACTTCCCCCTCTTTTCAAAGCAGACTTTTGATACTAATATACCCAGGGAGACAAAAAGAGACCAGCTCTAGCACTTCAGGCACAAAATTCCATTCTCTTTTTTCCCCCACATCTGAGCAAGTCTACTTCTACATGTGGAGGCAGAATCAGAAGAATATACTTACTTAACAACCAAAAGACCTACACTGCATTAGCAATACAGCTGATTATGTTTCTCAAGATATCATGGAATAAAAATGTTTGTATAAAGTCTTCCTTTTACATTGTTACACTCGCAAATTGAGAAATAAAGCCAGCTACTCCAAAGCTTTGTTTGTTATTAATTCCCTGAAGTTTCTAAAATTATTTCATTCTAATTAATTGTTTTATTTATTTTTTTAATCTCAGGAGAAAAATGGTCGTCTTCATCTTTCATATGCAAAACAGCTAACAAGAGAACGATTTGCATACAGAGAAGGAACTCCAATTAATAGAGATCTTAAATACTTGGGGAGCTGTTATGAATTTTGCCATTGATCAGACAGCTGCCTGAATAAAAGGAAAAAAAAAGTCTTTTCAGGAAAGTTACACAATTAAAAATAACCCAAGTTACCCGGTTCCATTTTGTTTACATTTTTCTCCTCCATCTGCTAATCCAGATTAAACATAAAAATTAATGAAACCTAAATTTGCTAAATTTACATCTCTTTATCATACACTGTCACTGGAGCTTGCATCCTGCACTGCTATCAGTTATGAATTCCCAGTGCTGCACAGACATTTTAAAGCATCACTACATTTTTAATAACTCGATCCTTAGTATCTTTAATACTATGCAATGAATTTTTCAAAATTTTACATTTTCTCTCCTAAAAAAGCAAACCACCACCACCAGCACAATCACACAAGACTAAACCCCATTATTATATACACTTCTCAACACTGAAGTGGAAGTGTAAAAGAAAGAAAGAAAGAATCTGTTCCAAGTATCTTAGTTTTCCAAACTAACCTTAGGAAGTTTTCCATCAAGCCTGTAACCACTGTTTGAACAGAACTTCCTTTGGAAGCTATATAATGGAATCCTTATAAAAACAGTTACAGAAAGAAGCAGTGAGAGGCGTAGAGCTCTGCAATATTTGTACTATGCAGGCAGACCACATAGAGAAACCATTGCTGAGGTTAAAGTTGCAGCACAGAGAACCACTGGCAACAGCAACCAGGTACAAGAAGCCATCAGCCACCTACGCTGAAAGTCCTCAGCTGTATAGATGGACATTTACTACTAACTTTGAAAAGGGCAGGATAATAAACTACAGTTGTTCCACTTTCTCATGTAGTCCATGTAGTAATGATTCTAATATCAAAAATATGTCATACAAGCTAACAAAAAGAAAACTTAACAAGTGCACACATGCTGCAACAAGCCAAGAAAGAAAGAAATTTACATTTGTATTAGCAAGACCTATTGCCTGTAAAATCTCGGATGCTTTAAGAGCAGAGCAATGAGAAATTACCACACATAACCGAAGCACACACATGAGCCCAGAGAGTGAATGCTGGCAATCAACAGGAGGAGACTGGCAACAAAGCAGGAATGGGTCAGGCTGAAAAGAAAGATCATTTATAAAAATCTGATCCACACTCATACGTGAGCTGGCCAACCTCTTCAGTCATTCCCCTTTCACAAATGGAAAAAAATAACCCAAAACACAGAGGTGGAAACCATGCTCCTTTGTAACCAGATACCTAAGTGTGTGTGACAACCCAGCCAACTTCACCCTGAACAGCAGAGCCAGGCTCCCCCTTACCAGTGCTTCTCTTCTGGTATCCACAAGTTATTCATCAACAAAATGAACTTCTCTGGTGTGTTTGCTAGTCAAACTGCTTACACAAATCCACTTCAGACTAGCTTTTCAAACAATTCTCCTGTCGCCGTTGCTGTGAGTACTTACTCTTTTGTAAAGAAACAATACATTTTGTTTCTAAGCACAGAAGAGGCAGCCAGGCTACCTGTCCCCGTGCACTGAAACCCCCAGAGGTTTGCATGTGTCACTAAAAACACAGACAGTCGTACAGAACAAAAGCCTCAGATGCAAACTGTGGAATATTAGCAAAAGTGTAACAACACGAGAACCACCAGACTGGAACCCAACAGCCTGTTTGATCCAGCTTTTCCATGACCCAATGCCAGTGATGGAAGTTTCACACAAAGTGGAAGAGGGGCACAGCATGGTAAATCTGTGCTTGCTACTACAGCCCATATAGACCCGGAATACTGGGGACACCAATTAAAACCCCAAAATCCCACAGTTCTCGTATCCTCTTCCAGGTGAATTTGTATCAGTTCTGGACATGGTAGTAAAATAAAACTACTACTTAATCCTCACCTGTAGCAATTTCCCATGGTAGCAAGTTCCACTGTGTAATTTACACACTACCTAACCCTCCCACTCCTTCTTTCTTAGCCAGTAGGGAAAAAAAATAAATAACAAAAAAAAAAAAGGCAAATGCTGCCTTTTACAGAGTTTTATAATTTATGAACAGAACAAATGCAATCAATATGCACCCCATGCATTGCACACATTGCCTTTGGGGCCACCTGGAATGGAAAGAAATATCTCAAGAAACTCTTGTTGGGCATCTAAAACACGTCCCCTTCATTCTCGTTTATACTTAGATGTACCAATGCTGCTTGACAGATTTTCTTCAAACGACTCAGGTTTCCAAAATTAAGTCAAAATACTTGTGGGAAAAAAAACCCAAACAGTATAATCAAATATAAACTTCGGAATTTCATTGTGGCTTTGGTGAAAAAGAACATGAAGTGCAAGTGCTGAGCACTTCTGTTTCACATAGGAAAAGGGGAAGGAACATTTTATCAGGCCACTGTAGCTTAAAACACACTGGGCCAGCAAAAAGCTGCATCTCACCTCCTCTCCTTTTACTCTGAGACAAAGAGGTGAACATGTGAGGAAGACAGTCTCTCTTCCCAGCTGTACAGGGCTTTGCTGAGGATGGAAAATTTCTCTACTAAAGACCCCCCCACTTCCTCCAAAAAACAGTTTTTATGTAAGTACTTCATTCTGATGAACACTCAACTTGATTTTCCAAGTCAAAATTCAACCCCCAAGTGTAAAATGCTTCAGCATGAAAAAAGACAATGCTTTTTGTTCCAAGACTTCAGCATGAGGTATTTTAATACTATTTAAGCCATTTCAGTTTTTACTCCTCTGAGCCATGGAAGTTCCTGCAAAAGGAAACAATTCTAGCAAAATAATTCTATTCATACAAAACACAGTTCCATCAAAATAGGAGGAATATCCCTTCTACATTATAGTGCCATTCTATCAAGAGGACAGACTGACACACATTTAGAACAGGATACAACAGAAATCTAGGTATCCTAGTGAGGAAAGGAGTTATAAAAGACAGGAAAAACATGGTCAGTAATCACAACACGCATGTGGCAACTCCAGCTCTGAGCTGAGGTTTTATGACATCAGAAGCAGAAGTCATAACTGACAGTGATGATAAAAAAAAAGAGTAAGATTCAAGTATTCCTATATTAACAGACAAAATTATCCTCAAACTTACTTTCTTTGAACAAACAAATTAAAAACCCTGCCTTCTCCAGAAAGCATACAGAGCAATATATAAAGATGCTACACTAAGAGCATATACACACAGATCTATGTGCTGCCACACTGCATCTATCCCAGGAGAAGTGTGCCGACTAATAAAGACTGAAAAAGACTATAACCCACTGAAAATTGTTTTGAACTTTTTAACTGAGAGTAAATTTTTCCTAAAGAAGCAGTTTTCAGTGGGAACTGCCTTCTGCCTTAAGATTCAGGGCCACAGGCACTGGTAGTGGGAAAGCTCTCAAAGTTCAGGACGCCTGTGCTCCTAGAAACTCCTTTGCAGAAAGACTGGCTGACATTTTGAGAAGTAACTGGGTCAGATACTTGGGCAGGTAGTTCATGAACAGGTATCAAAAGCAACTGTACTTTTAACTCTATGTATAAAATAATTGGAAACACTACTGGGACAAAATTGGCTGAGTACACATTTCCCCTATGACACTGGAAATGGAAATCTGAGAGGATTTTCTTCAGGGCAAAGACCAGCTGGGCTGTACTGTCTGAAGCTCAGCCTACCTTACCCTAAAGCTCAACGACTCTCAACCTGCTGTGAGCTGGCCCAGAGCCCTGGGCTGAGGGTCCACCACCTACGTTCATTTTTTTACCTGTGATGGGTAAACCAAGGCCAGATGAGCCACCTCAACCACTCAGACCCCACCTCATTAGGACTTTCCACAGTCACACTACGAGCAGCAATGAAATGGAGCCCTCTTTCTCAAGAATTAATTCCCAATGGCCATGCTCATCTCTCAGGACATTTCCTTATGGACAAACAGCATTTTTATGGTACAGTTGCCACCTTCTGTTATGACCTGGGGACAAGCTGAGTCATTTGCAGACAGTTCTTCCAGCTCTTGGAGAGAAGTAGACTGTCCCAAGACAACACAGGGCTGCCAAGTAAGTCTGCTTGGCCTCTTCTCTTACCCAAGGCCACTGAACCTGTGTGCAGAACTGACACTGTTGTAAGGATATTACATATGGAACAAATAGGTTAAACAAATATTGAGAGTTTCACGTAAACACCAACAATTTCCTTACTCTTTAAACATGTTCTCTATTCCTCAATATACATCCAAATGTTAGGTGAAAGGATGAAATTTCCACACAGGTTTTTATTTAAAACAGAGCTGCAATTCTTGGAAATAGTCAATGTACCTCACTTTGAGTCTAAACAAGTATTAAGTAAAGAATGAAGAGTTATACTTAAAAATGCCTTCAAATCACAAGAGTTACCATTACAGAAAGGCCATGTTTTCCCTGAAATTGTCACAACTTTATTCACAAAAAAAATGTTACTATTAATACAACATTAGAAACTGTTCTAAGAATGTCAGTCTTACAACAGAACAGCAAGTAAGGTGACTTTCCCTGTAAATCTTTATTACTACATACGCCAAAGGAAAGAATTTCAATAACTAAGAGAAGTGAAGAAAATCTAGAAGAAAAAGAATTTTAAAATTAACTTGAGTTCTGGAAATAAAAACCCTTTTCTGAATTCAGCAGCAGTAGAAGTGACACACCATCATGCCATCTGCAGCTTGTCAAGCTTGGTGAGTGTTTTGAAATGGAGAAATCAGGTGATTTCCACCACTGTAATACTGCACTATCGGCAAACGTGATGCTCACCTCAGCTACTGTTCATCACACACACACTTGTTTCCAAGTTCCTAACAACTAAAATTTCAGTGAACTGTCACTGAGTTGCATTGCACAGCTTCCCCAGCCACTCAGCTCTGCAATTACACTAACGATGCAGTGGCTATTAATGGGGTGAAGGGTGAGAGATGGGCTGAACACTGCGCAGCGACCAGAGGAGTCTCTGATTTCTGCTGTACCATGTGGCTCATGCACTGCACAACACATGCCCTAACTGGGCAAAACCACACCCTGGGGCAGTGAAGAAAGGGGATGGGGAGTTAGAGAAGACAATCTCACGAGCACAGCACCCACATGCTTCCACATTCCTGCAGTCAGCACTTCACAGCTCTGTCAATGAGGCTACTCTACAACTTTCATAGGGAAATACCCAGGGTTAGAGAGGGATTAGGAACAAACTCACAAAACACATACCTAGACTCTCCTTTTCCCATGAACTAAAGTGGAAATACCACTCCAAACTATCTGTGGAGTAAAAGAGGAGGGGGAAAACCATATAAACAACAAAACCCTGAAAAGCTAAGCAACTGGGAAGACTGTCCAACAAATGGGACCATGAATGGTAACGACGTAAAGCAAGGATCTGCTGTTTAACCAGATACTAGGAAAATGGGACAGGCTGAGCATAGTGCTTTATAGTTTTTTACCAAGGGTCTGCAAACGTGCAGCCAAAACAGACACGACCAAATCTGCATGTATTTGGCAAATGGGAAAAAAGACAGTTGTACTGTTTTGAGGATATGGATTAGAAAGAATTGAAAACATTTCAGCTGAAAAGGCTCAGAAGCATTTAACTAATTTTGAGAAGAATGAAGGCTTGATGAGGGGGTTATTTGTACTTCCACCAGCCGTTCCTGCTGACCACATGGGTGCTGCAGTACGGATGCATGGAACTGCTGTGTGAAAGAAGTCAGACTTGGGCTTTCTGTTGTTCTTTTTCTGTCCAGGATCTGCCACCACCTTTCCCAATTTATCTCCTTCCCTGCCACCTCCCTCATACTACAATGCACAGGGAAATGCCTTTTAAAAGGTAAGAGCCCATCTCTTCTGTTTTCTGAAATGAGATGCTTCCCATATCACAGAAGTCTAGTGGCTAGAGAGCGGTTAGGAATATGTTAGAAAACAAGTTTTGGATTGGCAAATCCTCAAATATTTATGCACTGATACCATTACAGACACCCACTCAAACACACATTCTCTTTTCTTTACTATTCCTACCCGGCATCAAGCAGAACCAATGTTGTCTAACTTGCCAGAAAACAGGAACAAAGCAGCATAATCCTGAAGTATAGATGCTTTTCAAATCAAGACACGTTATGGTGTCAGAGGGTACAATTTGGAAGAGCTTCTGTTCTCTGTTATGTCTGAACTACAAAAACAGCGAAACAAAAATCCCCAAAGACTCTGCCTTACCACCACACCAAAGGAAAAACCTCATTCTGACTCTATACAGCAAGTAAAATATCTAGATCAATCTTGATAAAGGTGGTGCAACATGCACAGAAAGTAGTATTAGGAAATGAAGCTGACCATAGAGCAGTCTATCAAAAGCAATAATACAGAACTAAATCAGTGTTTCCAGACTGCAAAGGACAACTGATTAATTTCTCTTCTAAGTCCTTTCTTGGAGGGAGAGGCCCTGTAGTGTCTTCCACTGCTTCGAAGCTTCCAGTGAATGGGAAAAGGCTGTTTCACCAGCTTTGTCAAATGGCCACAGAAGATTGTTTCTGTGCAGCTTAAAAAGTGTACACATAAAAAGAGTGATTATACGCAGTCCAAAATGAGAACCTACAATACATTGACTTTGACCTAGGTTTAGCTTCAATAAACAACTGTGAAAGGGTGAGGCTTCTGGCACTAAAGCCAAAATCTGCTAATATTCCAAGAAGTCTTTGGAGTAACAGCCGTTTCCTAAGCAGCTGATACTCAAGAACTGACCTGGGTAGGGAGCTCTTGCCTGTTTTACATCTGTGTAACACCTTCACATCCTGAGTGGGCTGTACACCAACTGTGTACCGATGCTGCACGGCACTGACTGCTCAAGGGGGGGTTGCTGCAGCCCTGGGCAGGGGGGACAGGGACACAACATGACACCAGGGGACACAGGCACTGCCCGGGGAGCTCCTGCTGCACGGCCTCTCATTGTATCTCTATTAAAAACTCCAAAAGTGAATGCTGGGCCTCATGATTACAAAGTCTCATTTTCTTAATGTCTATCTCAGGAAAAAGAAAAAGGAAAAATATTTCTGTCAGAAACAGGTATCAAAAGACAAGACACTGGAGAAGTGGTGAACATTTAAGAAGCATTTTTAAGGAATCCAGCAGACACAGTAGGAAATAGTGCTAAGAGACACTCAACTAAACAGAAGCTACTCCCAATTTTCAAATCCTGGGCTAGTGAAGTTTCATAAAACATCTGGTCACTCACGTACCTGCAGGCCCTCTGTGACCAACTCGCTGCACGTGCTCCTGTCACTTCCAGCCCTGGGGTTGGCTCAAGCCCTCTCTGCAGAGGGCAGCCCAGCTGAAACGCAGCGATGTGCGCCAGAGGAGGCATGTGAACGAGAAAAGTGATTTGATGTGCACAGGAAAACACCATGTCCAAAGCCATGCAGAAAACTAGCTCAGGACTCACTGGAGTCTCAACCCTTCCTGAAGCAGAATGTATCAACCAAGCTCACCCAAGGACTTGTTCCATCAGGAAGAGGGAAGCCAACAAGGAACCAAATGAAGCTTTTATGAACAAGCAGGCTGGGGCAACACAAGAAAAGAAACCACTCTTCAGTTTCTGTTTCAGGCAAGTTTGCAGTTTGTCAGTTATCCAGCAGCTTAGGGCAGACGTGGCAAAATCTGCCAGTGGTTTCACAAACTACAGTCAGCAGAACACACCGGAAAAGAAGAACAGCAGTGCAGTAATGTTCCACAAGTCTGTAGAGTGATCTAGCCAATACTCCCAAGTGGTCACCCAAATCATCAAATACTGGTTTATCCATGAAACTAGTAATTTCAGGTATTTTACATTATATTTCCTGATAGTTTTTAGCAACAGCAGGAGAAATACAACTGAGATCTAACCCAGTGTAATACATACAGAGGAAAATAAAAAATAAAAATCCATTTCACGATCTCTTCAAAGCACTAGTAGAAAAGAAAACATTAAGAAAAGAAACATTAAGGCACTGACTTACACAGTTACTTAAACAAGTTTGTGTCTATAAATGTATTTCAAGGTTGATATTGACAACACAGTTGTTAAAAATTTAAAAAGAAACACATTAGACTAAAGCACCAATTATTCCACGGAGATTTTAGTTTATAATACTGTATAGCAGTGTTAGTTAACCCTTGAAATTCATGACACAATATATGCTTCAATTAGAACTGATTAGCAGATTAGTTAGCAGATAAAATCCAAATCTTTTGTTTGGCGTATTATTTTTTAAGAGCACACATCCAATCCAACTAAAATCAAATAATTCACATGACTATACTCTTCCTACAGATAATCCTCACCCTGAACTGCAGTACCAATTCAGACAACTGCAGTCTGAAATTCCATCTTGTGTGGAAACACTGTGAGGTTGCTTTTTCCCCTGAAACCACGGTATTCCAGACATGAAGCCCGGTGTAATCCGAACTTCCTGGTTTGAGCTGTATGTCTAAATCTCAGACAATTCTAGTATAAAACACTGACTCGGCCATCCCAGTGCGTGGGTTCACATCGTAAAACTCTTTCATAAAAGGTCCTCCTGTTATTTTTATGCAGAGCACTCTGGTGAAGTCATAAAGCTAAATTATCTCATTTAATTAACTCTGCCCAGAAAGGAGAATTTGTCTGTTGAATGACCATCTTGCTTGGGAGATTTTTACAATACATTCCTCCACTCTCAGCTCAATTCCCCCCTAAGCTGCTTACGCAGATACTAAACAGAACATGTGATTCATTTGTGTATCCTTATTCTTTTAAAGCATCTGATAAAGACAAGCAATAGGTCAATTTGTCCCTGTGGAATTGCACCAACTGATCCTTATGAACCTTGTAATACCTCTGATTAATCCTCTTCCTAGAGGCAGAAGTAATATTGGCAAATTATCTCGTTCCAGACATATTTCACTAATATCAGGTGACACAGTTTCTCTTAGTTGTGGCCTTCAGTTATGTAAGATGGATGGAGAGCAAAACCCCTGCCACCCAAGGGTTTTTTTTCTAGACATATTACCTTCACTGTCAGAGAAATTTCCCTTGAAATTTGTTACTATGATAATTAATTGCTCTGGAGATCTGACGATGGCAGAGTGGATTTACATTTTCCACCCATTCCCAAGGTCTTTGTACCTATGAGAAAGCAGTCACATACATATGGGACAACTGTTTATCCAAATGCACGGGGAATGTTCCCCTCCATGTCACTGTATCAGAAATAGATTTGGAACAGTGATTTTGCCATCTAACTGCCAATGCATAATTAATTCAGCAGTCACTGATGGCCTAGACCAGCCCTGTATTGATGTTTTGCCAGTCGTTAGCAGATGAATAAATAAATATTTTAGAAGATCCTGGGAAGATTTTTATTTCACAGTGGAACTGCTGAAAAATATCCAGCTAAAAATACCAGTAAGACCACAATTTCTTCAGACAAAACTCAGCCTCCTTTGGGTCTCTATTTGTGAGACTTGCTCCTGCAGTCACGCAAGCTCTTTATGATGCAGTCATTAGGAGGAAGACTTGGCAGTGGAAGCAGTGCAGCGGCTGACATCCCATGGTTTCCAAGGAGAGGAAGTTTCCCTTTCAATTCTGGGATTCAGACATGCTTGCGAGTGTTTTGGTAGAACCCTTCCTCTCCCTCACTCAGAAGGCAGCTTTGCCCATTGGCAAAATCTTTCAAAATGCTGGCAGTCTTTCAAAAGCTCCTCTTACATCCCATGTTGTTTGGTACGTGCCACTTTACCTCTCCCACACATGAAAAACACGCTACGAGGGTCTGTCCACCCACCCCATTAGAACAGGGCAACACAACTTCTGCCCAAGGTCCGTGGCTCCGCAAGCGCCCTTTGCCAGGATGGGATTGCCACAGGCACACGGCCTTTCAGGATGCAGACTCCTCGACACCCAGCATCCGCCTGGCGCGTCTCTAAAGGCGCGTTCCTGCTGCTGCACCACGTTCTTCAACCTGACCTGGAAAAGCAAGCTCCTGCAGCCAGCACTGGCCAGCAGACTGCACAGTGGTTCTGGCAAACCCAACCCAGTAAGTCAAGTCACTTCAGTATATAAAAAAAATAAAAATCAGAGATCGTCCTGCTTTTGATGTGTTTACAGGAAATTTTTGCTTGTGGGGATTAGAAGGGATCAAAATCTCTGCATTTCTGTGTCAGAGATGCATTACACTTCTGCTTGATACGACAATCTCTGAACACATCTGTATGGGCATAACTAAATACTCTTTAAAAGGCAACAGAACTGACAAGGTGAAGCTCTGGAAACGAGCCTTGTTCAAACACACAGTTACAATTTATTGCCATTATCCAGATTATCTATCTGTCCTTCTGCAAAGCACGGTAGTGGTGCAGTTGCCGGAAGCTGGGGTAAAGTAAAAGTAAAAAAAAAAATTATTTATGACGGTGGTTCTACGGAAAAGATTTCCCTAGAGCTGGACATGAACCACCGCCTCCCGCCTCCCGNTGGCACTTCTGACCCAGCTGTGACACGCTGCCAGCATTTGGGAAAAGCCAAGAAAGCCATTTCCCCGTTAGCAGCGAGGGGAAAGCAGTTGTGTCAGAACCCGGTGCTTGCTTCCCCGCCTAGCAGATGGCACTCGTAGCTTCTCTCTCTTCCTTGACTAACATCAGTCTTAAGCAAGGCCCAGATCAAACCCAAATGCTAAACAAACAAAACCAGCCGCTGGAGCGAGGCAGCAAAGCAGCTCTCGCTCTGCTCTGGGATACCCTCGAGGGCCCGCACCCCGTAACTACAACAAAGGCTGTTAAGTGACCTGGGCGCAGGGCGCGGCTGGAAACCTGATGGTTGCACAGGCAACCCAAGCCCTGTAGCTCACCCGGGGAAAAATCACACCCATGTCCTCTGAGCGAGGGTACTGTGCTTTCACCTGCTGCGAAGGGGATAAGCAGACACTCCAGAGCTCTCCATCTGCTTATAGGCATTTTACTTTCAAGCGTTCTTCCAGCGAAAAGCTCTGGGGCTCACGCAGGAGGACTGCCAGCTCTGCTCGGGGGCCAGCCACGCAGGGGACGGGCAGGTAAGGTGTCAGCCAGGCTGCCGCCACTGCGCTTCCAAACTGCTTAACCGCTTCGTTCCATTTCATGTCTTACCCGAGATTCATAAGCAACACTGGATGAAAACATTTAGAGTTGTAAAATGCATCTAGTTCTTACCTTTGATATGCCTGAGGAGATGTGGGAGGTGTATTGAACACATGCGAATATGGGTGATAGGGTGTCTTTTTCAAAGCCTGAATAAGATTTTGTCTATATTCTGGGTCTATACACCACAAGGACCCCTTTCCAATACTCTGCAAAGAAAAAAGAATTAAAAAAAAAAAATCAAATATTTGATCTAATGGCATAGCCTTATTTATTTAGCAGTATTTGTTAGGAAAAGCAGTGGGTTTGGGATTTTTGTCTGACAGAAGTGAACATAGTTTGCTTCCCAGAGATTATTGCTTCATTAATAATGTATTGCAAGTATATGGTTTAAATCACAGTTCTGGGGGTAAGAAAAACCTAAGAATTAACATCTGGTTGCTTCTCCCCCCACCTCTCTTGTTACTAGCTAATATGATTTAATAATATCTGTCAATTTCTCCATCACCCCATGTTGGAAAAACAAGAAGCTACAGTTACTGTTAAACAGAAACTTTGAAAAAAATCAGATTATTTTTGAAAGTGATTTCCTTTTCCTTTGCTGTCATACAAGTAAGAAGCAGGGCTAAAAAGGAGGGGTTTAAACACCCTAGTGACTGTTTTAAAAATAAAAAGAACTTAATCCTTCAACCCACATGACATCAGTGCCATTATACAAGAGGAAATTAATCATCTTTTCTCCCCTAAGGGGGGAGAAGATACCCCCAAAGCAACAAAACAAAAAAAGCCCAGAATATACTCAGAGTTTAAACCACTTAAGTGTGCTGAGAACCTGTGATCAGTTAAAACAACAGTTACCGTAATTCCCCTTTCCGGACACGTGGAGCGACTCCAGAAGTCAATCTATAATCTGAAGACTATACTAAAATTCAGTATTTATGCTGCAGTTACAAACAGTGCAATTTCAGTTCTTCTCTCAATCCCATCAGAGGTCAGGGTGCAGATAGTTTGAATTGTTTTGGGCGAGTTCTCTAACAAACAGAAAACATCTTTCCCTTGGCTCCACTATGGAAGCACACAAAACAGCAGCTCAGGAGCAGCCTTGGTCTGCTTGAGCATACATAAAAGCAAACCAATCCTAATTATTGACTGAACTCCACTGGTAGGCTTTCAAGACCTTCTGATAAGATTTTTGGTAAATGCTGATGTTTTCTGGAACAGGCAGGGACTAGCTGCTTTTAGCTAGCTGCTTTTCAGCCCAGGACCATTCCTTTATAAATCCCTGACTTCTATCAGCAGAGCAAGGTTTCATGTGTTGAAGAACAAGCACACACACATAAATCACACCAGAAGTGAGATATTAATTTCTAAAGCCACAAGGAAGACCAAGACCAGATACCTGTTATCTTTGTGGATCCCTACCAACTCCAAAGCATTATTCTGCCTCACGCATGGCTTTGGGATACACGGTGCAACATGCAGAGTGCTTACAGACCTCCTTCCAAGCTTACTGACAGCAAATATGCGCTGAATTCTCCCCTCAAAAAAGAGAAAAACCAAAGAAAAATCTTCCCCATCACTGGATGGCTCTGTGAGAAGATCTATTTAGCAAGTTCACAGCACCACATGACACTTGGCTTGAAAGAAGTGGGGCTGGCACAACTCGCTGGAGCCATAACCACTTTTTTTCAGGAACAGGCAGGTCTGCTGCAGGGGATGGAGAAGGGCCTGCATGCTGCTCTGGTGGGGCCAAGAAGATTGGGTCAAGCCTCTTCAGTATGGCAGGATTCAAGCCTGTTTCTCCCCTTGCTTTCCAAGGGCACCCTACCAGAACTATCTAAAGGGAGATGTCTTCTCTCAAAGTGAAGCAGGGCCCCTGCATGGCCAAATAACCCAAGATTCACGAGGCTACTGAGAGTGAGCAATCAAGACTCTTGGGCTTTCATCTCAGGAAATCACTACAGCATATTACCAGAAGGTCCACTGCTGGTGTCAGTGGTGGAAGCTGTGAGCCACACATCTCCAACCAGTTTGCAAAAAGGAGGTTGTTATGTTTAGTCCTCTTTTAAATACAGAACAATGAGCCAGAGAATTGATATGGTAAGCCCAGTAAGTGACTTTTTAGGCAAAGGACAGAGTCAAAAATAGAATCCAAACCTCTCAAATTCCACTTCCATGCTCCATCCAAGAGTCAGAGCAAGAACAACATAAGATTTACTTTCGAGCAAGCAATGTGCAAAACTAGGAATGCTTTTCAGGAGAAAACCTTTGCTGGATTCCTTACTCCCTTCTGCCTGGGATAAGCTTTAAAAAAAAGCTACACTGAAATACCATCTACTTATTTGTACTTACTAGAACACAACACATTGTTTCCAAACTTCTCTGCTTTTTCATTTACTTTCAAGACAGACTTTTCATCTACCTGGAAGCAATCACTCCCCAAAACCCATCAGAGTTAGTTCAAGTTGAGGGCTTTACAAGATGAAGTCACTACTGAACAGTAATTTCAAAACCTTTCATTACTGTTAAGCTAAATTTGTTTGGCTTGCCCATATTCTTGCAAAAGCCAAAAATAATCTCACTGAAAACCAGAAACTGTCTCACAGAAGAAGTATTGAGAAGAATTATGCTCCTTGTCAAAGAAACACGGGGAAGGTAGGTAAGCTGTATTTTCACTGCAGCTGAGCTGACTTTTAATTTAGTAGCCAAAACAATGCAGTTTAAGGCAGTGCTTTCCAACCATGCCAACAAGTTCATTTTTTTAAGACAGTTATTTTTGTTTTTCTACAATTACACAAGAGACCAGCAATAAAAAGAAAACTGAAGTGTCATCAGGTTAAGAATCCTTCTTGACTGTGGGAGGTGAGAAGAGCTTTGTTAACTGTCTGTTTAGATGTGTCATTAGTCTTACCATACACAGAACAATCACAGGGAAAGGAAATCATTGCAACTCAGACCCATAGGTTAGTGATTAATTTCCATCTTATGACACTTGGCGTGCCGCTTCACTACCTCCTCCAAGCCAAAAGTCAATAGTGGCTCCAATTAAAAACCAACAAGAAAGGGGGTGGGGGGTGGGAATCCCTGGATTGCATTGGTCTCCCAGGCAACAAGTGACTGAGGAGTGGATAACAGCCCCCGATCATCTCAGCACTGGAGTGCTTCCAGACCTCCTGACATGCCATCCTTCCAGGGCCAGGCACAGCCACCTCCCTGTGTCCCTCCTGCCAGCCACGGGCTCCTGCTTCTGCATTCGTGTTTAAGGTTGTTAAGAAGAAGGGGAGTGTTACTATGAATCCCCTTCACCTTGTCCAAGAGTAGGCTATAACTGGAGGTAAGCTCTTTGAGAGGTACTAGTGGGGAGAGAACAAAATGTTGAAGTCAGTCCATAAAAGTTTAAGACTGAATACTTCTAAAAAAATATTCCTGATTATCTTTTCTATGCCGAAATTGTAAAGCCCTTTTCTGTCAATATATATGCAGATTGTATCACATTTTGTGTATTAAATCCCAACTTATTACTTCTCTCATATCTCAATATACAAACCTGATTGCCCCAAACAGTTAAAACCAGTGCATTGCCAAGAAGAGGCACACGATAAACTCGATCTCCAATTGTTTTTTGTCCCAATGGACTGCATATAGTAGTTTTAAAATCCTACTTTACACAATCTATTAGGATGCTATCCTATTAGGATCCAAGCAAAAATGTTTGGTTATCTTTTAGTAGAATTGAAAAAAAGTTTGAAATGTAAAAATGAAAGAAATAAAATGCTGCTTGTCAGCTCTTTCAGCTGTTAGAGCTGGGGATAGCAGCATGATCCACTATCAAACCACCTCATTAGAAAGATTCTGCTTCCATACACCTTGCAACTAACTGCCTGGTCTTACATATCACCTATTGTCTGCCCAAAGCCTAATAAAAAAAAAATAAATTGTCTGTTGAGCTCTTTCCAAGCGTCTGGGAAAAAAAAATCATACCCTGTCTATATAAAAATGCCAGTAAATGTTTATTTGAGGAATTTTGTTCCCCGGTTATTTTAGCACAGACTCGAAATGTGTTAGGAACGCAGATCTTTTCCAGGGTTGTTCTTTTCACTGCCATACAAAGAGTCTGCCCAAAATAAAGCTTTGGGAAGAGAGCAAATACAGAACTGCAAAACATGCAAGGAACACTGGCAGTTTCAAATTGTGCCTTCTGAAGCTGCAGCTACACGTTGGCTTTGAATCCGCACAGGACTGCGCAGCAGAACCCAGGCAGGAGCAGCTCCAGGCACCCACATCTCTCACAGCAGCATCACCACTGAGAGGGTCCCTAAGGAACAGACCCCTATGGGGGGGCATCCTCCAGAAGGGATACAGTGGATGGAGGGGTCTGAGCTGCTGCTGCTTCCCTGGTCCTCACTGCAGTCTTCTCCCTCCTACTCTCTTGTATACGCCTGGCCCTTCCTCCACAAGCCCATTTTACTCATTTTCTTCAAATTATTTTGCTGGCACAATTTGATGTCATAAAGCTGACTCACATGAAGTGTCTGATGAGCACCTAGCACTGCTGCAAAGCTGGAGATGGATGCTGGGATCCAGGGAGAGAAGCAGGAGCTCTGCCCTTCTGCAGGAGCCGTCGTGACACCCCTGTACATCTCTTGGAACAGCATGGCAAGAAAGGAAAACCAGGAGTCCAGCCTGACACAAAGCAGCTCTAAAGAGGAATGGGAAAACTGGTGTGACAGATCAGGGGTGCATAGGAGAGCTGGGCAGCAAGTTGGCAGATGCAGCCCTGAGAGAAAGACCAGGAGAGCTGTGCAGCCAAGACCAGAGACACCAAGATGCTGGGCACTGCCACTGGGGTAGGCTCAGAGGCTGGGAGAGGAACCAAAGCAAGAGACCCACAAGTGTGTCAGTGACCCCACAGCTCTGCACAGGCACCCAGAAGCTGAGAATTACTTAACTGAACCTTGTTACTCCAAACAAATGAACAAAACCAAAACCAAGCCAAGAGCTCCCCACTGATTAGGCATGTCCTTTTTCTTCTCCACTGCCAAACCAGGAGGGGATGAGCGACCATGGCTAGACTATCCTGAACTAAAACCATCAGCAGGATGAATTAGGCATATGGCAGCTGACCAGGCTGAAGGGTGCAAACGTACACCAGCTCTGAGAAATATGCCACGCTGGTCACAGAGGTGCTTCGGGAACTGTAAAAGCAAGCAGAAAAAGCAGAAATCCCCTATTACTTGGGAAAAAAAAAGGTATTTCCAACTAGCATCTGCAGTCCCAACCTATCAGATCTTGAAATCACACCACTGTGACTTACCAGTCCCCTGCCTAGCTCAGGGTAAGTCGCTGCAGCAGTTAACACAGGACCTGCAGATAACACCGAGGACACCACCTGCAGTGATGAGGAACCTTTCGTTGTCAGTGTTCACCATTACTGCTCTGAGGGTTTGCTCATGGATGACACCTACTACTGTTATGGCAAGTGACCTCTTTGCAAGTAATAGTGGAGAGATTATTGGTTACCAAAGGTTCTCACTCCGAAGAAATATCTATCTATCCTGAGCTCATTGTGCCCAGTTACCCTGCAACAGCAGGCTTGAAGCAAATGCTTCACACAGATTTGCCACCAAATGTATCCATGGGAATGCCATACAGCTTCTACAGGTGTCCAAGTGCACCATGAGAGCACAAAAATGTTTCTACAGGACCAAAAGAACTGAATGATAGAAATATCCATGATGTTACCACCAAATTTGAGGCATTCTTGTGAGTGACTGCAGCCAGGACCAGATTCTGAAAAAAATACTTGGTTTAGACCAGAAATAGATTTCTGTGCACAGGGTACAAGAAAGAATGTTTCTGAACTTCTCTATCTACACCGTATCTAATGAGGCAGCACAAAGTCATTAGCCTCCTCTTCACGGACGCTGTCTCTGGAACCACTGCTGGCTGCACACACCTGAGCATGAAACCTCCCGGGGCTGTGAGAGCATGGCCAGGGCCATCGTGCAGCAAGGACCCACACAAGGTCCCAAGAGAACCGACACAATGGAAACATATACCCACGAAAAGATCAGGGGATTTCACTCCCCACTCTCCACTGCAGTCACCCGAAACACAGAGCAGTTCTAGAAACCTTGACTAAAACAGGTTTCGGGTTGGTTCCCAGGGACAGCAAACATCAAGAATTACTTCTAAACACAAATACCCCCCCCCTTATGAAAAGATCTATTTAATCTGAAAAGTGAGAGACTTTGTGAGGAGATTCAGAGGCAGGCAGAAGGGAAGGACAATACTTTCCCAGTGGCACCCTGTGACATCCTGCCTTCATCTATGACATGCACCAAAGGAACACAATAATCACTCCAAACGCACCTCAGGAGACAGTAACTTGCTGAAAGAACTTTCTTGCACGATACAGAGACACCTGCCAAGTGACTTAAATAGCATCCCACAACAGAACATGGATTACCCATCCTTCACCAAAATATGCCACTACTCTTGAAGGTTTGCAAGTGTTGTGCAGGCACTACAGGAAACGAGTGGCTCGTGATTACAGAACTCACCAAGACTAGAAAACACAAGTCTGCTGCAGCCACTGATGCCATGCTGAATCAGCACTGCAACAGCACAGGCAAAGAGACCTCTCAATATCCAGAGAACCGGTGAAACTCAAGTTACCTGCAAGTTAACAGCTCTGTGCTATTAACTCGCAGAGAGCGATGCTGAGAAGAGCACGCCTTACTTGTCTAGTTCCCCTATCCATCCCTCCTCTAAACGAAAGGCATCACTGCTAGAATAGGACCAACTCAGAACTGGAGTTCCTTTATTTACATGAGGCAGAGTTAACATCCTAGTATCAAAACTGGGGAAAGATGCTATGTAACAATTTTTAAACTATATAGCTGGCAAATGCTCAAGAGATTTAAGATGAAGATGCTAAAACTGGTCTTCTGCTCTAAAACTCTGTTGATTATCTTTACTCACAGGTATTTCAAGTCATCAAGACAGACATAAAGGTGCCTGCTCTGCTTGCCTACATTGGTTCTCCAGTTTGAAACAGTTTTTATGAGTGGCCACAGCTAACAGCAAACCTTTTCCTCCTCAACAGCTATGTACCTTGCAGATGAGGCTGGCGAGTTCTCTAGTTACTCCTTTTTTTACACCAATGAAGTGATTCACAGAAAGACACAAACAGATCATCTGAATCATCTGAGGTCAGCTAGCTTTATTAAAAAAAAAAAAAAACAACAAAAAACCAAAACCCAAACTGCTAAGCCCATCTTAAAGAAAGAAAAATAAACCCACTGCCAACAATTGCTATTATTATAAAACACATTCCTTAGATCCACTGTAATCTCGCATAAAAATTACAAATAACTATTCATGCAGTTTAAGGGTAGATTTTCTTCATTCTCTTCCAACATCTCTAGCACAGCCCACTGAAATTCTAGATGGGCAGCTTTAAAGAACTGCACTGTAGACCTTCAAAGGAGTTTTAATGACAGTAACAACTGCATGGTAAGCATTCAGTTTTAAGAAACACTCGTACAAAATCCCCCTTACCTATAAACTCTAAGAATTAGAAACTTTCCCCACCCTTGTGAGGAAGGTTTGGCAATGTTACGTGACAGCTCCATACTGAGAGAAAGCTGAAGTAGTATTTGCATGCAGCAGAACAAAACCCTCACACCTACTTCTCCTGCATGTTTTCAACTATTTTTTCAGTAAACTAGCACTCACAGCTCAGTTCAAGCATAAAGATGACAAAGAGCTTTGACTAGCTAAAACACAATTACATGACCATAAATATGCTCATTTAATACATGAAATTAAAGGTTTGATGGCAAGGCTTGCTGGAGTATAGTGTTCAGCCCAAGCAAATCAGCCACACCGAGGAATAACCTGCTTTTCTCAGGAAAACAAAGGTTGGGGCTTTTTAAGTCTTATTTTGCTCCAAGTAAAAACATCCATTAGTTAAAATCACACAAGCCCAAGTCTCTTTTTTCATGCTCATCTCTCAGTATTTTAGCTCACTTGCTCAATGAACTACTTCAGGCACCAACACAGCCATCAACCTTTTAAACCTCTGGTTTGCCTTTAGGAAAGTGCCCTGATTCTGTCCCAAGTGGTGCAGGAGCATTAACCAGTTGTGTCCTTCCAGCTACAAAATGGACACTGCTCTTCCAACTGGAGAGGCTGGGTAAGTAACTCCACTGAGAAGTATGACTACAGAGGAAAAGGACTAATTAGCCTCAAAATGACATAAGCCAAAAAACTCAAGAACCAAATGGGAATCCAAGCATGCAAATAAACAATGCTAGAGGAATAAATAGGCCAGGCCAGCACTGTGAAGTAACAGCTGAAGAAAAGGCAAGGCTGTGGCATTCCACATTCAAAAAAATAAACCCACCCTATTTCACAGACAAGATGTAGTGCAAGAAAATGCTACCCAAAAAGCACACTGTCCAGGGGGCTTCCAGTGTTGAAGGAGTTCTTGTCTTAGCAGCACAAGACATATTGGAAGTTTTCTTAACACCTTTGGACCCTGCTCCTCAGTGATGCCTTTAAGAGGCTGGCCCTCAGCCAAACCCTGAAAAAGTGCCCTGCAAGTAGAGCCACAGGCACAGATCCTACAGCTGTGTCTACCTGGCACAGGCAGAGCAAAGAAACAATGGGTAACATCTCCTGGAAATGGCTGGAAGACATGGGAGAAATGACCGTGTGGACAGTTCAGGTTTTACACACATTAATGCTGTCAGGGGCTTTTAAGCTTTTAATGCATGACCCAGACACCCAGCAAGTCCAATCTGCCACCAAAGGCTACCAACCCCGGGCACATCTCTAGAGTCTGAGGCTCCTGATCCCACATGGAGCACTCCAACACCAGTCTGGACCAATTCTCTGTTGTTCTTTCAATCACTGTGGCTCACTGCCAGGTAACACTTGTGGGCACACTGCTCCTCCAGCACACCAGTACCTGCATGTTCACCCAGACTGGTCACCTTGCACAATACCACTGCCTACAGCTGGCAGTGTATCTGTTAGACCACGGTAGCTTCCCACTGCTCTCCTCCGACAGTCTTGAGGAGGTGTTGCAATATGTCACCTAACTCTAAGAGTCATGTTTAGCCTGTTAAATATTTCCATGTTGATTTTATATGCAAACCACCCTAATAAAACTACTAGGCTGCCATATGGAGATCCTGCGAGCAACTGAAGAAAGCAGTGGCATTAACTGCTCTTAAACAACGCCTGGCTCCTACATAAAGTAGTAGCATGTTGTTTCACACTAGTGCCTAGCAGCTTCTAGACATTCCCCTTGGCCTCCCCATGCTAGGTGAAGTCCAGGTGCAGCAGAAGAAAGGCTGTGACACTGCTAGGGAGGAACAAAGTGCAAGATCAAAGCGATGCAGGGAGACTGGGCTGGGAAGGCAGGAGAGCCCGGAAGACAAGGCTGTCAGCATGACATACTTGAGGAAGATTAGGTAGCAAGTAGCATTAATAATGCTGTTTCAGTCTATAGAATTTCTGTGTATACATGAAAAGTGTAATTATCCCTACTCCGTTGAAAAGAAAATTGAGGAGACACAGAAACAGAAGAATAAAAAAGAAGTTAAGTGCTCAAGGTCACCTATAAAGTCAAAGACAAAAGAAAACCCATCCCTAAGACTACAGACCATTTAGTGGGGTGTGCTAATTTCTTGTCAGGGGCACTCATTTAAATAACAGTAGTAGTATTGCATGACCACTGGGTATCTGAGATTATACAGTTGGAAAAGACATAAAGTGCCTTTTCTTGCAAATCTATAGCTCTGTCATATATGAAAACATAGCAACAGTTTTAAAACTCAACCCTTCGTACAACAGATATAAAAAAATTATTCAGCACTTATACCCATACTAAAGGTTTACATGTAAGCTTTTGCCTGCTAGTGTGCTAATGATGAAGAAAGCCAGTGTGTGAACTGCCAAGGGAAGGGGTTAACAGCGAGTAGAGATGGGTGGGAAGGAGTAGGTTTCACTAAATCCATTAGCAGTGACAAATAAAAATAGAAATAAGAAAGACGTGACAGAAGCTAATGGATTTGAAGCATTTCCCCCCATAGCTGTTTATTTAATGTAGGGGTTTTCCTTGATCAGTATTTAATATTGGTTTGCACAATAAATTGAGGGGGAAGACCAGGCAGTTTGATAAGTGGTTTGAGAAGCTGCCTGGGTGTGGGGTTTCCAAGTGTCCCTGGGCTCTTTAGGGAAACAAAGCTGTGCTCCATCCCGAGCCCTGCTCAACAGATCCCTGTCACCCCCAGCAAGAATGTGCTGAAGAAAAACCCTCCTCCTGCAATCGAGACCTCGGTGTTCCTGCACATCTATCAACACACAGATTATTTCTGTCACTTACATACATGTACTCGACTTGTGTCCCATTTCCACACTAAGTTCAGAGAGAGGATTATTTTTACTATCACTTCTCTTTCCCCCTCCTCCTTCTCATGGTTGAATGAAGTCCCAGAAAACAAAACAAACCACACTCCCTGCTGCAAACACCCTCCAAAATAAGGCAACTTCTTGACAGGGTTTGAAGCCTTCACCTTGATCACACAGTGCAAATTAACACAAACTTGCCAGGGCAGGGTCTGGCTTCAGGAGCCTTGACAGCCCAAATATCACAAGCCCAAACCTCATAGGCTCACATAAACCTGGCACTTCACCTCAACTTTGTACCTTTGCAAGCAGGCTACACCAATCTTCCTTCCTCCCAAATGCCAGGTACTATCACAAAGCTCTACAGAAAGGCCTCCTGAGTTAATAAGATCAATGGCTTTGCAATGAAGGTGACCCAGGGTAAGACCAATTTACCTGCAGGAGCAAAGCAGCCTCCTGCGTGAGGTCAAAACCCAGCTGCTCAGCCATACTGGCTCTCAGACACCAGGCACCCACACTGGTGGGACTCAGCTGGCAACACCTGTGGGAGAGGGCCTTCCTCACCTGGTGGGATTTGGCATCTTGTTTTTATTGTAACACAAAACAAGCAAGAAATCCCAACTGACAGTCACACTATTAAGACCCCCACACACAGCCAGACAGGAGCAGCAAGTCCCTGCTTAGGCCAGGCTGCAAAAGTTAGTGCCTTTGGCACTAACTTCTTCCCACATCTTCTGGAGACCCAGCCATAAAAGCCTTCCTGTGAGAGGCAGAAAGACATCTCAATTGCATCAAAGCCTTCCAGTGCAAGGAGGCTCTGACCTCGACTGCCAGGGAATGACAAACCCAGGCAGAGACAGCGAGTGGGCTGCTAAGCCACCTGCCTGCTCCACCAACTGCCACACCACAGGTTGCTGAAAAGCACCCTCTCCTGATCCTAGCTGTAAACCTGGCCTCCTCCAGCAGCAGCTCCACAGCCCACCTCTGCACTAGTGCACAGAAGCTCTTCCCATTCCAGCTGGTGAGATGTCCCAGCCCCCTGGCAGCAGAAGACAGACAGGGCTACGGCGTTACCTTGTGCAAACACAAGACACCACACTGTGTGGGTTAAGCACACTGTGTTCTCCCACCACTGCTGTGCAGGTGGGAGGAAGAGTCCCCTTGTCTTTCTTGCAGGTGTATGGCACTGGTCCCCACTGTGCCACTGCTGGGGTGCACGCACTCGGGCTCAGGTGAGTGCCTGACCTACCACGAAAGTCAGGGAAGGATAAGCAGGTCCTCAGCAGAAGGAAACAAAGCTGTGTTGCCAGGTCATCCTCTAAATGGAGTAAGTTATAAAGAAGAGTATGGGAACTTTTCACTGTGGAAGTAATTAATTGCTTTGTACTCACATTTCCTCCCAGTTTTACCTGAAGTCCATTGTAGAAGCACAGGCTTGCAAAAACAGTAAGAACATGAAGTTGCTTAGCCTTCAAAGTTTTATTCACAGTAAGATTCATTAAAACTGTAAGAGGACTCCCTTTATTATTCTTCTCCATGCAGCATCTCAAAAATTGATTTCACTATTTTAGAGGGTTTGTGGCCTTGGTTCTTTTAGGTGCCTGTATTTTTACAAAGCCAGGCTACGTGGGTTGCAACTGGTAAGATGCTAAAAGCAGCAGATGCAACAAAGCTTGGCATGAGCAACTTCTGCAGCATGAGCTACTCAATCAAGCATAGAGTGGATAATTAACACTGCATTTCAGCTTCCTTGAGCACCTCCCGTAGTAAAATGAATCTGAAAGTGTGCAGGTAGTTTATCAAACATGGCAAAGTGATTACACTAGAGACATAAGACCCAGACTCCCTGGTATGCGTGAATTTAAAGAGAATTAAAAAAAAACCCACAAAAAGAAAAAAGGAGTATTTAAATCTAGATTTTTCCAAATATGGTAGCGAGTCCCTGATCAAAACCTACTGTTTGGCAGGAACTGGATTCACAGGTTTGCTCATGTTATTTCCCAGGCAGACTAATTCTGCATTAGCAGAGCATTAATCAAAGTCCAAACACTTAATGATCCCGACTTAATATAGATTATTCCTCTGTTTAAAGTTCAGCTCATTTTTCCATCTGCAAATCTCACAGTGATTTGCTGTTTCATATAAAAAGCAAAAGACAAGTGTGCTTCCTCAGTTCCGAGAAGAGAATCGAAAGGCACACGATGGAAGGAGCAGCAAAGAGCCAGCCTGCAAGCCCCTGAGACAAACCCGACCGAAACAGAAATGTCATTCTTCGGGGCGCTGTTTGGCGAGGCTGGTACCAAACAGGATGTGAGCATCGATTGCCATGTGCAGACAGGAGGTTGTTCAGAATAGCAAGTTCAGGCACAGACTGGGTCTCTTACCCGTAAGGAAAGAGTGGGAGGAAGGCGGCTGGGGGAAGAGAAGCTTTCAACTCCCACACAGCAGCCCTGCCTACTTGGGTTTTCCCCGGTCTGTTTCTGTCTCCATTCTCTCACAAGCAGTCGTTTTCAAGTGCAACGTTCACAAGCAGCCCCCATAAAACAGGGCTACATGGGAAGCCTGTGCCTGTTTCCAGCATGCCGGGAGGAGGAGGAGGTGGAGAAGACAAGACAGGCTGCTCGGGAAAAGGAAGACCATGCACAACCTCAGCAGCACCAGCAGCCCTGGGAAGGAGTGAGGCACTTGTCCAAAGAGACACTGCCTACAGAAAGGAACAACTACTGCTTGCCTTGAACATGAGAACAAGAAGAAGGACAAGAGTTTGGAGGAGGGGAGAGGGAAAAGAGAAGACAACACTGTCCCATGGGAGTCTGGAAACCTCTGGAAATTAGAAAGGCAGCATCAACTTCTACACTGGGCTGACTTAGCCTCTTCACCCTCCCAGTCCTCGGTGTTTTCTAGCAAGCTATTCCTCATTCTCAGCGTCATATACAAACAGGCTGCTAATCAATATTGCACAAGGGTGATTAGTGCTCAGTGATTAAACATCAGTGTATGAATTTATCTGACTTAACGTGCCTGAAGTGGAAGGAAACGGGGAGAAACAATTTCTGAGCAGACTCCCGTAATGAAAATTGACAACTTGCTCGACATCAGATGCTGATGTTGTGAAGAGTTCAGAAGTAACAAGGAGGAGAAGATGTTTGATATTCTCAGAAGGATGGAAAACTGTTTTCCTCCAAATTATTCATGATCAAATATGCCTTTGAACAGATCTACCATCTAAAGGAAAAGAAAATCTCATTTAAGGATGCTAAAGCAAGGCTATTTTTATGACACAGGTGTCATGCAAACAGTCCTGCTGTGACCTGAGTCACCGCTCCAGGTCTCCTGTGATCTTTTTCTCTATTGGTTTCACACAGGAAGCCTTCATATTTGACACACCAAAAATAGCAGATGGTTTACAAATTAAAATCTTGCTTCAAAAAAGGTTGCAACTTCTTTCTTCTCCAAAAGCAAATCCACTTTTAGCACAGTCCAACAATGACTTAGAGCACTTGTACCAGCCACACGTTCCTCAGACAGAGACCTAAGAACAGTTCCATTTCTGGATGATGTACGTAAGAAAAGAGAACCAAGAGAGAAAAAAACACAAAAATAGCTATCGGAAATGAATACCTGAATGTGAAAAGCAACCAAAAATAATGTACAAACTCCCTCACAGAGAAAACACGTAGCTAGAAAATGAGGTCCAAACTGCTAAGGCCCTATGCAAAGACTGGGCAAAAAAAAAGGGGCACCTTATCATTGGCTCCATTCATCCTCCTGATGATGAAAACCTTTGACAGCAGCAATCGTACCTTTCACACATACCTTTATATAATGTACCACACTCTGCTGAGAAACAGTAACCACCCCCTGCGTGCTGGTGGTGTGAAAATCCACCATCACTTGCCCCACAGAAGACAGACAGATAAACCATCCCCAAAGCACCAGCCCATGGGAAAGGGCTGGCATCCTCCAGAATGTCCTCCTCCTCCTCTTCACAGTCACACTCACTGATCACAAATCCTGTCACTTGACTGGATAGAGAAAGATTTCTGGAATTGCTGTGTTTTCCTTGCAGAAGGCTCTCCAGGACAGTACTAAACACATCACCACCAAAAGGGCTTGAAAGAAACTGGACAGATTACAGCTTTGTTATAAAACTCCAAACCCTGCCTCTAATACTGACAATTGGTAGCATTCTAGCCTGTTGGGTTTCTAGGTGTTTCTGTTCCAAAGTGGTGAAATGGTGCAACATCATGGCAGGGAGGGGGACACCAAACCAAAATGTTTCCAGCTGTCTTCACTTCTGTGAAAGATCTTAAAGGCTCTAAAATAAGGCACCGAGCTCTTCTTCCATAATTTTAAATGATAACATGTTTTTTCAGACAATTTCTTAACTACCAAAGCCCAAACAAATAGCTCTCACACTCCTGGTATTACTACACACACCCCCTCCCACACACACCCAAGACATTAACATTACTTGGTCTAACTTAAAAGCCACACAACACAAAGAATTTATTTGGGCATTTACAGAATTCTCTCCCTCTCCAAGCAAAAACCCAACAGTTCACTGATGAGGCAAATTCTTCCTCTTTTTAAGGCATGCCTAAATGAAAGATTCAGAGTGCAAATCCAGCAGCATGTCTGTGAATGCTGTTTTCTAAACTGCCAGGGAAATACATCAAAGCTGACACGGAACACACGTGGATAATTCTGCCATAATTTAAGACATGGACTCTTGTCCCATCAGCTCAAGCACAGGCAAACACATTTTTGGCATACTAGACACTGGAAGGTGAGTGGGACTCAGCTGCGGGTGAAGGAGCAGATGGTTATTTAGATGCAACTATTTTAGCTGGGGGGGGACAACACAGGGACAATTATTTTCCTATTTTTTTCCTAATCAGCAGAAAAACAGGATGAGAAAGCAAGATCTCTCCTACAATTTCAATATTACAAAGTAAAATAAAAGATTTCTGAATGAAAATGTTATAATTCTTCTCAAACAAGAATTACAGAAATGCTTCTGTCTTCATTGAAAGGGTCATAATTACACTTCTGCTTTTCCAAATTCAAAATCACTCAGCTCTAAAAGCCAACAGCAAATGACGTATCTAAGCAGACCTGCTAAGCCAAGAACAGGGAACTTACTCCTCTAAACAAAAGCAGTGTTGCCCAAAAGGCAGTGAAGTCTTACAGGTGTTTTAGCAAAACCTGAAAGAACAAAATGTTAGACAAAGTGGAGGTTTTTAACTAAGTTTTAGGTTCTGGTTTGTTTTGGAAAAGAAAGAAAAAACAAACCAAAAAAACCCAAAGAGAGACTGTCCAGGTTAGCTAGACTCTTTAATTTAGAGTTTAGACTAACTAGCAACCAGTTGTGGCAACAGAACACATCTGTCCTAGGGAAATTTTGCACAAGTGCCACTGTAACAGCATCTTGTTTTCCTAGTGTGTGACAACCCAAATCCACAGGGCTTTTTGTTCTCATTATTACCTTAAAAGTGTTGGAATGATCTAAAAACCAGTATGACTATGAAATGCTTTTGAATACAAAATGTATTTGTATAGACACACAGACAGAAAAATAAATGAATTTAAGCAGAAAAGGGGGTACAGCCTGGACAGTAATAGCCCATTTGTCTCAATAGCTGGGAGACCATACTGACTCTTCTGTGCAATTTGCCTCAATGCTGGCTCCTTCCTCCTTCTGTGCTATGCAGCCAAAAGCCTAGAAAGTATTAGAACTTGATATAAAATTGTAAAAACAAATCTACCCTCCTCTGCAAAAACCAGCAAAGTTTGTGTATTTAACCCTGAGCACTGAGGAGGAAAACATTCATCTTTAGAGAAGAGGGATAAGAGACAAAACCCAAGTTAGTTAGTCCAACGAGGACATTATGTAAATGTGCAACATTAATTGCCAAGACCAGAAAACAACCCCTCATTTTGAACAATTTCATCTGACTGCTTCAAAACAAACCATGCAATGCTGAAAGCACCAGCATTTGCCCGATTCCCAGCCATCCTGGCCACATCCTGACTCTCAAACTTCCCACCTCTCCCAACTACAGACTCCAAACTTGCACTTCCCCTGCACACCACACATCTCTTCCTTCCTTAGCTGTGCAGGCGAGCCAACAAAACACATTACACTACTGAGATTGCACAGTGGGAAAAAATTCTTCACCAAAAGGGTTGTCGAGCGCTGGAACTGGCTGTCCAGGGAAATGGTGGAGTCACCATCCCTGGAGATATTTAAAAGACCTGCAGATGTCCACTCTGGGACATGGTTTAGTGGTGGACTTGGCAGTATTAGCTTTACAGTTGGACTTGATGGTCTTAAAGGTCTTTTCCAATCTCAGCAATTCTATGATTCTATGAATAGCTCCTTAGTGCTGAAGTACTTCAGGAAGGGTAAAATTATGCAATAATCATATCATTATGTCCAGTTAAATTTATACATAAACATAACCTTTGAAGGGGCTTCCTGAAGAACTAAATACCTTTTGATTCAGGAGCTCTGTACCATTTTCTCTCAATGTCTTAGTGTAACTGTAGGTCCATCTGAGCTGGCAGCATGCAGTTTTTAAAGCCATCAAACATTCCTCTCCAAAAGCCTTCGAAGCACACCCAGGAGCTGTGAGGATCTCTGGAAGTACAGTGCTGCTGTGTTAGCTAGGGCTGGAGGAGGCTGCATGCAGCCAGCCACTGCAGGGCAGTGGTACTGAGGAGACTCTTGCAAATACAGCTTTTCCTGCACTTCAGGGGCTGTATTCCTAAAGATGAACCATGCAAGAACTATTTAGTACACCCCAAAATTGTAAACAAAACAGATTCAATTGCAAAACTGCTGTGTTTGTTATGTTCTGCATCACTTAAGGTTAACAGGGATGTTTACCTCTCTCCACCTAACCTAAACCCAGAGCATTTCATGGAATGATTTCCCTACTGGAACACTGTCCTGGTTTGAGTG
>VWZY01012580.1:14445-29501 GCA_013399075.1 Chloroceryle aenea
AAAATTAATGTCTGTAGATGAGTAATCACTATCTTCTTGAAAACCTTTCAGAGGAGATTGAATTGGAATAGGAAGGATAATTAATAGACTCCTACTACCGTTAAGAACTCTTCTTCAGCAGAGGCAGTTTCTGTGTAGTTAATCTAAGAAAGTATATTTCCATAAAACAAGGAATTGGTTTTATTGTACAGGGTAGTAGAGATAATTGTTAAAAAGCAACTGAGCTGGAAGAGTACCTTAGAAATACGACTTTTGGACATGAATATAAACCAATCCTAAACTGTTAGAATGCGGCAGAAATGTTGTTTATGCATGCCTTCTTACATGGATCTGAAAAGACCCTGGAAAAATACTTCAAAGCTAATAAAATAATCAAATATATGGTGGCTCAGATCTCCCACTCTGATTTTAGTTTTGGAAGTCCACATCAGAACTTCATTAATATGACCACACAAAATAGAAAGGGAAAGCAAAATATTACTGTACTTTATGATGTGCCTTACTGTTGTTGTAGGTGCAGGTGAAAGGGTCTTGTGGAGAAGAGAGGAAAAAGCATTCCTTTATATGGCAATACATGGATTTATCTGATATATATTTGTTTCATACAATTAAGGATTTTTGTAAAGTAAGTTGTACTAACTTCGTAATTAGGGTGAAGGATTTTTTTCTGGAGCAAAATAAAACCTGAGTGAAGAAATTCTTGGAAAAGAGGGAAGTAAAACTTTTACTGTTATCATTTAATATATAATCTACTGTGAGACATTTACAATAAAGGAAGACTTCATTTGCTATTTTCATCTGAGCTTCCTTTTAAGTCAGAGCAGGTCTAATAATTCTGTGTCTAAAACTTGTTTTTTCTTGCTTGCTTTAAAAGCGCTTTCTAAATATCCATCTATAGTTACAACAGTTCTGCATCAGTCTATAGAGGATGTGGGCTGTTCTGCTTGGACTGGAATACTTTAAACCACCCTTGATCTGCTGTCAGGTAGATAGGGGCAAAAACAGAATAGTTTGTATTAACTGTATTTATTGTATTTTGGACATAAGTTGGAACATTTATAACAGTTTTATAAGGATAACATCTTCATGTACTTCAATATTGAAATGTATCACCCTTCAGTGTAGGTTTAGTCTTTCTATTGCAAGTGATAATCATACAGAGTCAGCTATGTCAACAGCAAACTCAGGAAGAAAATCTCTACTGTATGTCTCACACCCAATGGTTTAAGAACTTCAAAACAAAAAGAAAAAAAACATACAAAACCTTCAGTTGCTGAAATATGTGTATAAAGATAAACTGTTGTCACTCACATATTTAAGAATGATAACCTGAGAGATCAATTCAGTGTGTAAAACCAAGAGGTATGTATACAAATGTATTAAGAACAGATACTTCTGGCTTTGTTAGGAGGATGACAAATTATTTTTCTTTCAAAGTTTGCTATGTATTTTAATATAATTTCCATAATTCTTGACAATTTTGTCCATATTCCAAAACATCTTGCTGCTGCTCAAGATAAAGGTAAGCTTCTAGCTATCTTTTTCCTTTATTTAAATGTAACACAAAACAAACTCAGCCTCCACTGGGAGGGAAGACAGAAAATGAATCCCTCGTTTCTAAGAATTCATCTGTCTTCTGGTATAATTTGTCATTCATATTCAAGTTAATTGAACATACTTGTCTTCCATTAGCTGAGGAAATACTTTTATGTACATTTCATGATGTGTGACATAAAATTCTATGTTGTCTCTTATAATTGTAAATTCAGAGAATTTATATTCCAGTATTTTTGTTATGTTGTATTCTATTTGCTCCTGTAAGAGAACCTGAAACTTCTACTATGAAGTTCCTTAAGGGTTTTTTTATATATGCAGCAAGGTGAAAACTTATCTGTAGTATTGGAGGTTCTTAGAACTGCAAAACTTAACTGCTTTTACAAAGTGTCTTCTAACCTTCAGGATGAAGTCTCTGAATGCATATTACGTTAAAAAGGTCTTTGTCAAAGAATTCTAGGTTCTCTTCCTGGAGTAGCATTCAAATGCTTATTTTATTTCAAAATCATCTCTTCAGTTTCTCTCAGTTAAAGCCAAGTTTTTGAGATAATATGAATACAAATTTTGTATAATTTTTGCATATCACTAAAAAAGGCTTTTGTAATAACTGGATAATGTCAGTGTCAAAGAATAGAAAGTAGTCTGAGATGATGGATTGTGGGATACAATCATTAGCAACTTAGCTATTGAATTCTCTCTCGGATATTCTACTTGGGGCTAAAAGACTGATCTTGAACAATTCAGACATGAGTCAAGCCAACAGATACCCAGGTTATAAAGATCATAAAGGAATACATGGTTCTTTTCATGTGTTTAAATAATCAATGTATTATTCAGGTACGTTCATGCTGATTCTGCTTTTTTAGAAGAATCTGGAAAACTAGCTGTATGTAGGAAATATACCAGAAATGTGAGATGCCATAAGGTGAACAACAAATTGCTGTTCGCTGCAATTTGAAAATACATCTAAAATGAGCCTCAAATTTCTCTTCACAGGCAAAGATGCTTTGGTGAAACTTAACCTGGAAATTGCTAATGTTATTAGTACAAACAGTGGTCTGGCTGTTTTGAACTTGTATAGAAGCTTATCTCTAACAGAAACAAAACTCTGAGTAAGGGCTATTGATAACAAAACAAACCAACAAAGAAACAAAAAAAACAACAAACCAAAACCAACCAACCAACCAACCAACCAAAACCATCCCACTCTATGATAGGCTCAGTTTAGTTTTGATGGATATAGTGGCAAGGATTTTAAAATCGTACAAGCACAGGTGTGGTATAGAAAATAAAACTCTTAAGAATTTATGCTATCAGCCTTGATCAGTAGTTTATTTTTTACATAAGAGTTTCCTCTCATTTCACTTAAACAGTAAGTAACTGATAGCTTGAAGGAAATAAGCAATTATTGTTTTTTTTTTCACTGTCAAAGCAAGAATGGCATCTGTTTTTATTTTTTGTGACAAGCTATCTTTCTCCACCTGAAATGGCAAAAACTGAAATAATCAATCTGTTTCATCTTTGTTTAAAAGTGAGCTTTGACATTATGTACAGGCCAGACATATATTCACACCTGTGACACTGAAACCACATTTTTTCTGTTTTTTTTGAGATTACCCCTTCTTGTCTCATGGGCTGGTGTTAACCCAATTGCTGTATCACAGTTGTTGGTGTATATCTTTGAGTATTAATTAAGCCCTGAACCCATTATATCTCCTAATATGTATTTATTTCTGGGTTCATTCCTGGGTTAATCTTGTTCAATGTTTTGTGTAGCTCAGAACAAATAAATTCTTATGCAACTAAAATATTTATCTCCTGAAGGAAAGCAGAGGTCTTTTTTATTAACATTACCAATAAAACAAAAATCACTGCCTGTTGCACTTTGCGTTGAAATGGCGTAGTTACACTTTCCATCAGTCTCTCTCATCTCTAACTAGTGGCATGTGTACTCCCACTCTTTTTCATCATAAACTCAAATGAGTTCACCTGTGCTGTGTTTTGTCAATAATCTGATTTTGTACTGGAAGAGAAACAGTAGCCTAATATGGTCACTTACAGTATAAAGGAATTTCATTTGTTTGTCATAACCTCTCAGCTAGTAAATTGAGATTGATATCTGAGATCTCATGACTGTTATCATCCAGAAATCTATACTGCATTTACAAAAAAGTTGTTTGGCTTCTGGTGGACATTCCAGATTTGATTATAACATATAGTGTAGATATAGCTAGGACACCTGACACTTTAGTTGATTCTTGAATTAGGTTCAGTGAAGAATGAATCAATGAAGAATCAGCTCTGTGAACACAGTTATGGAAATTTGGGAAGAATAGAAACATCTACTGAAGTTATTTCTAACTCTGGAGTATAAAGCATTATCCAGGCACATGCTGGCATTCATATATATTGTCAAATCACATCCAATGGAGACTACTTTGCTAGTAAAAGAAAATATTCAATGTAGCCTAAGCGCCCCAAAACTGGGGCGCAGAGGCTATGGGGACCTGATTCCGCGAACGCTATGCAGCTTTCTTAATGGCCACACCTGGCATTAGCACGCTGACACCAATGTGGTGGACAGCAAAAATGGCGTTTATTGCAGGGTAGCACCGCGTTATATAGCCTAGGTTTTACAACATCACATCCGTCTGCTAGCGTCATAAATCAAATGCTACTGGCTTTCTAACTGTCCCTGTCTTTCCGTACAACGCGAGATCTTCCAAGCGCCGGGCCTTAACCACAACAATTCAAAGGGTATTTCCTTAGAGTCTTTACATATGGAAAGAAGACTATACTTTTCTAAGTTTCCTTTGTATTTTTTTTTCTGAAAATTTCACAGTAGAATATGATATGAAATTTCTCTGTCTTTTTACTACTATTCACAATAAGGCTTCACTGAATCATTCGAAGGGAGTCTAGAATATCAAAATGCCTTCATTTTATCTCAAAATAAATTTGGTTGGGAAACAATAGCCATATCGGTATTTCAATAACTTCACCTTGTTAGATGCTTTCTGTTTTTTCTCTAGTTGCAAGAGTCTTCTGTGAGAGCTAATAAATCATGTTAAAAAGTGAAATGATCCTAAAAAGCATAGTGTGTCAGTTGTTTGCCTTCTGAAAGGTCTCTTCAATACATTTTAATTACATCTTTAAGTTAACATTTATAAGATTTAATGCAAAACTAAGTTAGTGGTGATTTGCATACAGTACATGAAAGTATTTTTCTGAAGACTGATTCTACCCCTTGTTATTTATTGAGAATTGACCTTGAAAAGGAGGCTTGAATAGGTCTGATATCATCTTGAATAAAAATTGCTTCCAGGCAACATATAATTCCTTTCCAGGGTAAGTGAGATGTTACAATATTATGAGTGCTCTGATGACTGTTGTGAACAGACTAGAAATAAATATATCTATTAGATAATGATGGTTAGCATTTGAGACCTTCAAGGAATGAAAACAACATCATGGAGAGATGGGATAGCAAGGGAAAAAACCCTCTGCATTTCTGGGGACTACATCTGGCCCACAAGCTCCCAAATGTAAGAGCTCATTTATGTCTTATGATAATATGTGCGTGCAGATTTACTAAACCATGAGTTATAACAATATCAGATGTCATAGAGATACATTTCTTAAAAGCTTAGATCTAACTTACAGGCATAAAAGCAGACTAATGCTAAATAATGTTAACAATGTGTTAATTACAAAAAAAAAAAAAAAAGAGAGAAGTGATATTGGTAATTCAGACAAACAGATAGTAAAAAAAACTACTTAACTGAGAACATTATTTGCTAGCCACAATTTACGTAAACAAATAATGGACCATGTGACTATTGTGTTAAGAGGTAATTTGGCAGTAAATAAACCCCCTTGCATTCCAGCTTGTCCTCAAATATCAGATGGGCTGGGGGTGGCTAGGCTTAGACACTGAGTGATGTCCTATTTGGCACTGTGAGCCTGATAACACAGATACACTCAATACTGAACTACACCTTCTGCCTGGTTGCGCTTGAGACCAGCTATGGGAAGGATGCAGTTCATTCAGTTTAGCATTGTAAGTCCAGTGTCACAGATGCACTCAATAGCATGCTGAACCTCCCATTTGGTCATGCTTATGACCACCTATGTGAAGGATGCAGTTTATTTAATGCGATAGGTCTGGTGACACGATGCACTCAATAGCACACTGCACCTTCCATCTTGTTGCACTCTTACACACAGGGCCAAGTGAGAGACGCTTGTGACCAGCTATGTGAACAGTGCAGTTTATTGAAGCAAGAGGATCACAGGTTCTTATGGATTTCTGGTAATAAATATACTGTCTGAAAAAATGTGCAAGTATCAAGACTGTAGGTAATATAGCTGAAGAAAATTCAGGGTGCAAGTTCAGTGGGTAGGTTGCACTTTGGAGGTAGGTAGCCTTTGGGTTGGAGGTGTGTTTTGGTACTATTATGACATTATAATGAGCAAAGATCACACAAAGGACAGTACTTTGTCAAAAACTGACAGACTCTTGGCCCAGGGTTGCAAACAGGTATCTTATCCATTCTGTGGTGAGTTCCCATCTCTGCAGTAATCTCACAGGACCTGGCCAGAGAATCTCCACTCTTTTCTATCCCCCATGCTGTTTGTAGGCAGTGTTGCCTAGGGAACCCCTGTGGAATGGATTCCTTGCATACCCTGAAAGTTTCTTCAATGTTTCAACCTTTCCTTAATGTGTAAAAAATGGTGTACCTTTAATACGATTTTAATTTCTAAGTCATCTCCAGTCATTATTCCACAATGACCAATGCATCCTACATGTATTGATTAGTACGAATGAATGTACTAAGTGCACAAGCGATCTATGTAATTCAATATCTAATTTCAATTAGAAAATGTATACAGTGTATTAATATGCATTTCATTTGGTGCTGCAGCTAATTATAACCAGGTTGTAGTTTATGATTCACTATATTCCAGTTTGCAAACTCAAACCAGACGCAAAATCAACTTAAAAGATCCTCTGTGTTCTCTAGTCTGAAAGGGGAAATGAAGATTCACCACAGGATGGTGATATTGATTGTGATCTGCTTACAGAATTTAGAGGCAGGTAATACAGCAGTCATCAGAGACTTGACTCTGTCTAAACTAGATAAATGTCATATTGGGCTCTAATGCAGAGATCACATTTTTATGCACTATCATTGACTAGCAAATGTCTGGAGTTAATATCTTCCAAATGAAGCAAGTAGAAAACCTCAAGTCTTGCACAAAGGGCATAATAAACAAATAAATGAAGGTTAAAAGTTTGAGGAATGTCTAAACAAAAGGAATTAAAAAGAACAGAACCTCTTTCAAACACATCAAAGATCAGAAAGGTTGTCAGAGTGTTTGTAGGCAGAATGAGTAATCAAGATGTAAAAAGGCATTGAAAAGAAGCTAAATCTATTCTTAACAATGATGCCCACTGAGGAAAAAGGGGTGGAGGTTCTAGTGCCAAAATCAGTTTATAGATTCTACTTAAACTTGAAATAATTGATAGGGAGAAGTTAGGGCCTAAAAAGATAAAAAAGGAAGACATAGATGGCCAGGAGTATGTTGTATTCATCTAAGTGTTTAAAGAAATGAGTTGGGTAAAATAGCCAAATTGCTATAATTGCCTTGAAGTGTGGCAAATAGGACACTATCCTTTAAATGTATTCCAAGGGAAATCTTGTCAACTACATACTTGCAAACCTGTATTGGACAAATAAGTAGAAGACATAAGAAAAAGAAACAATGTATGCTTAGATAAAAGCAGCCCACTGGGAGGGAGGAAGTACAAGCATGGCATTGGCAAAAAGAAGTCCTGATAGTGAACCTGTGGGACTTCTCTGTAGGGGACAGGAAGTCCATGAAAAAGCATTATCTGGCTATCACAGTCTTGTATTTCTAATCCAAAGAGAAATACAAGGCTCTTTGGAGCTGAAAGGTTTTATGAAATCTCAGTAACTGTGTAATAAAGTTGATGATCTTGCAAAGGTTCAAAAAAGGAAATGAATGGTAAGATGTTGAATAATAATTAAGATTTAGTACTCAGTGGAGGGAAGTCATCAGTGAAATCCTGAAAGCAGTTTTCCTAATTTTCTTTGAAATGCTGATGTGTTTTTCAGAAAGCAAACCAAGCCACCCCTGTACGCTCCTAACTTGACTAAGTGGAAGCAATTCAAGAATAGTAAGAATGTTTCTGGACTCTGTTAGTCACATGTAACAAGGACCTGTGACAGGTGATTAAAGTAAGCATGTAAATAATTTCCTGGCTTTGGATCTGTCTATTTTGGCATGACCTTCATAAGCAGTGCTTGTATTTTTGTTTGGCAAATAAAAATGATACATCACATGTATTTATTGATTAAAGAATTATAGCTGAGTTATGAAAACTTGCTGTTCATTTTTGCCAGAGACCATAATAATATCCCTTAAATCACTGTTTGTATATTGCAAGTTGTGATTTGAGGGATGTTTTTTTCTATTCAGTTTCGTATAAATTGGAAATATGTGGTAAACCTCACTTACATTTTAGAATGGAAATCAACCAGCATGTAACATTCAGCTTTTTTTGATAGACCTTCAACTGCTTTAACTCAAAGAATACTGCTTTGATGGTGGCAATAGCATACTGCTGCATCTCCTTATACCATTAAAGTATTACAGATAGAGAAATCATCCACGGTTCTTTAAAAAGCTGAGTTATTTAGGAGGACTGTTATGTTACTGAGGAATAAATATCTCTCTAATCACTTCATACATAAGCTCTCACATTTTATTTGGATCAGTAATGCAGTTTCATCTGGACAGGGGTATCACAAACATATTTTCTTTCATGCTTTCATTAAGCTAATGGGAGAAATTGACTTAACAGTGATACAGCCCTTTGTCCTGCCCCATTTTCACACATCCTGAGTGAAGATGTCAATCCAGTATTCATTCTACTGTACTGCCAGAACCCACATTTTTAACTGCTTTTCCCTACCTTCCATTTTACATCTTCAGGTAAATCCTGCACATTCTGCTTATGAAGTCTTTCATGCACTGATGTTCATCACAGAGGAAATGACTGCTAATGATTTACCTTTTGTGCATGTGAAGGACAGTATCAGATAGTAGACGTATTTCTGTCACCATCAGAAATATCATAAAGTAAAATATTTTAATAGCTAAATCAATATATTAATAAAAGTAAATTAACATCTTTGAACACATAGTTCAGGTAGGTATTTTTTATTTCTGCAATGTGTTATATAGCTGTGCTGGTTTTGGCTGAGTTAGTTTTTTTCATAGTAGTTTTCTTCATAGCAGCCAGTATGGGGCAATGTTTTGGAGTTGTGCTGAAAACATTATTGATATTACAGAAATATTTCTGTTACTGCTGAGCAGTGCTTGCACAGAGTCAAGACCTTTTCTGCTTCTCACACCACCCCAGCAGCTAGTAGTCTGGGGATGCATAAGAAGTTAGGAGAGGGCACAGATGGGGGAAGAAGAAGGAAGAGGAGGACATTTGGCATGATGGTGCTTGTCTTCCCAAGTTACCATTACATTGTCAAACATTGAAGGTCTTCCCTTTTGTTTTAGAAAAAAATCAGACTAGGCAGTAACTTTTATGATGATGATGGGGTAGTACCTAAACTTTCTTCTAAAACCATGCTTTCAGCAGATTTTTTTTTATTCCTTCCATTTTCTACAGTTGTACAGTTTTCAAAACTATGAAAAATACGTCTTGTTTTTCTGTTTTCTTATAACTCTGTAAGAATAGAATGGTTTAGGCTATTTTCTTGTCACAACACCTTTGTGCCTTGTTCTGTTTCTACAGCTGAAGAAAATTAAGGCTGAAAACTAGAGATTATTTGCAAAATTGCAGTAATCTGACATAATGCTAAACTTTATAAGGTTTGAGAAAGAGTTGTTTTCTACTAATAGCAATTGATTTTTCCATGAATGTGCCAGATTAGATGTTTCTGAGTAAGCAACATATTAAGAGAAATATTTCTTCAGAAGATTGAATATCTCATTTAAGTTAAAATGGATTCATTACTATGTTGGGTTATGTGGCATTTACCTATCTAACTAGTCCCTACTGACTAAACAGGAAGACAGATTCTGCATATTTACACATTTGGATTATCATATAACTACAATTCACTTTGAAGTAAATAGATACTATTACAAATTATAAATCACTTCAATAAGCCAATGGTTTAATATTTTAAAAGTTGCTACATTTTTCTTTTAACATGACATCTAGTATACACTGAAGTCTGGGACATTGTTTTTCGTAAAAGGGAGATGCTTCTGTTTACACACTACAAAAAAAATCACAGCAAGCTTTCCAGCTGCTTTTTTTTTGTTTATGACAACTATTACTGTCATGGCTATTAATCCTGATTTATCTTTTTAATTTGAGTTTAAAACATCACTTCATCATGATGTGACAAGAATGATTTGATAAGTATATTGAAGCAACTCCATTTTTTATCAAAGCTGATGTTCTCAATGGAGAATTTCAAAATCTACTGAGGACAGTATTCATTTCCTAAGTGAGTTTCCATACATCAAAGAGAAATGCAAATCCTGGTTATATGTGTAATACATACATGTTTCATAGAACTTATGAGTATTTGACAGTTTGAATTCTTTTTGTCATGTTCTGATGCCATTTAATAATGCTGCCAGACTTAATTCTGTCATTAAGAAAAAGGAACTTGCAGTTTCAGCATAACTAAACTAAGTCGACATATTCATAAATCATATGTCTTTTTGTATACTGCAAAAAAGTGTCTTTTTGCATATTGCACTGATGACTAAAATTTTTTTTCCTGTCCAGCTTTTATTATTAGTTCTCTATGAGAATATAATTCATTATATACATACAGAAACATACTTCTCCATCAAGGTTCAATGACAGAAGAGCCAAATATCATGGTGTGAATAGCATTGTTTTGCATTGGTTTAGTAACTGAAGTCACAGTGCTATTTAACATATGGAGAAGTGATTAATAGAGCAAGATTTATGAAACTTGATAAATTAATGGTACTATAGGAAAAATATGGTTTTCACTTTGATGGTGTCTACTACTACTGTCAATATAAAAAAATTCATATTTTAATAAAAGTTCAATTTTGAATAGGATGTTAATAAAGGGAAGTCAACCATTGGACTTAAAAAAATCTTCATTAAAATGAATAGCTCTCAAACTCTATATTCATTTCACATCCAAGATACCCATCCAATTTGTGGAAGTCACAATCTGAAGAATGCCACTTGAGAACTGAGCTTAATGACTAGCATTCTTTAGTTGCATAAAATAAGAAGAAAAATATGCATAATCACACTGACAAGTGTGCTTTTTAGAACATTTAAGAAAGAATCCTTAGCACAAAAAAGACTGAGCAAGAAGATAGTTTGCGTAATATTGTTTCGTTCACAGATTTCTCAGTTTGAAAGTAAGTACAAACATACAGTCATGAGATCTCATACACACAGAGATACTGATTGGCTTTCAAGGGGGTGTTGAACAACTTTAATATAATTTACTGTTATTTTGCATTATTATATTTCTAATTACTGGTTTATGAACTTTGTTCAAAGTCATAGATGTATATATCTTAAAAGTATTAGCCTTTAAGGCTCCACTGCAATGAATAAACCAACAGAATAACTAAATTAAAGAAAAAAATCTAAACATTTAAATATGTAAATAGTAGTGATGATGCTTAGAAAGGACTCATACATTGTTCATAAAGATAAAATTTGCTTATTTACTCTTCAAGATTAAAACCCTATGATGAGCTGGGATTCTACATCGATATTTGTCTCATCTGTGTTGAAGAATCCTCAGAGACATCTCACTGTAGTCCCTTCCACAGAGCTTTCTGTATTATTATGTGTGCACAGGCAGGGATATGCACAAATTAGAGTAAACTGCTACCATTTTCTTTTAAACAATTTTTCACATATTGATAGACATGCTTAACCTGTTGCAGATCCTATTTCCTAAATCTCCTTTGGACTATTTTCTACTCATTTATCTTTAAGGAACGTAATTTAAAAGAAGACAAAGGGTTTGTAAATTCCATTCTCTTACTTTCACACAAGGAAAAGTTACCAGTCACAAATCAGCAACATTAAATAATTCATAATAGATAATTATGATACCTCCTTTATTTCTGTGGGTTTTGTTTTCTGTTTCACTACATTTCAATTTCTTTAAGTCTCTCTGTGCTCCATTGTACTCCGTTAGAGAATATGGTATTTTGTATTTGTATTTCTATTCCTATTTTAATATGCATCTTGCCCCCCAAAGAAAAATTGCTTACAATGTTCATGATCTGAACAACTTTACTAACAAATGATAAAGACTAGAGATACTGTACACATCCCTATTAAAAAATCTGCAATATTTAAGGATAAATATATAATATACGAGTATATAATGATGAGCTACTATGACCAATTATTTTAACCCTAAACTTGAAAGTTTTGTTTCAAATATGTGTACAAAAGAATGAAGACATAATCAGTCTAGACTAGCAACTTAGTGATTAGATCTTAGTTTGTAAAGTAGTCAAAAATAAATAGGCAAGCTTAAGAATACTTAAATACAGTCTTTAACACTTCAAATTATTTCTGAAAAAAATGATTTCACAAATATTTGAAAAATTACTACAATATTTCAAAATAAATTTAGAGTAGAATTAATCTTCCAATTTTCTGATGAAGTTGAAAGTTTGATTCTGTCCATATGAAAGTACAAGTTGCTTTTATCTATTCTGAGAAAGAGCTTAAGGATTTTAGCCACCTCTAGATTCAGGGCAATTTCATATTGCTGAGAGGTTAGGTAATGAGACGATAAATCCTAAATATTTAGTGTACCCTACTGATCTTAGATTTTTTTTTTTTTCCCCATATTATTTTATCATTCAATCCTCTCCAGCTCTTATTATCTGCCCTCTTTTCAAATAATCCACATTCTTTTTTTTTTTTCATAAAGTCACAGAAGTAGTAGTTTGAAGGGAATTTAGGAGGTTTTTAAGTCCACTCACCCACTCAGAAAGGGACCACACCAACACTGCATCAGGTCAGACATCGCTTTATCTAGCTGAGTCCTAAAACTCACCAAGGACAGAGAATCTGCAACCTCAGGGTAATCTCTTCTGGTATTGCATTACCCTTCTGGTGAAAAGGATTCCTGCTGGATAAACTGAAGGTCTTTTTAAGCTTTCATTTTTCTTTACATTATTTCCTTCTGACAGACAATACTACTTTCTCCTTAGACTCTAATTTCTTTCACCTATGACAAGACCATCTTTCCATCTCAGAAGTGTCTCTGTTATGCCTCAGTGTATTCATTTATGGCTGTGGATGTGAAAGTTTTCCACTACCGTTCTGGCATATTTCAATTACTCTTTTATGATCTAGCCTGAAAGACAAAAAGACAAATTCTTTCTCTAATTCTGAATATAAAATTAAGTCCTACGAAGTTTCTCTAGTGATACAGGTAAATGGCATTGTTCTAGAAATCTCTATTACCATAGCTTACTTACAGCAGAGACATTACCTGTTATGATATGATGGGGAAATAATTTTTCACAAGAATTTCACAAGACTACATAGTGAGTTCCATAAAAAAAATACAGAAGTGGCAGACCTTCCAAGGTGTCTGTATAGGCTTTAGAAGTCATACTAGGATGAGCTGCTGGTTACAGGCTGCATAGATTCCTAGAATATAGGGATGAGACAGGTCCTCAACAAAACTTAAATGTCACTTTTAAAATTGGAGACCAAAAAAATCCATGTTAGACATACATTCTATACCAAATCATATAGCCATCAGGGAGGCTGAAAGGTAAGATTTAAATTTTCCTTGAGAATATGGTTGCACTGGGTCTGTCTGCATGGAGTTAACTTTCCCCACAGCAGCCTTCATAGTGCTGTGCTTTGTATTTGCAGCTAAAATGGAGCTGATGACACACAAATGTTTTGGCTACTGCTGCCACAGCATCAAGGCTGTCTCTCTAACCCATACCTCTCATCACCAAAAAACAATAGACTGGGGGTGGGCAAAAGACTGAGAAGGGACACAGCCAAGACAGCAGATCCAAACTGATCAAAGGGATATTCCATACCATATGGTGTCATGCTCAGTAGTAAAAGTTAAAAGAAAAGAGGAGGAGGGGGAACATTTGTTATTCAAATGTTTGTCTTCCAAAGCAACCACTATATGTACTAAGGTCCTACTTCTCAGGAAGTGGTTGGACATCACCTTCTAATACGAAGCAGAGAATAAATCTGTCAACTCATCATAATGGTAAATGAAGAAATACTGAGATTGGTCTTGTGGGTGTACATATGGAAGAAGAAAAGCTTGAAAAGATGGACCAGACACTGAACCATAACAAACCTGTTTCTTGTGTTTGAAATTAAGACTGGAAACAAGTCTTCAAGCTGAAGAGTGGGAGAAAGCCAAGGCATGCAGAAAGAGGCAACAACACAGAGTCAAGTCACAAGCTGAGGAAAGACTAGAACATTGCAAACAGTAAAGGAAAATCAGCCCCAACAAAGTACCATGTAAAGAGAATGCAGAATAACAGAACAATTTGTTGATATAATCAAACCTATGAGAAGGTTATATTAAACACAAGAAATCAATTGGGAAGACTTCACCATCTTAAGAGACATATCTAACATGGTTGAAGGTGGATAGTAAGCAGGACAATGATAGACTACAACATGAAGGGTACATGAGAAACAAAACAGACAATGAAGATGGTGGTATACAGCTGTATGTCAAAACACTAGACAAATCAAGTTAAGAAGCAAAATTTCTTGACAGTGACATGAAATCCCTGTTGATTAGCAGTCCAGACCTGGATGAAAAAAAAAAAGAACAATTTTGAGATAATCATAGAATCATAGAATGGTTTGGGTTGGAAAGATCATCTAGTTCCACCCACCCTTGCATGGCAGATAATATTGTCTTCCTGACCACAAAGACAACAATGATAGTAACATGTGAAAAAGATGCTTTGAAATTAGGCCACAAACCAGAAGTTTACATTATTTATACTAGGGAAAGATCATGAGAAGGTTCTCACAAGAGAAGGGGTAGCTTTTTATTTGGTCGTTATCAGCACAAAGATTGTCATTCTAAATGCTGATGCTAGTGACCAATTCAGCAACACTGACTGATTTTTCTAATTCAATATTCTTCCAGTAGCAGCAAAAGCAGACATCCACCACAGCTGCAGTCAATTTTAAAAAGGTGACTGACATAAAAATGAACATACTTCTTGAAAAGAAGGTAAAAGATGGGAGACTTAAGTCTTTGTGGACAACATAGAGGTTACTTGAGTACCACACTGGAAACACAGAGTATATGTGTACAAAATACTAGGAAAGATTTTAGAGAGCAGATCAATGTTAGCACAGATAAACACCATAGTAAAAAGAATTCCTAGAAGTGGTCTTGCGTCTTTCA
>VWZY01012581.1:1329-11888 GCA_013399075.1 Chloroceryle aenea
AGGATGATCAGAGGGCTGGAGCACCTCTCCCATAAAGACAGACTGAGAGAGTTGGGGTTGTTCTGTCTGGAGAAAAGTAGGCTCCAGGGAGACCTTATTGTGGTCTTCCAGTATCTTAAGGGAGCCTACAGAAAAGCTGGTGAGGGACTTTTTAGGATGTTGGGTAGTGGTAGGACTAGAGGGAATGGATTAAGACTAGAAATGAGTTGATTCAGATTGGATGTTAGGAAGTAAGTTCTTCACCATGAGTGTGGTGAGACACTGGAAAAGATTGCCCAGTGAGGTGGTGAAAGCCCAGTCCCTGGAAGTTTTTAAGTCCTGGCTGGCTGGGGCTCTGAGCAACCTGATCTAGCGAGACATGTCCCTGCCCATGGCAGGGGGGTTGGAACTAAATGATCTTTACAGTCCCTTCCTGATGATTCTAAGATTCTATGGATACACTATTACGTTCAACTCTGAGTTAAGAAGGAAGGCCTTCTTTGCTTGTAAGTGGTAAGATGATGCAGAGCATTTATTTTTCTTTACAAGGCTCGCTTAAAAATAATATTTAGTAGTAGTATATAAAAGGTGGGGTTTGTTTCTGTTGTTATTTGGTTTTTTTGATCTTCATGAAGAAAGGTAATTGTCTGGTTTGGATAAAATAAGGCTACAGTAGTAGCATCAGAACTTTCTCTCCTCCCTCCAAACATGTTTTCAACTCCACTGGGCTTTCCACATCTGGACTCCAGAACACTGAAGGGAGAGAACTGAAAACCCTGGGAGACATTTTCTTTTTTTTTTTTCAGCACTGGTGGTCTTCATAATTTTGGTTACTTTTTTGTTGTTGTTGTTTAATTCAATTACAGCGGGAAGGAATACTAATAAAAGAAACCTCACTCCAGAGAGCAGTAAACTCTGGTTTTAAGACCAGTACATGATCTTGTCTTAACTACATCTTTTTCACGAATGTCAGTTTTGTTTTTTAAAATGATGATAAAACATTTAAAGTGATGGAATAAACATCTGAATTCACTTAGTATTCAGCTCTTTCCTCAAATAAATCATGAGTGAATTTCAAGAAAATTTAAGGAATCTGGAGCAATGTTTATTTACCTCCACTTCTTGAGCCAAAGATAGGTGATGCAATCAGATTTTTTTGTGACTTCTATGGTATTTTTGGAAACCAAATTAATACTTGCCATCACTGTTGTCTGTGGAAAGAGAAGTGCATCTTTACATGTATTCATGTATTTCAGTGGACATCATATTTTCCATATCATCTCCATTTTAAAGAAATCAAATTGAAGATATTCAGTCTCCTTGAATAACAAACTGCCTCTTTCTCTGTTATTTGTTACTAAAGAATAATACATATAGTTATGATACAAAGAATGAGAACATCATAAAATTACCATGGTGTGGAAAGTAACATTAATTTACAGATTCTGTCACTGTGATGACATTTAAGATGCAACACAAGAAGTTGCTGTACAAACAGGGCTGTCAGAGTCTGGAGACCATACTGCTTCTGCTACGTGGTCCTCTGTGACTACATCCATTGACAGAATAGATTTCTATTTCTGGATTTGGGTTAGTGTTTTTCAGGCTTTTTTTTTCCCTGATATAGCAAAGAGTGGTAAAGACACTTAACTGCTGCCTAATAGGGACTCTGTTCATAAGAATTTTCACTGTTCCCTGGCCAGGAACTCCAGGAAAGAAAAGAGATTGCTGAAGTAAGTTAGAAATGGTAGTCACTAAAATAGGTCTCTTTAATTCTTTAGATTATTAGGGAGCATATGGTGAGAGGAGGAAAAATGATGGCCTTCATCCTCATGTATGGGGTGCAATCCATAACTTCTTTACAAAACAGCTAGTGTTGTTTTTTCTTTTGTAAACCTTAGCTCAATGACTATATAATGGGAGGAGGAGCCCCTTGGCTTCTTTTTAGCTAAGCATGCTACATCTAAAAATGAAAAAAAAAAATCAAAAAGTTAGATAAATATCTTTCAGAAACAAAATAAAGGCACATATGTGTTTTGCATGTTGATATATTGTATTATATAAATGGATACTTCTGAAAGCATTTTAACAGTTTTCTTAGAAAAAGGAATGCAATTCTAAAGTGTGTATGATGTAGATTTCATGTTGCCTAGCACTTTTAAGCCTTTCCATTTTTCTTTGTGTCAGATAATTGAACTTTACTATATAGACTATGTATTTGCTTGCAACTTTTCCAGAGAATTCTTGCTGTTCTATACACCTTTGCTTTTTATAATTCGGCAGTAGGTGGTATCTGCTAAAGTTTAAATCTTATATTAGTCACTGCTATCTCAACATTAGCAATGCAAAAGAACAGAAAAAAAAAACAGTCAAAAACCCCAGGAGAGACTGGAGAAGCTGGAAAAAGGTAGAGAAGAAGCAAAGTAATTGAAAATCTTTGAGGGCAGGTAACTGGCCAAAGGGTACCCAAAAAGCTGTTTCATGGAGAGGAATTGCCAGAGCCTGGAAACATTCACATTATTTGCATTTCGTGTATATACTCTGACAATAGTTTTATAGCCTAGTTAAGAACTGCCCTAAACTAACGTGAGGAATTTTTCAAATTCGTCAAGTACAGGAGGGCTGTCAAGGAAGGTTAGTTCAAATCTCTTCACCAGGAGTGGTGAAATTAACTGCAGTGCTAGTTTTATATAAAGAAAAATCACCAGCAAAGCGGTTAATATCATAACTCATTTTGTGGGGCATTTTTAGATTTATGTTTTGTTTTGCTTGTGGGTTTTGATTTTTTTTTTTTCAGCCAAGTCTTTTCTCACTCCTTTGTCTCCTCTGTGTATGTAGATAATGAATGAAACCACATGAGATACTGGGAAGATTTTCAGCAGGCAGAGAAGTGGTTGGCATCTATTGAAAGACAGAACAACTTATTCCTGTTTTCTCTGCAGACCTTCTCTTTGAATAATGTGGCTGAAATTTAATTACTATAAGAAACATCTCAGATTTGGTAGACTCTTGACCAATATGTTCTGAGATTTATACATACTTTGAGCTATTGGTTGTTTCATATTTATAAAACTGATTTTGATGACAGGACTGTTGGTGAGCAATTCAGATCTTATCAGTATCTCATTCAGATGAACTGATAACATTAAGAAAAAAATCCAGGATTTTTTTGATTATAAAATTTTTACAAGTTTCTACAAATGAAAATTAAAATTATCTGTTGACAAGTGTATTTGTAGGAGAAAATTTCTAGATAAAATAGAATATTATATAAACAGTGGGTTGGTAACTGCAATATAGTATAGATTAAATTCAGTGATACAAGTGTTTTAAAGTATAGCTATGTTTAGAGTGTCATGGAATTATGATGTCCAGAAAGATGTGATCAACAAAACTAAAACCAACTACGCTTTTAAGCTGATACAACTCAGGTTTAAAATACATAACATTTCTTGTAACCATTGAGGTACCATTGAAATATACTTGAACAATTTTTATATCACATCTGCATGTNNNCCCCTTCTTTCTGGGTGATTTTGTCAATTTTTGTTTCATCCTCCCATTTTTATCCCTTTTCTTTGGTCACTTGTTCCTATAACTTCTTTAGCTATAAACAATTATTTTTTCCTAAGATACACAGGCCGGAAACTTAGCAGGCCAAATTTTCACAAAAAAAAAAAAAAAAAAGAAAGAATTTTAGGAGCAGTCTGACTTGGTGACCATACTAGGTCTTTTTTTCTGCAGGTTACTCTTACACGGTTACATATCTTTTTCTGGTTTCAGGTAACTTCTTTATTCCCCAATAAACCCATGTTAATATATAAACATATATGTTATAAATTCTCTATGAAACTGTCATTTTCTTAAAGAAGTTTGCAACTGGTGCTTTATGTTCTGATTTCCTTCTGCTATAAGATATTCTATCATTTCAAAATCTGAAATATATCAAATTTTTCTGCAATCCATTATGTAGTATTACATTTCTAATATAGAAACATTTTGATCAAAAAGTCATATGTGGTCTAATTTTGAATATAATTTTTTAATATATCATTCTCTGGGATAAACAATCTCTCTTCACAGCGGACATAGATGAACATGTAAGTATTTCACACTGTATATAACAAAACTGAACAGAGCATTGCCTCCATTGTCCTCCTGCTATAGCACTGCCTGCAATAGAAGTGCAGAATTATTGATAAGATTATAACATCACAAGGAAACAAGTCATTAGGAGTTGCAACTACTTTTTTTGGTAGAAACATATTGAAGTTAAAATATTTCATAACTCTTTTTGAAGTAATATATTCTTTGCAGATCAATATAATAATTTTAAAAGATAATTTATCTTTCATTAATTTTGATCTAAAGAGATCTCTCATTTTTTGATTCACTATTCTTATTTCATATATCAGTTTTTTAGTGATTAAGATAGCAGGTAGTTTGCCCCATATCTGTTCATTTGTGTGTGTTCATAAACCAAGATAGTTTCAAAAGGATTATTTTTTTTCTAACACCACCATCTGCCATCCACATTTTACTCTGTAACGAAATAATTTATTTTGTTCTTTTCTTAAGGGAAGTTTATACTGCATAAAAGCAATACTAATGCCATAGTTTTCCTTGCAAGAAACCAGACCTGTTACTTTAAGGATGTGCATTTTTCCTGTAGTAGCTTATGAAAATTTAAATTTAAATGTTTGAATAATTTAAGCAGCATAGTTTAGTGGCTGTGTGTTGAAAAACGGTGGAGTTTGAAATTGCTAGCAAAACACTAAACATTTCAGAGAATATAATTCAATACTGCCTTTAGGCACCGACCCTTGCTAGGTCCATGCAGGGTAGAGATGCTTTCAGAAGTATATTATTATATAGTTGAATAGAACTTCTACTTTAGTAAAGACATTTTATATATTGTATTATATAGTCTATATTGATTAATGAATTTCTTGTTAAAGGAATGATTTGGTCTTTAACAAGATGGTTTGGATCTTGGTTAAAGAAGGTGTAGGCAAAAGGGAGGAAAGTGGGGAGGCAGAGGGGAGAAGTCAAGGCAAGCTGCACTTGTTCAAATAATCATCAAAGTATGTTCACATATTTATGTAGGGGAATAAAATCCTGCCCTGAGCCCTTGTAAACGTTCTCCTACTTTAAATAATCTCTGTTGTGGGTTGTTTGTTTAGTTGTTGTGGTGTTTTGGGGGGATTTTCTTTGTTGTTGGTTTTTTTTTTTTTTCTTTGGGTTTTTGTTTGTTTGTTTGGGTTTTTTGTTGTTGTGTTTTGTTTAGGGTTTTTTTTTGTGTTTGGTTTGGGAGTTTTTTTAGAGAGCCATCATGATGGTATCTGAATAGCCTATTACTGTGTCCCTCACTTCTTTTCTTTTGTTCCTTCCCACTGTTTAGTTATGGGCCTCATTTGTAGCATATTACAATCTAAACTGGAGGTTTTTTGCTTGAGGGACCTTGACTTAGATCCTGACCTTAGTGAAATGAAGGAGGAGAGTGGGTTTCAGTGTCTCAAGTGGCATCAGGATTTCACCCCGGTTTCATTCAGGACACCTCTGGACAAAGGGAACAAGTAAGAATGAAGTGGTTGAGTATTAAGCCAATTATCTCTTTTAATTAGGACATGTATAGAGAACTCTTAAACTGAAGAAGGGGTGAAATCTGCTGAATAAATTATTCACAGTAAATAGTCCACCCAGCTCTAGTTCTGACAGAGATAAAGCTGCAGTGGCATCAAAGTGTCTGCTCTCACAGGGTGTTGCTCTGACACAGATGTCAAATGACAAATCAACATGAGGTGAACAGATGAGTCTTATTCCCTGCCTTGCTCAGCTGGAGAGATCACTAAGGGTGGTCAAATAGGCTCCAGTGATGCTCTCAGAGCGTCCTTTAGCTCTAAAAGATAAATAAAACTGGCCAGGAGGTAACTTCTGTAATTCCTTAAATCTGCTTTGCAGATATTACAAAGGGTAGACTACAAATAGCTCGGGAGACTTTAGCACAGCTTGGAGGAAGGGAAATCAGTAAGACCTTGTGGCCACCTCCTCTAAGACAAAGAGACATAAAAATTTTAAACCATTTTTCTACTGGTGAAGTGGGTATTGCTAGAAGTGAGTGTAGCTGTGGTTCATTTTGTTAGTAATGAATTTGCTTCCAAATTCGTTGCTTGTCTCTGGTGAGATATCTTTGAGACTCGGTAACAGTGGTGGAAATTATTGAAGATGTTATGAATAAAGAGTGATTTAACCCCTTTTCTGGGGACAAACTGTTCATGTTTTTGAAAAATGCCATAAAGATCATAGTTTCCTTTGGGCTTCTGTTACCCTGTGCAATTCCTGTACCACCTGCTGAGTAACTCTATCTCCCTAGCCCATTTTCTATAAAATTGAGTGCTTACTCAGGGAAAACCAAAGCCATTGGACAAAAGGTGTTTTAAATGCTTCCTCAGGACAGGCATGTAGTAAAGGACCTCATTCATAATACTCATCATTCATGTAGGACTTTGGTAGAAGGATTTAATCGTATGCTGTAAAAACAGTCCTGTCTACGTGCAGAACCTGACGTAGCAGCTGGGTGACATGGAGTCAGGCAGCAGAAGCTGCAGTTATGTAGCCACAGAGAGGAAATCAGAGAATTCAGATCGGATGCCTCTCTAGCCATTAAGCTGTCATTCATGCATTTTAAATGGCATAAGACTGATAAAGGCTAATTTTGGCTGATATAATCTTTACAGCACCAGATTTTACTTTGGGTAATAAAGATTACTGTTATTAAAAAAAAAATAAATTAATACTTCTTTCAATCATTTCTGAAAAAAAACCCCAAAAATTAAAAGGAGTACTTTTCCCTACTTTTTGTCCCTTCTCCTGTGAGACAGTACTACGTTTACAGTCTTTGTTGTGAATGGAACATTTAAAGCCATAATTTAGAGTCAGTGTGATTTTGGCATTCTTTTAATGCTCTTTTAGAAAATCTGTACGATTAAGTTGAAATTCAGTTTACAGTCCTTTGACATAGTGAAAATTCTTATTTTGCAGTGATTTACTTTCACAGAGTAAAGATTATAATGTATATGATATCCCGGTTAAATTTCTGTAGATTTTTAATCCAAATACGCTAAAATTTCTATCAATGAGTAGACATTCACAAATGTAGAATTATACTAAAGATTAATTTTATCATACTGTTAAAAACTGTACATCACAGACAATTCATGTAGAAATATGTGCTTGTTCCTTTGAGAGAGGTGAATAGATAAACTGTCCAAGGTACAGGGAAATAGAGCATGGATAATGTGGGTTTGAAATATTCTGTTGCTTAAGTGATGCATTAAATCAATATTCTGCAAAGCTTTTTCTTGTTAAGTTATTTACTTGGCTGCTGTCACAATTCTCCATTTAGGTCATCATCTTTTTTTAAAAAAAATATTTCCTTGTGGCCTAATTTAACTTTACCTAAATACTTCAATTCCTCAAGTAATGAAACTTTTTCAAATGCTGAAATTATAGCACTGTTACAATGTTAATATTTACACTGAAATTCCTCACTTGGTTAATAGGCTAAGGAAAGAATTGACTTCCAAGTGAGTTTCGATTTATCTGTATGAAAATCTATTACTATAAATGAATAGTAGAATAAAAAAATTATGTTAATTTAATAAAAAGGGTAAATTCATTAATTAAGTTTATGAAAGAGAATACTGAAAAGCCAGACAAGTGTTCTTTCTGCAGATGTTTTCATTTTAAGATATATCTGCATAAATGGAATCCCAGATATTGCTGCTTCTGAACAGTGAAATGGCAATTCAAAAATAATTATGGAGATAATTGGTGCCTTACTGTAACAGGAAGCGAAGGTGTGCGCTTGGTGAGGGTACCTCAGGGAAGCCTTGATCCTCCCATTGTTCAAATGGCTGAGTAAGAGCAGCAGAACTTCAGCACCCTGGAGGTATTTCATTTGTCAAAATAAAACAGGCATATCCTGGATCATGAATTCCCCCTGTTGTGCTAAGAATTCACTATGGTTTAGATAGCTAAATAATTTTAAGCCAAGCAATTTATATATATTTTTTTTTCCCTTTAATCAAGATTCAAAAGGGTAAGAGCACTCTCTTCCCTTTGTAAACTGTCTTAACGGTCTATCTTCTATACTGTGCTCTCCGTGAGATACTGTTTATATAATATGTAATTAGTTACAGTGTCTACACAGGCATGTGGCTAAGCCTGCACTTTGGTTTTAGTTGGTTTTATAGTTTTTAAAATAGTTTTGGAAGGAATTATAATTACAAGTGACAGTGATGGGGCTGGTTTGTTATGTTTTTCTTTCTAAGCATTTTCTTTGAATTTTAAACTATAATAAGAAAAATGTTTCCAAAGAGAATTTCCTCATCCTTTTTAGGATATTTTACAAATATGTGTGTTCAAATAGTGATGAAGACAGTGAAGTAAATGCAAGGGGGTTGTGTAAAGGAGACTGCAAATATTAGGATTGATTAAGAAAGCAGAAGAACTAAAATGGGTCACAAGGAAAAAAAAAATTTGCTAAGTACTGAAGGTTGTAGAGGAGACAGGTTGGGAATGCCTGTGTTCCTTGTCTCTCTCTCAAGGACTGAGCAAGGTCTTCAACCTATTCTGAAAATAAAAAAAATGTAGTTAGGAAAGGAAGTGCTTTATCATACAATGTGTGATAAAATTGTGGTATTCACTTATAAGATTGTTAAGGATAGACCTGTTTCTTAATTGCTATATGGATATGGACTGTTTTCATGCCCTTCTATTTTTTATTCATTCGTAGTCTCTCCCAAGTTTTATTAATCTATTCCTATGATGCCTTTTCCCATGCACCTTTTCCAATTCCAAAACAAAACATCTACTCTCTTGCTATCTACTCTAAGTTGCAGAATGTTTTTAAGAAAATACACAGATAAGGCAGCAGAACTACTGAAGGATTTTTACATAGTGATTTAGAAAATAAGCATGAATCACTGATATGTTATTAAAAATAAGATGGGTTTTGTTAATTTTGCTTAGATAAAGATGGTTTTAGTGTATTATTTCCCTAAGTTAATGTAAGGGTTTGTTATTCTTGATATCAAGTAAAACAAAAAACAAAACTGTCACAATCTTATTACTTGAATTTCAACTGTGTAAACCATTACAGTCAGTGAAGGCAATGGTGAAAGAAATGAAAACTGTCTAGAGTTAATTAAGCTGTTTTTCAGATTAAAAAGGTAAGGAAGAAATATTTATATAAATAAATATTACTGAATAAATAGGAGGCAAGACCTTCTTCAAATTGTTGTTTTCTACCAGCAGGAAATTTATTTAAAACTTTTGTAATTTGTTAATGATTTTTTTGAAATATTATATTTGTGAAGAATGCTGTATGCAATCAAACACATAGTATGACTATCCAAAGCAATGGCATTTCCATTTCCTGACTAGACAAAACACCTAAGCTGCATGAAGCAATAGGATTTGTAATCAAAGTAGTTACAGAGTATTATGGCTACTCAAAAAATACAAGCAAACTGAATACACTATCAAACCAAAATCTTTTACTATGTCCTTAGTAAGTTAAGACCACAAAAGAATGTAATTGCCAACATGGAATAAAATACGCCAAGAAAAAAAAAATGGTGGAATAGCTGAACTGATGAGAAGAAGTTGTTCCAATGAACCAAAAATTCACTAAATCCAAAAATGTAAAGTGCTGACCCCCATTGACCTCAACAAGTTTTTAATTAGCAGAGGATTAACACCCTTTTCAGGTCGTGGCAATCACTAGAAAATAATGTTCTTGCATCAAAGAACTTGAGGGTCTAACAAAAGATTAAACACAAAGATTCTGTGGATTATAAAAGTGGAATTTAAAAGGGGCACTACACTGTCCAGTATGCAATTTTGAACAAATGATCAATACCTTAGAACAGAAAATATTTTGGGAAAAACTGAAATAGAAACATAACTTTTTTAAAAAGACCACTTGTTTCTATTACATTAATTTCTGAATTAATTCTTTTGCATTCATTTCTGTCTTTAATGTTAACACTTTACAGCAATGGTTATTAGAGAAAAATCTGGGCACATTTAAAAATATTTCCTATGTATTATAATGTAGCAAATAAGGGAATTTTTTTTCTTACATTAATTTTCTAAAAGGGCTTTAGAAAGTTTCTTTCATTTTTTAAATTACTGTGGTCACCAGGTTATTCAGTAGTTTGTATAAAACCATGAACTGAGTACTGTAAAACAAGCAAATGAACAAAACCCAGAATCCCCTTATTCTTTCCATTATGAATCTGGTTTGGGCTCTCAGAGACTAATGACGATTGAATCATGTTTTGTATCAGGCGACCTGTGAGGACTAGTAGCAACCTACAGTGCTTTGGAGGTCAGCATGCCTTGGGGGTGATGGTCTGCTGTGAACCGCTGGTGCAGAGAGAGAGGCAGCAGTGGGAGGGACAACCTCAGACCCCACCCTGCCATTGGCCGGGCAAGCGCAGTCTCCACAGGCACCACACTCTGCATCTCCTGGCCAAGTCACGGGACAGATGGTTAATGTTTAGGAGCCCCTC
>VWZY01012581.1:12179-63864 GCA_013399075.1 Chloroceryle aenea
AGTCTTGCAGTCCTGACAACTGAGAATAATACTTTTCAGATAAACTAAGTGAATTTGACCTGGAAGTTTCTGAGAGATAATACTCTGTTAAGAATTTTGTCTCCTAATACTTATGGTAGTTTCTCTATTTCCAAGGGGATCTTACATTATTAATTATACTCTGTTACTGACTAGGATATGTCCTATTGGTGTGTTTGAGTTGCGTCTCTCTCACCTGTTCAACTACTGAATAAGCATTTGAAGCCTCCTGGTGATGTATATGTCTTCAAAAATATATTTAATTAATAGATATTAATTAATATTTAATTAAATATTAAAAATATTTAATGTTGACCAGTTAATTCTCTGATTTTTGAAACATGATGTGATTCAGCTTCTGATTTTATAGGTTCATAGTTCAGAAAAAAATTTAAAGATCTAACTTTCTTAAGAAGAAATTAACATAATGGGTTCTGATCATATGTAAACATACATGAGAAAAGATACTGGTAGCCTAAGTAACCAATACATACATAGGCACTATTTTAACCCTTTCTTTTCTTTTCTTTTTTTTTTTCTTGTCAGTAAGTAGGAATTTAATTCAGAAAGGGTTCATCTACGTCAACCAAAAGCATGACTGTGTTGACCCTCCACTCTGGTGGTTTTAGGATTCTGATGAAATACCACCTGTCAGTTATCTCTAATCTGATAAACATTTCAACCAAAATTCTTGGAGGGACAGATTTAAACTGTGCTTCCAGAAAAGCTCACATAAGCAACTTCGACATTTGTTTTCTGCAAGTGTTCATGCCAGCAGAGTTGATTATTTGAATACTGTTGGAAAGCAAGTAAATTCAAATGAGTATTCATGAAAGGTGTTGGTCTTTCAGATCTAGGAACTGAACCTAGAGATATATTGTGTTAGACCTTCATCTGCACAGCTGTAACATTTTCCAGCAAAATCTCTATTAGTCTCTAGAAGATTAAGCCTTCCTCTTTTTTATCTAAGACAATGGTTTTGAAAATTCCTTAAACTCCTCAAGTCATGCCTCATTGACAGGCAGCATTGCCTTTTCCAGTAGAAATATATAACTGTGGATGGGAAAAGTAGGACTTTTCATTTTGCTATTATGGTTTTACATTGGTGTAAATCAACTATGAATTTCACCCTAAAAGATTATAGAGAGAAAAGGCAAGAACAAACTCAGGTATTTTTCATATGATTTTCTACAACTTAAACTCTTAAATCTAGATGAATGTTTCATCAGAGTTCTCATACTTTTCTCAAGACTTGGTAAAATCAGATTGGTTTCACTTTTTAAAGGTTAAAGACAGCATATTTTGTTGACAATAACTAAAACTTAGAATTACAGTCTAAAAATATTCAAAACTAGTGCATGAATTTTTCAGATTCACTTTCCTGCAATTTACTGTTTGTTTTCAATCCTTTCTGCTAACAAACTCAAATTTACTACAATACCTAAAATCCACAGGCACTGAGGCATACACTGCTTGGAATTACTTAGAATAAAGATGGTGGCCACAAGCATGCTCATAGGTTCTGCTAGTTTTCCCTTTTTCTTGAGCATGAGATCAGATATGGCACTTTTTTGAAACATATGCTGAGTGGATGTGAAATGCTTTCCTTAACCAATAAGAATGCAGATTAAAAGCATTCACACATGTATGGTAAATGATTCTATGAACTCAAGAACCTCTCTTGCAAAATGGTCATGAAGAATTCAGTGTTGAAGTTACTGTGAAATGTAGAATCAGTTCAATTACAAGTGAATCAGTTTTTTTTCTTGGAGGCACTGGGTTTCATAATTTTTCATTCTTTTTCCCTGTAAAGAGGTATGGAAGGAGTGAAGGAGTTTATTTCAGTTTTTTTCAGAAGTTGAGTTTGTCTTGGATCAAGAGATAAGTGTGCAGAAGATATTGGTATATAATAATCCTAATCTTCTGCTGCTCCTGCTAATTCTGAATTTAGCCCCTGCTTATCACATGGTGGAAACTATTTTCATTATTTTCTTTAATGCTGTTCATGTTCAAAGTTAAGTTAGCAGTGCACATCCAATCTATCACAAACGCAGTATAGAAAAGCCATATGGTGATCAAGGCTGGGAATTATGCTCCAAGTTTCACACTAAATGCACTTATATGGTCTTATGGCTACTTACACTTGGTGCCCATCTGTTAGGATGGCAGGGGGCCCACTGCTAAGTTGGCCAGACAATTGCCCTTGAGCGTAGTTGCCAGACAATGTTTGAGCTTCAGCAGGCAACATAGCAATGGAAAAAAACATAGTTTTCGCAAAAAATGTCCCCTTATATCAACAATGGCTTCTTATACGTGGCTATAATTTCTAGTTCATATTAAATATGTGAGATAAAAATGTGATCATGATTTCTGTTCCTTGCAGTGATACAGGTTATATTGCTCTGACTGCGGTAGGTTAAAATCATGAATGCTTAGTATACAGGAGATTTTGCATCAAATAGGAAACTAGAAAACAGTCTGATGTAATGTATCTGTTGCAGAACTAAAGATGCAAGTTCTAAGTATCCTTCAGGAATTTAATATGAAGCTTCATAGAGAGAAGTTTGTATGATTCAAGTTGGTAGCTAACTTCAGAAGGTGGAATGATCTTTGCTAACTTCAAACAACCAAATATATTTTGCTTCATTGTAAAGACTAGGAATGAAAGTGCTCTTTTGGAGAAATAAAAATGAAAATAAAAAGTCCTTAAAGCACTGCAATCTAGAACAAATTTGGACATTGAAGACTGTATGAAAAGAAGATAAAGATATAAGGAATAAAGCTATCCATGATATTTCAAATTAATTTCACAGGATAGAAAAGCATAGATTAAGCTAAGAAAAGAGGAGGAAGGAATTAGGCAGCATCAAGGAGGTATTGGAAGCAGGGAGAAGTGAAAAAACAGGTAGGTTTGTTTATTTCCATTAAAAGAATACATTTCGGTCAAAGTCTTAGGTATAGATTAGGATTTACTATGTTGAAGATAAAAGCAGAGAGCCATGACTCCAGGAAGGAGAGAGAAAACATAAGTAGGAAAAATCATTCAGTCTAAGAAAGAAAAATAAGCCTTCATTTGCAGGGGAGCTGGGGAAAAAAAACCCCAAGAAATTAAATGCAGGTGGGTTGCAACTGAAGTTGGCTCTTCCATGTATGTAGATTAGGCCTTAGTAGATCTAAGGCCTTGATTGCTTAACAGTGTGACTGAGGAGAAAAAAAATTCTGCTGCTCTCAAAGTACTTTCTCAGTCTAGATCGCTGTCTTGCACCTAAAATATCTGCCATCTTTGCCTACACAGATGATGGTTTATTTAGCACTGCAGCAACACCACTTTCTGGATCTGTAACACTCCAAGGGGTTTTATATTCTCATTTGAAAAATCAAGTTAAGCAGAAGTACACCTTACTGAAAAATACCAGTGATAGCATTAAAATTTCTCTTGGGACTGTAACAGTTTTGATGGAGATTGTATTCGAAAAGACCTTTGTGTTTAGTTGGACAAAACTAATTAAAAAAACATGGTTTGATGCTCAGATCAATTGTTAATGATGGAGAAAGTTGCATACTAGGTCTTGTTGTACCTGATTCATTCCACAAAACGTTGCTTTCCTATATGTAGGCAAGTGCCCTGGATCTCTGGATTTTCTGGAGGAAATGGTCTTCTTCTTTATTGTCTTGTTTTCATCTTAGAAGGAATCACTGGACTGGAATATTTTAAAAAATATAAAAACTTCCAGAGACACAGGATGGAGGAGACATTTTTTGTGAAGCGTTAATGAGGAACAGAAAATTACTGACTCTAGGATGTGGTGTCCCACCCCAGAAGGACCCACTAGGTGAAATTGTTTATAGATCCATTGCCCAAATTCCCATTAAGTAACAAGGAGGAAGGTCTAATTATTGCTCTGAAGATGTTTGTTTTTTTCTTAACCCTCTACAGTCTGAAAGGAGACATCACCCCCTGTTGAACTAGGTGGCTAAAGAAGTGCTTGAATCAGAATTCTTGTTAGTGTATCTGATCCCTTTTCTGCCCTTACATTCCTTTAATGAAAATAGATATTGTCTAAAACAATTGTGCAAGACACTCACTGTTGTGTCCTTCAGGAGATTAAGTCAAACATGCTAAAAGACAATGGAACCCATAGATGCAAACCAGTATTTTTTCTCAGAATCATATTTTTGCAAGGACCTTTCACTCTGTAAATAAGCTTGGTTGTCTCGTGATGACTTTATGGCATTCTGAATCTATCATAAGATTAAAAGGTAAAAATTAAGTTCTATACTCTTTAGTATGTCCTTTGGCTGTATAATAGTCATAAAGAGAAATTATCTACCTTTATATTGACTTTCAAGGAGGTTTTTCAGATATGAACAGAAATGTGAACCTAATTTCAAGCTTGGCCCAACATCTAAGATTAAACACATGAGAACCCAGTTATGCAGCTCACTCTTGACCTGAACTCTAGCAAAAAAATTTTAGTTTCCCTGAAAGAACTGAAGCACAGTACCTATTAGTAACCAGATGTAATTTAAGCAAAATATTTTTACTTTTAACAGATGGGACCTTCAAAATCAACTATATGCAACTAGTTTATTTTGAATGCTGTTGGTTTGTTTTGTTTTGTTTTGTTTTTTTTCCTGGAGGGACAGGAAATTATTTAATCATCACAGCTCTTATTTGCATATTGTGTTTCATTTGTTTCATGACCACGTTAATTAGAAGGAAAGACTGTCTTGCTGTACATGACATTTGAGTTCCTGAATGAACAAGGACATGAGCTTCAGGCAAACTGCATTAATTTGGTCTGTAGAGAAATTAATAACAAGCGTACTTCAAACTTTCCCCTCAAAAATAATAATTTTAATATCTATGCAGTAGAAAAGGCCATTCCTGTCCTATGGCCAGGAGATTATTTTGTTGGCTTATCCACAGGAAAATATTTTATGTTGGCAATCCATTACATGAGTGATTTTTGAAACATAAACACTGTTCTTGCAAAGGCTTGATAAAAGGTTGGTTTCCTAGATGCTTGATTATGACCTGAGAAGCTGCTCTTGATGTGGGAATGGAAATGTCAGCTGTCTATTTCTAGAGAAGTTATATATAGAGAGAGAGAAAAATGCTGGGTTGTGGGTCATGTAATGACCAAAAGAAAAGAAGTTCAAGGAGGAATGTTGATGTAATCAATGACTTTCAAGGCCATAAGAGACTATACCAGATTTAATCAAGCATATCACTACTGAAAATTCTTCCAAAACTTGTTTGGAAACATGTTCAGTCTTGAAGAGAGAATTAAATGAGTCACTCTTACATTTACTACACTAGAGAAGTGCAGCATTATAGGGACACTTCAGTGCCATCCTTGAAGAGGACATTCAGATGGGTAGTGTGGAAAAGCTGAAAAAAAAATATCTTCTTGGAACTAGAAGAGAAATTTCATCATGTATACCTCATTTCTGAGAGGTGGACTTTTAAATCTTAGAAATTTTGTTAGGCACTCTTGATAAGCAAAGCATGCTCAGAGAGCATAGCTTCAATGAGAAGCCTCAAGTAGTCTATAAAGTCATGTTGACACAAATATTTTTCACTGAAAATGTTGCAGTTCCATGCTTCCCATTGAAGAAGAAAAGACTTTTCCAATCCACCTTTATATTTGCTAACTGCATAACTTTTAAGATCAAAGACAACTATAGTTGTCCTTTTTGCCTGTAGTTTTCAGATTGTTTGGCTGGAACTAGGAGTAGTTATCCTGCCATAAACTTTGCAAGATTGTTCATTCTTTTTTGGTTGGTTGGGTCTTTTGGTTGGTTGGTTGCTTTGAATTTTTTTGTTTGTTTGGTTTCTTTGTATGTACAAACATATACAAAACCAGTACCGAACCCAACCCCCCTGATGGTAANCACAGAAGCCTCAGACATTTGCAGCCCTCTGCTTCATCACTGAAGTCAGTGATATTGTATCTGCTTCTGCAACAGTTGCATAAATTCCATTCATTTGACATATATGTATTAAATTCTTTTTTCTTTCTTCCTTTTTTTTTTTATTCCAAGTTTCCTAATACTTTCTTGCAGATAATTAATCAGCTTACAAATCCAGTCTAACAAAACATTTGTATTGGGTTTTGTGCCTAGTCTGTCTGGGTCCCTATTTAAGCTCAGAAAATGAAATATATTGCAGTAGCCATTATATTGTTAATGCAAGCAAAGGATGTTCAAGAGATCTGGGGTACCCCAGTAAATCTCCTTTTATTCTGCAGCTCTCTTCTTGCTTGAATTTTGTTAATTTTTGAGTGCTGCTCATGAAGCCAGTAGAGCAGTAAAGTCTTTGAAAAGCATGAAATAAATTCTGTTCAGTGAGTGGGTAATTGTTCAAGGTCATCTGTTCGTTGTCTTTGTCTTGATTGTTTGAATTAGTAGCTAATAATGGGGCTGAATCATGAATGAATTATTATCCATAGGGCATATTTTGGGGAGTGTCAGGAAATATTACAGGGTAATTAAGGTTATCCAATAGCAAGGCTGTGTTACCAGCAGATGTCTACTAATCACTATGTTTAAAAAATGTGGGGATTAAACTAAGATTATAGGTTTTATATTGTCTGCCTTTACAAGTCATATTTGGAATTTATTCAGTTTATCTGCTGCCCTTTTCCTTTTGTTCTGATTCTGTCACTTAAATTCTAACTTAAACACAGGCCTTTCCTAGTAACTTAAAATAAACATCAGCAGATGGTATGCTATGCATGCGTATACAAAATCTCTGTATGGTTATTGAGGACTACAAAGATAAATGCATTGATAAATACTGCTGCTATTTATTTGTTAACAAGTTCTGATATCATTCTAGAGCTTGAACATTAGGCCTTTTATGTCCTAAAGTAGTACAGAGATGAGGCTTGGAAATTATTCTTCAACAATGTAACAGAATTTAATATGAAGGAGATCTCGCTTGTTCTCTTTAATTTGTTGAGTTGGTCATCTTCAGGCAAAACAAAAAGTCTTGAGCTCAAAGTTCTGCAGTTATTTCTGACCCTAAGCTGGTTTAGCACTACCAGAGGCCAGGGAAGGGGAAGCATTTGCTTAGTCCCCAATCCAGCAAATTTGATTTTAGCAGATGGACTGAAGGGAGATAATGTAATGGACAAGTATCTGTGGCATCTGGAATGTCTGGATTTAGTACAGTTGACTGGCATTGGGGTGGGGGGAGACAGTACAGAAGCTGACTGTGCAGAGTGTGCCTGAGAGGTAATGAGAAACTTCTCAGTAGAAAGAAAGATAATGTCAGGAGTGGACAGGAGGCCTGAAAAATTCAGGATAGGTACAAAATGACCATGACAGGAAAGGAAAATCTGGACATCAGTGAGTGAAGGCTTTCGGGCAAGTGTTCATGTGCTTTCTGGGACCTCTTTGAAGAGGAGGACACTAACAGCTTGGCTTTTTCCTTACAATAATTTTAAAACACAGTAGAAATAAAAAGTTCACTTTGCAAATTGTTGGTAACATCCTGAATGAAATCTTTTTGATTCTGCTCTCCATTCCTTTGCATCCTTTTTCATCTGACCAGCATTGAGCATGGTAAGTTTTTTTTTCATTTATTTTGCACACTGCTGGCAGTGCGAGAGGGGATCGCAGGGAAACACAATGAATTTGAAAGTCTAGCTACCATGTTAGTGATTTTTATTGGCATGTGGCTAGCAGCAGGTGAATTAGTCTCTGGCAAATGCTGCTGGTTACTGTAGTCCAAGCCTCTGCTCACTCTATCTGGCTTCTGTAGACACCTTATGCCAGCCACAGTGATACCCATTAATGCACATTCCATAATTTCAGAAATTATTTAATCCACCCTAGAAGGCATTCATTAGCATTTAATTGACAGTTTCTTTAGCTTTAAAATAGGTGTGGTAAATGTTCTGTGTTTATGACTAAATGTTGCACTAATTTTAAAATACTAATAATGTATGTGCATGCATGAGCAAATTAAAATAACAGTAACCTGACAAGACAACATGGATAAGTGTGGCCTACTGTGGACATGTAGTACTAGGGTGAAACTTTGTGATACACAGTCTAGGCTGTGTAATGCATAATAATTTTATTAATCACGTGTGTGGATTTTATTAAAGTCAAAAGTATTTTTCATGATCTAGATTAAGGACAAACTCAAGTTTTTTATTTTACTAAAATGTTCTTACAGAATTCTCACTTGAAGAAATTAAAATTTAAAGCTAAAATATGCTTAGAAATAAAACTAGATCATCTCATATTTAAAAATCAACTGTAATCTAAATTGGTTTTGTGTGGCATTAATTTTTAAAAAACACAAAGTTATTACTTTTCCCTTATTAACCCCTATTGGAATTAACATTTGACTTCTGGTGTAGAAGAAAAGCTGAGAACATGGAAGAGAAGGGATAAGGAAGGGAAGAAAAACAGGCAATATTTGGGGTTTGTGAAGTTGAAGGTGAAATACGACGCTTCTATGAATGTCTCTGCAATTATTCTGAGTTTAAATCCATATTCATCCATATATGTTACAACAGTATTTTCATCCATTTATGTTTCCTAGTTTTAAAATATGCAGGCCCTTCATCAAATCAATTAAGAACTTTAACAGACATTAGTCCCTTCAGTGAAATACTGTAATGGCTCTTGTTTGTATTCCATGTCATTGATATCTGTATGTTATCATGATAAATAGCATAAGCTGATGTAAAATGCTCCTAGCTTTATGAAAGATATCCACCTTTCTTGATTGTCCTGTTATTACCAAACAAATGCCTGAACCAGAGCCTGTTTAAACTTAATGAGAGTATTTTTACTGACCTCATTTTACTTTGGATCCAAATAGAAAACTTCTTTAGTAAGTTCTGAGTTTTGTTTAAAGAAAGTAAGGTTGACATTTTGTTTGATGGAATTAGTTAAAATACAGTACTGGGGAAAGAGAAAGTTCAAACACCTAATCTTACCTTTTGATCTGACTGTAAATTAACAGTCACTGAATTAGCAAAAGCCACTGTAGTTTTTATAGCATCATTTCTGTATAGTTGGAAAAGGAGCTTAATGGAAAGGCTATATTTTACCCTAAAGCAATTCTTTCACTTTGTCATGAAAAGAAACACTAGTGATCACATTTTCCTATGCTGAGTTTACTGTTGCAGCAATAATGCTTTTACTGGAATCTCAACAGTACCAAACATAAGCAAAGGCAGTAAGTACACAGGGAACTGCATTACTCCCTTGAGTGGGCTAATAATGACCTTGGTTACATCAGAGAAGAAAAGCAGTCTTTGCAAGTTCTTGAGCCTCTCTTATACAAGAAGGAGGATAAAACTGGAGTATTCATTCATAATGAAGGAATAGCCAATGTAAATAAGAACTGTCATGTGTGAGACTTAGACAGATCTAGGAAGGATGGAAAACACAGCAATACTCATGGTCTGATTTTATGACATTAGGTTTCCTTGACCTTATCATGTGGCATAGCCATGCTTTTGCTTACTTCTGGAAAATTGTCTGTGTGCTTCTCTAAAACAGGGAAACTCCCACGTTCAAAGTACTGTTCAATACCCTTCAGCAAATATATACATATCAAAAAAAAGTCCACCATTGTTATGGGAGATCTTGTTAAGGGACCTCAGAAGATGACCAAAACACTACAGCTGGCTTAACAGTAAAAGTCAGATGAGCTAATGAGGTATGTTAAGGAGTGTGCAGAATGTCCCTGTTTTAAAATGTATGCATGTATTTGTATTAGCATGACACATTTTACTTTTCATATTGATGCTGTTATGCTGAAGAAGACTGTAGAGGGGGTATGAATTTCTATTGTCCCTTTTCCACCAAAAAGAGAATAAAGAGTACAGAACATATGCAAATTTAATTCTTTGCCTTATGATTTAGAGAAGGAAGAATGACCGTTTCTTTAGTCCCACTGCCACATTTGAGTCTCGAGTGTAGTGAAAAGTTGATATAAAACAGATGTAAAAAACATAAAGTTCAGAAATTAGAGATGTTAGTAGACAAAATAAGACTTCTGAATATTACTATTTTTGCAGCATTAGTTAGAGTTAAGAGGAGAACTTTGAACACTTTATGTTTTTGTTTTAATCCTCAGAACATAAATATTTCAAAGCTGTAATTTTGGGTGCATGATTGCTAATGATCTTCTTTGATATAAACCTTAGATATTTCTAAATTATGTTGACAGACATAAAATTAACTGTGTGTGGAAATCAGTGAAAAAGAATCTGCATGTGTTTAATATGGGAAATGAATAGGAGTGTTCACATACATGAGGCTAAACATATATAGTGTATTTGCATTACTGGAGTTGCAGAGATAGGGAAGTTGCTCTAAAGTCCTCAATTTATCATGCCAATGCTTTTAGGATTGTATAAGATGTATTTTCTGGATGTGCAAGTGTCTTAAATCAATGTTTGCCCTCTGACTGCTGTGGCACAGGCCAGCCCATATCCTGCCAAGTTCAGTGTGCTTCTCTGCAGCTGAATCTGTCTAGCCTGGTAGCACACAACCCAACAGTCTTCAGGAGAGATGGCATTGTCAGTGACCTGTGAATTGGTAATAAGAAGTATCCTGACTTCACTGTCAAAGAAAATGTGAAAGAGTAACAGGTTTGCTGTAAGAAAACAATGACCTTTTTTGGAAAAGAATTTTCAAACTTTTGCTTAAAAGAGATGTTTATAATTTGAATTTGTCCATTACCAAAATGAAAATTTTATAAAGGTTAATTTGCAAATAAAATTAAATATCTTATTACAACTTGGCCTAAACCTACTATTGCTTAAATGAATTTTATTTTTTTTTCCCCTGAGAATTGTATTCTCAATTTCATTGCATGGAATTTGAGGCTGTAACTTTTCCTCTGAGAGGAGAATTGTGCAAACTGCACAGCATATGTGGCAATTCCTCCCAAGTCTAAAAACACGTGAACTCCAAGGTAAAATATTTTGGTGTGAAAGTGTGTAATTGCATTTAGTTTAAACACTTTTTGTATTACTACAGCTTAAATCTGAGGTATATTAATCATTCTTGCAGACATTTACTTTTTATCAATCTAGAGTGCATACTTCAACATAAAATCTTGGAAATAGGAAATAGTTTGATGCAATTTCTTCAAAACTGTTTTATACTTTTCCCTATATCTTTAAAAATAACCAGCCTAAAGATTGCTTTCTTTTCTTTTGCAACTTCAAACAGAAGTTGTTATAGCTGGGAGAAGAAATAATTTAATGTTTATTTTTGATCTACAATACCCTCATCTGGCTCTAGATTTAACAAGAAGGGCGGCTGGTGTTTATTTTTTTCATGTTAAATCAAAAAGGAAATACAAATGGTCATTTCTTGAAGCATGGTTTGCTGAAATCTTAAAAAGAAAAGGGTAATTTAGAAGCTATCCTGTGACAGGAAATGACAAGCTACCTTCAGCAGGGTATAGGCTGGGCTGCGGTGCTTGGATCAGTATATAGCTGTTGACTTAGGAGAGACGCCTGCGCAGAAAAAGCGGTACTGTGTTCTAGTCACTGGACAGTCTGAGGATTTGGGGAGGTGGCAGGGAGGGGCTGAGGGTTTAAACTAAAAAGGCCAGAGTCATCAGGCTTTAAAATAGCATGTGTGGCCTTGTTCAGTGAAAATAAAGAGTAATGTGGCTATAAAAAGCAAAGTAAACTACCAGTTGACTGCCTCCCTTATGCCATACACATCTTTGAAGGTTAAATTTGTTATTTCAGAAAAACATATGGTAGTTTTGAAAAGCAAACTCAGGTTTTTTTATCTTCAGTTTTTATTATGTAAACCAAAGTAGTCTTGCACTGAAAAAAGCAAAAATCCTCATCTTTAATGTAGTCGCAGTAATGAACACAAGTGTGATACCTTTTAAAATTCCATTAATAACATTATTTAGCATTTCCAATTTAAGTGTAATTTGTAAATATAAATGTGACTGTCATATTAACTTGTAACTGTAATAAAAGGAACTTCATTGCCACAGAAAAGCAAAGAATTAAGTGTCCATACTGCAAATCTTTCTAGTTGTTAAAATTTTCTTTTAGACATCCACGTTTCAAATAATAAATGCCATTTATTTTTTTGCATAATATTATTTGTCAGAAATAAGCAATATGCAAAATCACCAGTGCCCCTTGGATTTTATTGGATTATTGAGATAAAATTAAAGAAAAGTTACAAATAAATTTTAATTCTAAAACATTTAAAATAAAACATCTGGGTGATCTTACACTTTTAACTTCTTTGTGGAATTGAGTAGGTAATCAGTTCTTTCACCCATTAGAGATGTTACTCATGCTTTTTTTCTTTTTTCTTCTAAAAGTATTTTTAACCATACTATGGCCATAGTTTATTCTGATTATGTAATTCTGTAGTTGCTTATTTCGAAGAAAACATGACATTTTAAGAAAATCTTATTTAAGTGAATGTAAAGTAACTTTCAAAAACATGATATCCTGAAGAATGTAGCTGGAACAGGAACACAGTTACACAAAAATGTAGTAATGAGAGATACTGCTTCTTTTGGAGCAGTGTTGCTGGGAAAATTCTCACATCTAAGATGATTTCATGGGATGGTGTTTGGATGTTGGTTCGATATGCTGTAATAGCCTGAACTTCCAAAGGAAGTGTATATATCTGTTATTTAGTTTACAGTATCTGCCTTATGGCATCAAATCAGTTAACATAAACATCTCATCTAGGAAGCTGGTAAATAAACATTCAACTCTTCTACCTTAGTTCTGGGAAGAGATCTTATGAGTCCTCTACAACTACCTAAAAGGAGGTTGTAGAGAGGTGGGGATCGGCCTGTTCTCCTTAGTAACTACTGACAGAACCAGAGGAAATGGTCTGATGTTGCGTCAGGAGAGGTTTAGATTAGATATCAGGAAGAAATTCTTTACAGAGAGTGGTGAGACACTAGAACAGCCTGCCCAGGGAGGTGGTTGAGTCACTATCCCTGGAGGTATTTAAGAAATGGGTAGACCTGGTGCTTCAGGACATGCTCTAGTGGCAGGCATGTAGGGGGTTATTTTGTGTATTTTGTGGTTTGTGTTTTTGAAGTAATATTTGATCAGGGTATTTAGGTGGTTGGGGTTTTTTTTAGGTGTTTTTTTGTTATGGGTATGGTTGGACTCGGTAATCTAAGAGGTCCTTTCCAACCATGAATATTCTGTGATTCTATAATATTCTGTGGGTCATAACTATTAGCCAGATGCTGGTTTAGGTCTAGAAGGCTGAGAAAGGTGAAATTTTGCAATAGCTGAAAGAGAGAACAAGAAGCCTGTACCCTTGGAGGATTTCCAATGGCAGAACAGAAAAATGAAGATCTGAGGAAAACATGATCTCCTCATCAAGTCATCAGTGGAGATGATTTACACTGCAGGGCTGGACATACAAACTAGTGAAGCAAAAGGGAGAAAAAGCTAAAACCACCACCACCACAACGTAGGATATCTTCCATATTTCAGTAAAGGATGTGGAAAGATTTCTAGCCTTCCAGAGGTCATTCCCAGCATGGACGATGCTCAAACAAGGCACTGTGTGTTGCATTTCCCCCCGGCCCTGAGTTTGTGTCCCTTTTGTTTTTGAAACCTTTAGGAAGCTTATCAGTCTCTCTGCCTTTACAATTTCATGTACTTAAAGAGGTGTTGCTAAACCATACAGCCCATGGTGCTTGAGCACCATGAGTTTTACTTTGTGCCTGCCAAGTGTTGAAGTCCCATGTTGTGGGCATGGTGACAGACTTTGCTCTGAGAGCATGCCAGAAAGAGGAAGAAAGAGGCAGCTGCTTGGCTATAGCAAAGGAAGGGCAGGAGGATATGAAGTGACAGAAGGGCACCCAAGCATGGCTGGTTGTTTAGTGTCTCATGGGGACTTCTCTGTTAAGGCTGGATAACAAGAGAAAACAGCTTGCTATTTGTTAGACAAGGTGAGATCTATGGTTCACCAGTTGTTACAGAAAAAAATTATGAATCTTAGATCATGTGTATGTTCTGCCATTTTCTCAACTATAACTACTATTCTTACCTCCTGAGACACAAACTTTGTTTAATTCTAATGCTAAAAGGTCCTTTCTGGCTTTATGATCTTACAGACTTGATAAGCTTTCCCTCAAGACCCTGCAAGATAATATTAGCCAACAGTGCTAACATCAAAGGCGCTTTATTGAATATGACCAAAGAACTTCTAATGTCAATACTAGTGGAGTTCTTTTTGCAGCTGGTTGACAGCCAGCCAGTTGCCATGCAGTTATAGAGTCCCTCAATGTTGTAATGGCTTTAAAAGTGTGGTGAGAAAGACTGATGAAGGTGTATAGCTCTAGACTGTGAAGGAAAGGGATTGCTTGTGTAATATAAAGGTAATATTTATTCATTTATATTTAAGGGGGGATTGGGGGGGAGAAAAAGGGGAAGAACAAAAAAGCAGCTATGTATTTTGTTAGCTGTATATGCCAACTTAGTGACCAAAGAGAATTAGTGAAATATTAGTAGACACCTCTCATCTCACTGAAGATGAGTATATTAATTGAGGTTCAAAATTTAATGTAGATTATACTGTAGAATAGCAGAAACTCTTGTGCCTCCTTATTAGGAATTTCAGGCCTCTGCATTTGAGCCCATCTTGTGGTGGTAGGCAGTAACATGAGACATTTCAGTCCTGACTTGATTCATATAGTTAGGGCTGAAAGTAACAGCTGCCAGCATGAATAACCAAAGGTTGATTTCTTCAAGTGTAAATTATGCATTCAAAGGAAGCTTGATGCAAGTTTTGTTATTTGTCATGTTTAAATTCTAGTGGAGACTAAGGTTATGAGATGTATTCACACCTGTACCTTGGGCAGCTCCACACCTTGTTTATGGATGTTCTTTGCGGTACCATTTGGACAAATCACCTTAAAAACACAGTGGTATTGGCAAGCATCTTCTAGTTGTTTTGAAGGTATGGAGCTGTCTGCAGACTGTTTTGGTGAGGTAGCTGAAAGATAAAAAATGAAGTTTTTCTCTGCCATGAGATCTTTGAGAGGTGCAACTGGAGTCAGTGTATCAGAACCCTATAGAAAGATCAGATACAGATGGAGACATAGACTATCTGCAGCACAGACAGATTATTTTTACTTAGTTTTCTGTGTGAATGGATGCTATTCAAGTTATTGTGTTGTCTCTTTGGATTATGTATGTTAATTTTTTTTACTTTCAAAAAAATGTGTGCATCTCAGTGTCTGCTAATGCTCCATCACTTATACAAAAGAAAGCATGTGAATAGTAAAATCCAGCCTTCCCTCCACCCCACTTTCTCAGTCCAAAACTAAAAGAACACCAGTTAAGACTTTAAGCTACCCCTAAGTGAATGAAATAAGACTCCATTGGTTTGGCATATTATCAGCTGACGCTATTGTTACCCATGAAAGCAGGGATAAATTGTGAATAACACAGTGCATGGGAGCAGTGAATGAGGCCTGAAAGGAGCGTCAGTGAAAGCTCCTCATCTTACTGCAGTTGCTGGCACAGAAATAAGAAAAGGTTGATTTACATCCTTATAATCTTAATGATTTTGTATCAATGTTTTTTACAGAATCTGAACTCTATCTTAATATTGCAAAATGAGTTTACACAAAATCTGGAAATGGAGAATTGAAAGCTAGGTTCTCTACTCTGACAATGTGTGTTGTGGCATAACATTGGTGAGCTGGAGAAAGGAAAGGGTACTTTTGTTTCTGTGCACATTATTTCATGAAGGGAGAGACAGAAACTGTGATAGCCAACAAGGTGATGTTTAGAGTTTACACTGACAAAGCGATGCATATCTGTGTATGAGAAATTTCCAAACAACTCTTAACAATGTATAAAAATAAGCGATCCAATACTTACAGTCTGGTAAGGGCATATATTTATTTATAAACCTGAATGTGCATCTTGAAGCCTGATTCTCATTTTGTTACAACTGTATGGTTTCTACAATGAAATGACAAGCTATTTCTAATTTCAGTGTTTTTCAGGTTCTTTGTTTTAAAAAATTAAACTAAAATGTATATCATTGTTTCTTTACATGTCTGGATGTATGCACAATTTAACTAAAATGTTGCCATATTAAGATTTATTTTTTTTTTGCAAAATGAATGTTCTTTGGTCATATTCATAGTTTTAAATAATGTAAAAGTATAAAATTAGCAAATATTAAATAACTGCTTTTTGGAGTAGTAAACAGTATTACGTTTAGTAATATTAGTAACAGAAGTAATGTTTTTTTTGTTGGAGGGTGAGGGCATTCTGACTGTCATGTTTAAGCAGTGGTGCAAACATTCTATAATCAAAAGATGATAATAAACATGAACTGATCAGACTGCCCTTTTTCCCCCTTGAGTCTGTAAGAGCCACAGAGATCAACATTGTTAGTGCTTCTGGCTCCCGCACAAACTGTAGCTGAGGTTCTGGGTTTGGGCTGTTTTTCAGTGCTAGAGCACTGGGTTATTTAGATGTAGATTCATGAATCAGAGGATTCTCTATAGACTCTGTTCATTCAGAAATGACCTTTCTGGATAATAAACATTTTTTTAAAATCAAAATTTAATCCACCCTTCTCTATGATTAATTTGACTGAGAGTAATCTTCTAGTTGTGAACAGCTTGCTATTTTCAGTTAGAAAAAAATTTAGAATAGATATTTTTATGTTTCTTTTCACTTTGATTGCAGACAGTATCCCTGCTACTCAGTAAATACATCTTTAGGACTTTTGAACGTTAGTCCTTATGGACTATCTACTTAATATTCTCTTAGTGATGTCAACAATCTGTGCTCTATGATATCAGAGGATATCAGCAATGATTTTATATTATATAAATATATATTCTTTGGTATTATCTATGATTGACTGGCTTTATAAAGGCATTTCTGTGACCTTTTGTCATCATTCTAAGTCTGGATGTTTTGATTTAAATAAAAGCACTTCTTATTGTTTTGGGGGGTGGGGTTGGAGGGGGAGGAACAATCTTTAGCATTCTATGTGGAAACTGGTTCATCTTTTCATTAAAGGCAGGTCTGAAAACAGGTGACAGTTTAGAATATTTGAAGCATGTAATCACCTTTTATCCTAAATGAAGGTCTGGCATGCTTCATGAAATAATAGGCTATATGAACATACCAGACTGTGTCATGTACAGGCTCTTCTGTGGCAGCTGTTCTTGTTCTTTCCATTATAACAAATAAGTAAACGTGTGAGACAGCATGTAAAATATCTGTAAGAATTTAGCGCATATGTCAGTATTAAAACAAACTGATTTGTTATACTACCTAAGGAAACACCAGTTAGTTAAATATATCACTTCAATTTTGAATAAATGTATAGGTGAAAGTTTTCCCTTAATAAGGCTAAAATATATTTTTCTTAACATAGCATGAGTTAAAGAAGTCAACTGAGTGCATCTCCAGAGTGCTCTAGAAAATGAAGCAAACATTAAATTTCCCAGGAAAGTCATTATCCACCTGTCTGTAGATGGTGGCTGTTGGAAAAAAAACAGAGCTTTCACGTATTCTTCTGGTTTTAAGAAATATTTACTCTTTAAATTTCTTGTAATTCAAAAGTATGGAATAATTCAGAATAGTGAACCTCACTCTATTAACTATTATTCTCATAACAGTCATATCGTGTAGAAAAAGAGCACTTATTTTTTCTTGCTGTGAATTTTCCAGTAAAGACCATTGTAGTCTTAGGAAAGTGTATATATATACCTATCATTTTGGTCACATCTACTGCCTGCACATGTTCAGGGCTTGTTTTGGTTTATTTTCTTTAGACAGAAATTGTACACTTAATTTTTAGGTGTTTGAGATATAATCTTCTTCAACAGCCTGATGTGCAGATATTTGTAAACCTTCTCCCAAATGAGTCTTCTTTTTTATTTTTTTTTTATTTTTTTTAATTTAGAAAGGTGGAAGTGGTAAGAAACCGTTAAAGCAGTGGTTAAGAAGGTAGGTGTCTGTGGGTATTGATGGGAAACAGTCGTTAGAGGAAAGCTGCATCACCACACAGGAAGAAGCATAAAACTCTTGAAAGCATTTTCTCCAGCTGTTGCGGAAGAACAATTTAGAGTAGAACTTGAAAGCCACAGATCTTATACCTCATTTCTAGCTGAAAGAGTCCTCCCAGAAAAAGGACTGATTAGCTGCACTCTTTTAACAGCTCTCACAAAGGCTTAGTGTTTTCACAGAAAAGATGAGTTTAACAGTAGGGAAACAATAAACTGCAAATACTAATCAAATGTATAGAGGATGGCCTTCAAGCTTTGCAAAGAAAACTATGAAGTATGAAAGAGAAATAGTGAATCTTTGTTTTTTGAAGCAGAATATAACTACAAAAAAAAAAAAAAGACATTTAAAACCATTTAAGACTGTAAGTAACACTCCTTCACCCATCCATGAGAGTTCTTTATTTTCAACTATTGCATTTTGCATTAAGGGTTGGGCATGATTTCCTTGTTATTTTGTCTTCTTTATTTATCTGCAAGGGCTGTGAGCTGACAGCTCAGAGTTCCTCTTTCTTCTACTGCTCCCCCTCATCTGTTTCTAAAACTAGAGAAGCTCTTTTTCCCCTATAAATGTCCAGTGCTCTGTCATTAAGTAACTTCAAATCTTATTTCACATAGCATATTGTTGGTAGCCACTCCACTTCTAAAAGATTGCCCACCAGCATTCTTGGAATAAACATTTTCTAACTTTTCTTTGAAGTATGCATTTGGAGAGAAAGCAGAGCAGCATGTGCTTAAAGGCAATATTTTTCATTCAAGTAAGATTTAAGGGAAGCAACATGATAGTTTGTAATAGTACATGATTCACTTAACTGATGGCACATTTTATAGTCTGTTATTGACCTGTTACATCATCATAGGCAAGATATTTCATCTCTGCTTTTTTCCTTTCCAAGTCAAAGGTGGTCTATTTATTTGGCCTGTATGTTTTGAAGCAGTATTTATTAAATTGTGTCTTGTGTAGCGAATGTGTGTTTATATATGTATGATGGCAAGACTTGCAGTCCTATATTCTTCCATAAAAGTACAGCCTGCCTCCCCACCATCCCCAAGTAGAAGCCATGTCTTGTCATTCCTGGGGACATACAAATTAAGATGTATCTCAAGCACATGGGGTTTCTTCTGAGCTGTGCTTACAGGGGTTGACTGTAGAGACATTCTGAAACAAAGCAAAAATATTTGTGTACTTTTTTTGCACATTGCAGAACTAATTATAACTATTATTTAAGGTTTATAGCAGTCTCAAATATTAAACAGAACTGGATTATTATTTTTTAAATGCTCGTGCCATGATGCAAACTTTGTTTCTGTGTTGAGTATTTCCATAACTTAATTTATAATCATTGGTTTTGAGATACTTGTGACATCCAATATTCATGCATGATTCTAATTTAACAGCTATAGATGCTATCTAGGAGTAATCTATATGATATTTTGAATTTCATAATTTCATATGCTAAAGAATGACAAAGTAGAGAGAGACATGATAGCTGAGGGGTGCAAAGGTGCAAACTGTACTACAGTCAGGAGCTGGGAGGTCTGACTAAGAAAGGGAAACCAAATGGCCAGAAAGGATTATTTTCATCATCTTTGGAATTCAGGATCTTAAGACAGTCATAGACAGAAGCCTTACAGGGAATTTTGTTCACAAGTAATCTATAGTTTTTCTGCATATTACTTTGGTCATTCCCAAACTATGGTCACAGTAACTGATGCACATGTGGATATTACACAATATTGTTTCTACAGGGTTATTGTTTTTTAGGGAGGGGATGGGTAAGGGAACATGGTGCAATCATTCAGAAAAAAAACTCCTGAAGGGTGATAGTGATCTAAAAAGCTTTGCTGCAACTAGGCAAAACTAACCTCCTGTATGTCAGCTGAAGAGAAGTACCTCAGACTGAGAGGACACGGGATAGACTATAGTCCTTCTCCATGATACTTAGCCTCTACAAAAATAATCTTAGGAAAAGCAGCTTTTCTACTATGCATACAACACCAGAACTCTAAAAATACATAGTTGATGCATTTGATATGTTTAGCTTGACTTCAGTGTCCTGACCCAGAAATACTGTCTTTCATACTGACAATATACATTGTATGTGAAGTAAAAAAAGAGATGGGGGTAGTATACACCTACTGTAGTACAGATGTTCCTATTTGATACCAAGAACTGAACTGACTGGGCTGTCTTTACTGGAAAGCCTGTTTAATGTTTTTCTTGTATATTTCCACGTTCTGATCCTCTTCAGCAACACGTCAAAGTACTTGTATTTCATCATTAAAAAATTTTAGTCTTGTTGAAAATCATTTGGATTTGAGTTTCTGAGGTGGGTTGTTTTGGTTTGTTTGTTTTGGTGTTTTGTTTTGGTAATTGTTTTGTGTGTGTGTGGTTTGTTTGTTTGGGGGTTTTGTTTGTTTGGGTTTTTTTGTTTGCCTTTTTTTTCCCCCCTTCTGTTTTCTTTTTATTTCATGTTCCACCAATTACTACATCAGAGCAATACATAAAACAAGGGATCTAAGTTCTCTGGGCAGATATCCAAAAGTTATGTGCTCTGAAACATGGGAAACAAAGCATGACTCTCTTCTGTGCCACAGATAACTATGTAATTTTGAACACGTTGTTTAATATTTTTGTTTCTCACATCTTCACTAGGAAATAGAAAACTATGGTATTTCTGTACTTGGAAATATCTCCTTACAGACACTACTGTATTTATGGCTGTATGTAAAATATCTTTCATTGCCGTGTTTGCCAGACACCCTATTTCTACTTATTGTACCAGCATTATAACTTTAGAGAAGAAGAAAGTCTTGTCAAGGAGTGCACTTAAGTGGGTGCATCAGGTGTTACTTCTCTTCTCAGAGGTTCATCTGAGAAATATTTTGGAATCAATGAATTGCTGTGCTGTTAATGCTTCAACCACTAAAAGAAAATGAGTACCAAGATTTTTGGCGCTTACTTTCACAGCGGGGATGGGATTAAAGATATTGCCCTTCTGTGTCTATATACTGCATGCATGACTACAATGATACACTAAAGATGTATATTCTGGTAAGAGCAGATGGTATCTGTCCATAGTTCAGGCAGCCTGTGAAAGCCAAAGAACTTCTGAAACTTTTCCAAAAATAATGAATTGTTCCCCAAGACAAACTGATTCAGGATGCAGTTACCAGACAGAATTCAACATTCTCTATTACGAGAAGCTGTTTGTGAAAAGGCAGTTATTACATGCTATAACATTTTGAAAATTAAATTGATGTATTCTTCTCACATCTGGAGCAGATACTAATGGAAATTATTGTGAATGTGCTGAGACCATTTGAACATGCCAGCAGAGAACTGACTGCTGAAACAGCATAGTTAAGCCAAGTCATGCCACCAGTTCTTATTTTGTGATTACTGATGCATGACGTTGCTCCTCCACACCACCCCTGAAGTCATTCAACGAGGAATCTTATTTGTTGCAAAAACATTTAGGGCAAAGTGAAGATGGTGCAGACTATTTAAACTATTTTTCAAGTTTAGAGAAAAGTCTTTGGTTTTATGAAAGTTTGCTTTTAAATCCCTTCTTTGAAAGAGTTGTTGAAAGTTCTCCGTCAGTCAGGTCACAAGACTGTTGACTAAAGATACCTCAACATTCATATTCCTTTGGCTACCACTATTTATTTACCACAAATTATTTTCAAAGCACTGCTTGGGGGGAGGGGCAGACAAATTTTTATTTATTAAACTAAGCAAAAGGAAGAGTTGCATACTCTTGCTGTCCTTTGCCTTTGCTAACTTGTTGAGCCCAACTTAAGGCAAAAATCAGATACTCATCTGATGAGATTTCAAATAAACCATCTGTCTAAATAATGTGATAATTAAATGTCTTGAATTTCATCCCACTAATTTCTCATTTAAAACAACAATGACACCACTTTAGTAGTTGCCTTTTTTTTTTTTTAATATATATTCTATGCAGGTCATGTTTTAATCTCAAATTCTAAGTTGCTATGATATCAGGCAGATTATTCATTTTGAACCACTGATACTTATTTGTTAAAGTAACTTCAGATACCTTTAAAGAATTCATTAATTAGTCTTTAAACATAAAAAATAACATAGGTCTGCCTTGGAAATGAGTTTTATTTCTGTACATGTGTTTACTAGACCTTAATTTCACTGAATGGGTAGGATAAAGAGTTTTCTTCTTTTACTTGCAAACTGTTCATGAACTGTCTGTGCAGTGCAATTTGGTTCCCTGTTCACACTTGGTTCTATTGGAAAATACATATGCCTCACTACAATTCTGAACATTTCCAATGCAAACAGTAAAACTGTGAAGGACTGAATTTATCTTATTTCTGTATAAATATTGTGGAGTAGTAATGTTGTGGAGTACTGACCCAGAAGTGGGATCAACTCTCAGCTAGAAGATAAGTCTACAGCACTGGGCTGTGGCCAATTTCACCAGTATGTCCTCTTACACAGACCCCTTGGAACAGAGCACGAACTGTTCCTTACAGTACCCTGATGAAGAAGCTGAAGAGTTGTTCAGCAATTAGAAAGTGTTGGCATCCACCAGTAATTCTCATAAACTCAGTGGGAAAACTTGTGATATAGTGTTACCTGAAAAATAATCTTTTCATATCTTCTACTGTTTTTTCGTTGGTACAAATAGAGTTTGATTTTTCTGTAAAAGACATAACCTATACATGCTAGCTAGTGTGTGTTTCTGTGCAGGTAAGATCTACGGACAACCTACTTTTAGCTTACATAATTTAGGGAAAACTAGTATCTGATAGATACAAATTACATAGGTGCTAGCTTAAAATTATTTCTTAGTCACCAGAGTATTTCTGATCATTACACTTGGAAGGAAATGTACACAATTATCAGGCATAGCTAAGGATGGGAAAAGTCTGTATAAAAGTTTATCAGCATCTATATTTAAACCAGTGATATAGCAAGCTGCTGTTAGTTAGCCCTGCTTTGAGCAAGGAGTTGGATAAGATGATCTTCAGAGCTCCTTTCCAAATTAAAACATTCTATATCAGGGGTATTTTAACTGAACATACCCCTATCCAAAAATCTTGGTTACTTGAAAACACAACTCCTCGATGGAAGCTCTTGACTTTGGTGAAAGTTATGCTGGAAATAAGGAGAAGAGGGGGAACAGAGGACCTCAGAAGACCCAAGTATTTGGGTTATTTACCTGGTGTGGTTAATACACATTAAGGTCCAAGCTTTGATCCAGAAAAAAAAGTGATCCACTTCTCTTAATCTTCAAAATATTTTTAATTTGTTAAAAGTCTTTTTTATTTTCATGTGTAATAAAAACAAATTATGATATATATAAAAAAAGCAAACCTGGCAATTCCTGGTTTCCTGACAGACATACTCAACAGGACCTAGTTAGGGGTAAACTTTAGACCTCATGTAGTTCCATTGTTTCCTTTGCTCTCTTAACTATAATAGACAATTGCTTAAGGATATTTCTTGCAAATTATTACATTCTAATTAGTAATGTATATTGGTTACTTCAGTATATGTTCTTAGGGGATACGTATGTATGTATTGTTTCACTATTTTAGGAAGATTAATTCTTATAATTCACTAAAAGGTTGGCTGAGGGGGAAGTGGTCTGAAGAGCATATAGTACTGATCTAGTCAGTTTACAGTTCAAACTAAAATTATAAAAAGCTATCTGAAGAATTTCAGTAATAAGGGTAAATATTTTTCTTTTATGTGGGTGGATAGCTATATGAAGGTATGAAAAATGCTTAAGTTTCATTCTTCAGATACAGTAAAGTAGAAGTAGAACAGATAGGGCAAAGTAAAAATAAAACATTTTCTTTTTATCCTAGGGAATAGTCAAATACTTCAACCTTCCACCTCATAATTGAAACCCCAGACTAATGGTGTCTATAGAATTACCTTCTGTAGCCCAGTGAATATTTAAGGTTAAGAGACATAAGTAGCTCACTGCTTGACTCCACAAATGAGAACAATGATCTTACTCAGCATCGGATAAAATGAGGGAGCAGAAGGCTCACAAAAACACAGATGCACTTCTTACTGGTATGGTGAAGGTAACTAAATAAATGTTGACAAGACAGTGTCAGAAGTAAGATGGAACCAAATTAGGATGCATTATCTAGGAAAACCAGCATGTTACAATTTATGGTCTAGTCCTAAACTGAATAATTATCATATGGTGCTAATATCTGATTTGCTCTTCTATTAAGCAGGTCTGGGGTTTAACATCTTGATATTGGCTTAAACTAAAACATATGTGTTTTCTTTTATTTCACATGTGTGTTCTGCATTTCCCTTTTTTCAGGTGCTAGGACCATAATGTTCTGTGCTGAGAGAAAAACAGAGATTATTGTTGTGATAGAGTTAAAGAAAAAAAAATATGGGACCTAAAATAAAATATGTATGTTTCCTTTTATGGGTTTTCTTTTGAAGCACTGGGTAGTGTTTCTGTTAAGATTAGGAAGTGGAAGTTTCCCCTATTGGGTATGGTGTCTGCCTACCTCAAAAGATTTAGTAGCTTAACTGATTATTAACTAAAATTTACATCAAAGTTTGAAGTGGTTTGAAATGATAAACCCTCAACATATATCTGTTTACTACCATAGGAATGCTGTGATGGAGGATTCTGTCACAAAGCTTGAGATCACTTAGATTTTTGTGGGTCTTTGTTTCTGGATCTGTTTAAATCTAGCATTTTAAGACAAAGGAATGAAAGATGTTTTCAAATAAAATGATAATTTATAGCATTAGTGTATCAAAGTGGAGTCAATATATATATTTAACTTGAAAAGCATTTCATGTAAACATGTCATTTCCATTTATTACTAGAATATAAGTATACCACATAATATTTTCTTTTGTTATGTAGAGCTATGCTATGGTATAGTACCAAATAAATTAAAGTCTGTCATAACAATGGGGTATATGAAATTCTAGCAGAATTGTTTGTCCAGCATAATTTTCTTTCTAGTCAGAAAACTCGTAACTGCATGATGAAACTGTCTTTTCTGGCAAAAGAAGATCCCTTGATCAGTGCTACATCCCCACAAGGGATTTTCTTTTGTCTTCTCTGGTCATAAGGTTGTCCTACTGTGTGAAACTAGTTCAGTATGGTAAATGAAGTCTCAGCTGATACCTGATGATGTAGAATTGTGCCTCTTCCTAATGCATTGTTTCTTTTTGCTAGATCCTCTGTTTTTAAATAAGTGAATATGGAAAGCACATTTGAATCCTAAATTGCCTGAAAAGGAAAACAGAGAAAAGAGACTTGCTGTCTTTTCTAACAGCTGTCAAACATCTCTTACGCGTTTTAACCATTGCATTTGCACGGAGAATCCTCTAGTGAGAATTCAAGGGAATTTGTTGGATGCATTTGAGCATGCTCATGGATGCTGGGAAGTAATGATAGAAGTTATCTAAAACAAACCTTTTCTTTGACCCAGTCTACAGTTCTCTTTAGTCTTCACAAGACTGTAAACATAAAATTCATTATAAAAGTCATGTCACAAATCTGGGAAGGGCATTAAATTCTACTGTGTAATTAATATCAGAGATACAGTCTCTGTGCTGCTATTCTAAATGGAATAGTAAAGAGTTGGGGGGGGGGGGGCAGGGACAGAAGGAAACGTTGGTACCATCATGGATAAAATAAATAAAGGAAAAGTTTCAGTTCCCGGTTAGAGCAGAAGGATGTAGAGTATGAGAAGATGCTAGGTGGTCACCTACTGTACCTCTTGTACTTTTCTCAGTGTTGATTAAACACAGAGTGAGACAGAGGGGCAGCCATGCAGTCTCACCTTTACCAAAATGTGAAATATTTAATGGGAGAAATGTGCAACAATGCAAGCTCTTCTCTCATCCTTTATTTTCCAGGTTTTACAGGGTGTCAAGGGAGGGGTTTGATTTTATTTTGTATAGATCAAATTAGACCTGTAGATCAAACTTGTTTTCCTTGCAGTGAAAATGAGGGAGGAGCATATTTGGCTATAGTAGTTATGAAGCAAAGTACCACTGTGTTTGCAAGTTATGCGAACATACAATATTATTATTCACTGGATAAATATTTGAATTTTATTAAGGAAATCATCTTTGCAATGCAGAAATGCATGTTATAAAGATAGAGCAAAAATTATGGATATGCATACAAAGAATGCAAGTAGAAAAGAAAGTGTCAAACTCGTATTTCTTCTGACTGACTATTGAAATTTTTTTTTTGGTCATTATACTGTCATGTGACTTAATAATAGAAGATGACTTACATTGTGTTATTATAGATGCAAATATGTTTGTCAACCTTTGTTCTCTGAAATGAAACAGGAAACTGTATGCCCGATATGCCAATGATGTGTACCTTTTTATCACAAATAGGAAAATCTTCAGTCTAGTTTGTATTTTTTTTTCTATCTCCTGTATTCAGGTGCTATGTTCAAACTACCCTTTTTTTAATCAGGCGGCATAAATCTATTCCATACAAATATTTCATCAGTGCTAGTGATAGTTACTCAAAGTAAAAGCTGTATTTTTGCAAAAGAAAACAGTCTGCGACAGAAACATAAACAGAGAGACTAGAATAGGGCTTTAATATTCATATGGTTTAGCTTTCTGAGAAGCTAGGGAAAGCTTGATTTCTGTCATCCATTTATAAGTATTTAAAACCTTTTGAATGTCTAAACTTTTCTAATTTTAAAACCTTTTTAACGTTTCAGCTATTCAAAACTTACATTACAGGGATCTTCCTTGGCAGAGAATGAATAATTTATATAATGGGATTCTATCTTCAGTTTCTGGGCCTTCTCTAAGTTATATGTGTAATGTTATGAAAGGTACTGCGCAGACAGAACAAAACCACAAAATGCAAACCACCCCCCCACACCCCCCCCAAAAAAAACCCCCCACACAACAATTTTTATTTTTTTTTCTTGTAACTAGAGTGGGTTCATGATTTACAGGTTATAATCCTGAGCATGAGAATTCTGATCTGTCAGACTGACAATTGTGTAGCAAGCAATTAATCCAGGCAGGCCCAGGGTACATCTGCTGCTCCTCCTACCAGAGGCAGCACAGCATTTCTAATACCCTATACCAAGCTTAAACCCATGATAAAAGATCTATGCTCACAATTACAATATGCCACAGGAAGGAAGCAGAAGACTTCAAAAACTTTATTGATATCACAGGACACTGCAGTAGCAGGGAACTTGCTAAGGGAAATTTCCATGTGAGCCTCAGATGCAAGGCAAGGTCTATGCTAGCAGTGGAGACCCACAGCCCAGGCACTTCTGCCAGGCAGCTCTGTAGGGAAATGCTTTCCCAGATGCAATCTGCCAATCTGTAAGTGCTTGAGCCAAGCATCACATAAGCTTCAGAGATTTTTATATCAGCCAAAGCATTCTGTTCCTATTTCTACCTACAACTACATTTCCTCAGAAAAATATCCCAGAAGTTACCAAACTGGTCACTTTGGGGAATATGGTGGGGGAGAGGAGGTGACAGAAAGACAGTCTGCTAGATCCTGCAGCAATCAGGGAGATTGCTGAAGCAAGGGGGGACAGAAGCTTAATACAAATTTCCATTGGAATACAAGCTTAATATAAAATGTCCTTTTGAACCATCTTGTCACCACTCTCACAGGGTATACTAAAACACCATGTGGTTTTGTAGAAATGCTCCATGTCTGTAGACAGCTACATCTTGTGTGCTCTGTACTCTTTCCCACCTAACCACTGTTAGGTCAGATATGAGGCTCTCTGGATTTTTGTCACTGTGATCATGAGCTGTGAGACTAGAAAGAAATGTAGAGAGAATACTTTTGTATTTTGCTAAGGTGAAAACCAATCCACATCTAACATCAGCAACTGACTTCTGTTATGGTTGAAAGAAACAAACCCAAATTCAAGAACATTTGTGTCATTAGGACAGTCTCCTTATTAAACATTTCCCAAAATACTCTTGTAAGAAAAAGCTAAAAATAAATGGTTACTGAAAATTTGAGTTATTTAACTATTAAGTATTTTCCTTTGTAAATCTTTTTGAGTGGCCTATTTCTGAATAAATAATGTTTCACTAAATCAGTTATTGAGGTGGTTGGTAGTCATACATATGTTAAAAATACTGGCTCGTTGTAACTGATACTTCATTGAAAATAGTATCTATTAGCCTGCCTTGGGTCTTTCTAAGCTACTCTGAACCTAAGCTTTAAGGAAACATGTGGTAAGGTTATATATTAGGCCTCTATTAACAACACCTTTGTAGCATTAACATTGAAGTTGAACACCTTTTTGTACCTGACATTTTCATTCCTATTTCTCTGTTACACCTCAACACAGAAAAACAAAAACAGGGCTTCACAGCCCAGCTCTCCTCACAGAGCCCATTCTTCACCTCTTGCTGTTACCTGCATAGGCTTGAGCAAAAGAAAAGCATGTTAGGTTTTATTTCTTTCTCCTCAAAGCACAGGTAATTTAAGTTTAGCCTTAAAAAGTTTGATACATCTTTGTTAAATCAAAATGTGCTTATTGAAAATGTTTGCTACATGTCTGTCTCTAGATACTTAGTTCTTGTTACATCAGTTATTTAACTGGAATAATCAGTGAATTCCCATGAATGATTTAAAGAATTTGATATAAGCTGAAATAAGTTAAATGCCTAATTTTAAGCATAGATAATTGAGTGACCCACTTCCATTTTGCTTAAGACATTCAAAGAGGCTTAATTTCAGTTTCTGATGGATGTGTTGCTGTTTTATACAGCTTTCTTAATCCCAGTCTTATATAAACCATAGCATTGGTGTATTTTTAAGCAGAAGACTGAGACAGGAGTTTCCATGTGTATACTTGGAAGAGTGAACGTGATTTGGCAGCCTGGAAACTTTGAATCAGACTAACTTGTTAGTAATGTTCCTTGGGCCTGAAGGGGATACAGCATCCTTTAGAAGTGTGAAGGGGAAACATTTCTAATGCAGCTACTTGACAGAAGGTGATGGAGATGCTAGATAAAGTAGTTACGTTTTTATTCAGATTGGTTCAGGTCTGTATTTCACTGTGCATGTTCCCAGGCTTTAATCCTCTTAGATTCCATCTGAATTGCTATGTAACTCAACAATTTTACATTGAGATAGAGTTATTATTATTTATTATTATTAATCAGTTTCTTAAGCAATTGACTTTTCAAAGGCACTGGAAAAGAACAGTAGTACCATTCTGTGATCCTTTTCTTAAATAGCATTATGTCCTTTCCATACTGGCTCACAAGCTACAGAAGCCCAAGACTATAAATGGTCAGCTCTGGATCCACACTTCCCCAGTGTAAGAAGTTCTCTCCATCTTAGATTTTGGCTCTCACACTCTAGCATCAAAGGCCAAGTGCTAGGATTTGAAAGGGACTGGATTTGAATATCACCCTACTCTAGTTGTAGAATATTCTGAGAGTGCTTTCCCATTATAAAGATAGCGAATATTGAGCTTTGACAGAAGCAGCTTTGGAGGGCAGTTATAGCTAGCGCAGATCTAGTGTGGTTCAGTGCATTTTATATGATTTATACATGTTGTCTTATTTGAAGCTATGCCATCCAGAAAGTAGTTTATCCAAACAAGTTCTTCTATGAAGAGCAAAGTCCACTTTTATGGACCCTGTAAATACAATGGATTTACATCCCATATCACTAACCTCCTTCTGCCCTTATCTCCTATTATACTTCACTTTCTCTGCTTCTTATATGCTGTTTTATTTATCCCTCGTCCCTTTGCTATGCTGCCAGGTATCCCCATGTCTCTCAAACTTACTGGGCTGAAAATAGTTCTCTAGAATTATTAGTACATTTAGTAACTATGGGTGTAGTGTAAATGATAGTATTAGATTGGTTTTAAAATTTATAAAAGCACATAAATACCAAACAAACATGGAATATACTTAAAATGTTTGTAGCATTTTTAATTGTGTTTCCCCTATGACCTTTGAGGGAGCTGCAGAGCATCTAGATCTTAAATTATAATGGCTCTGAGTCCATGAATCAGAGTTGTGAAAGCTAAGAGTAGTGGAAAACTAAGTAGCACACAGTTTTGTCCATCACCTAACAGCAGCGGCTAATTAAAAGAAAATGTCTATCAGCTCTCTGGGAGTGGTATTAAAGCACATAACTTTTCTCCTTTTATTGGAAGGCATGAAGAAGCTTTGATATAAAAGCACTGATGCTTTTTGCATCCACAATAAAATTTTACAAAGCTTTTGTGCACTTTAATAAAGCCATAAAACAATGGAAATTTGTGCCGTATCTTAAATTTGTATACTGTATATTAGGTTTGAGTGATGCTCTGGAAACCCTCAAGCTTTCTTCAGAAAGTTTACTTGGCTTTCTTGTGCATGAAGACTTTTACAGTCTGCTTTACAGTAGACTATTTGATCCCTGAGGTTTTTGTCCACTCTGACTAAAATCATCTAGGGTTTGGTTTGTTTTTTTGTTTTTTTTCAACTCCTTGTCTAATCCTATCCATTTCACTTATGAACAAAGACACCATTTTTTTCAAAGGTGGTAAATACTAGTAATGTCAATTAAGATTATAGAAGTAGAAAGAATGAGATCAGTTAAATAATATCAGGAATAAATTTGACCATAGACTTTTATGAAAAAAAAAACATAAAAATCTTTATATGGAAAAGTTTTCACTACACTACATTAAGAAAAAAATTGTGTTAGTCTCATGTTCTCTTTTTCCCTTAAGGATTTGTGTTTATAATTTTATTCTCCAATACCTAAATTTAGTTTAGAATCAAGTGCGGTAACTCAACAGAATACCACACATTAAGATCCACGATGAATTTCACATGACAGGCCTTTATGTTTGCTGAAGGCTTGAGGGCTATAGTTTTAACAGTCATCTCACTCACATTTGGGTTGAACGCAGTTTGATGCACGTCTAGGAAATTTGTGTTTTGCTTACAGAGGGGATGATTCAAGCCTACAGCTGTCGCAAACAGTATGTAGGACCTAATTCACAAATAAGCTGTCAGTTACTGTACTCTCACAATAAAAGCAAATTAAAATCACAAAAGGAAATTAGCATGAAAAATGACAGTTAAAAAAAAATCCAACTTTAATCACATTAATATTAAATTTGGATTAAAATTCTCCTTAAACTTAAAATAAATACTCCTGCCTCACTTTTCATTATTGCAGTTGTGTCTCAGTACAGTATACCTCACCTATGAATGTAGAGTTCTACATATGAAGAGTATTATGTATCCTTAAAAATCTAATGATTCCTCTACAGTGCTGTCAAAATGGCTATAATGAGAAAAATCTGTACTTGCCTAATCATGCTGTTCTTCCAGAATTTATGTCATCTATCTAACATATAAGAAAATTACTGAGAAATACTCTTTCTTAGCTAAAATGAGAATTCCTTAGGAGGAAGCACAACAAACCTTCCTGAAAATGTCTGTCATTATCTCCTTAGGCTGGGGTAAAAACATCGAACACAGAATGTACTTTACTGCAGATCTGACTATTTCACCCTTCCGTTTGCAGGACTCTTTGCCCATTTGGCCATTAATAGAGTTTTATGCATTTATTTACAGAAGTTTACTGGCATAATATTTCAGATGGTTAAGTGACATTTCTAGTCTTTTTCCAAGCATAAAAATAAGCATGAAGTGCTTATTGGTATGGAAGATCTGATGCACTGAAGTACTTTGAAATCTATTATTTGATCCAATTGTAAGTGTTAGTACCCAGACAGTAGAAAATATAGGTGTTATTCAGATAAATATGAATCGGAGTGAGATATATGCACATAATATAAAACTAGTTAAGCAAGTACTTGATGAAAAGTTAGAACTAGTAATGGTATGATACTAGAAAATGTCGTATGGGACTGGACACCCATTATTTTTACTGAAGTGAATAAACTATGGAAAATACTAGAAGGAGTATGTATATATTTAGTATTAGTATATCTGACTGTGTGAATTTTAGAGTCCTTTTACTAGAAAGTTGTCCCCCAAAAGACCAGTTGTATCTACCAGATCTTGTATGTTCATTTTCACTTCCACTTATCTGGGATGATACTTTTGCCTGATTGTTTGCATGTCATTATGCTTTATTTCTAATTCTTAACTTCTAATCTAGATTCATGGTATCAACATGAATACACTTCCCTCATTTCCCTTCTTTCTGAGTCACTTCCTTTAGCTTAGACTTTGAGAAAACTAATTTTCCTTGAAAACCTCTTCCAGACAGAGCTTCAGAGGTACAAATGCGGTTTTTATTATATGAACATACCTTCATCTTTTATGCTTAAAGTTTGTTTGATATTCCAGTGAGACTACAAGTATGCATGTAGTAACACGTGCTCAGGTTGCTGCTGGCTCAAATCTCAAGGGGTGTACATGCCCCAGTTTATACCAACTGTTGGGTAAGAACAGTTAAATAGTAATCTGATAATTATTAATGCAGCATAAGAATTACAGTGCAAGATCATCCAGCTGGTAGAAACAGGTGCAGATCATAGTGATCTATTTTTTGTACAGGAAGGCTCCATCTGTAGCCATTCCTGAATATCATGTGTTGTACAGGGATTATTGTGTGGCATAATTATTTAAAATCATAAATTACTGCATTTAAAATTAAACTTAATTCAAACAAGCCTTCATATTTTGGAAATTAATTATTTCCATACCATGTAAAGTGCCTGTCATCACGTGATGCCAGCGTATTATTTATTAAAGACCACTAACATGCAAACTGTATGCCCTGAAACATCCATCAAATAAGACCTGTAGTAAACAGAATATCATTGCTACAAACAAGACTGAGGAATTGTTTCTAACAATTAAAGCTGCACCACACAATAGATCGTTCATGTATGTAACTTCACTTCCAGTTCAATTGCCTCTGTGTACAGATCACTCAAGTGCTCTTATCTAGTTTTCTTGAAGCTTGTTCTGACAAGTTTGAATAGTGGTGGTTTGTTCTGAAGCAGTCAGTCCTCCTAACAATGCAAAGAATTAGTCTTTTGTCAGTGCATACCAAGTGCAACAAAGGCTCTGTTCTGCACAGTCTGATTTGGTGGCTGTTTTTCAGCAGAACTGATGACTACATTTTGAAATTGTGAAAACTTAACACTGCTAGCATGGCTGAAGCTTTATTTTTTTTTCTCATGTTCTCAGTGCCAAAAAAGCTCACAGTTTAAGTTGTTTCTATTTTAAAAGAGCTCATTTATTATTGTAGTTGTTGTTGGCTTGACTACATGCCTTACTTTCTGGGTATATGTAGTCATAATTGGTTTTATTTGGCATTTAGGGGAAATGTCATACCATTTCCTGAAACTTTTTGAAACATTTATCAAAGATTTCTGGTCATAGTTCATTCTTAATTCTCAAAACCTTTCTAATTTTAATCTTAGTATTCAAAGAGAGAATTGTAGAGAAATAACAGTTGATTATAGTAAGTTACTAAGTTTTATTTTGGTGTATTCTATTTTAATCAGCTTTAGTATATTTTTTTAATTGCATAGATATTCTATATCTACATTGAAATAATAATTTTTAATTCTTTAGATTGCTATCATCATAGTAATATGATAACCTATATCAGAAATGGACCCTACCTAATTTTTATTATGTAAATGTTGAGGGACTTTACTTAGAGATGTATGACATTTTGTCTATCCCTGGAAGACTTCAACACTTTTTAAAAATCTTGCTTATGAAAGACTATTAGGTATAGCATATTATGTGGGTAAATTGCTTATGGAATACTGTGTGTTCAAAGAAAAGGTGAATGGTGATAATCATCCACCTTATTCTTTAAATCAATAACTCCCTTAATGATTAGAAAGTGTGGAGTGTAAAAATACTATACAGGAAAGCAGAAAGACAATGCAGTTGTATAGGAAAGAATGGAACTATTTTCAGTTAGAAAAAAGATTTTAACAGTGAGTCAGGTTTATTTTTTATATTTATGTTATAATTTCATTTTTACTTGTATTCAAATTTAAAATATAATTTCTACTGTTGCTAAAAATTCACTTCAATAACTTATTAAAATAAAATGTATCAAAATTTTCTTCCTGAGAAAGATTCTAAAATCCTGCATTCTCAAACTTTTTCCTCAATATAAATATGAATGTTCAGAATTCACCCAATTGGGAGGAAACATTTCTCCCCCTTTCTAAAAATGGAAATAAGGAAAAAAATCTTCATAACAAATTATTTTCTGTTATTGGAATGTTAAGTATCCTTTAGATCTACATAAATTAATATGTTTTTAGATGGAGATGAAATAATGTAAAAACGTTCAATGGCCCTTTATCTTATGACACTTCTTACCAGGATGAGTGTCCTGGTTTGAGTGAGAGCAGAACTAATTCTGTTCAGTGATTTTACTTTTCAGCTCAGTTCTGAAGTTAGCAGCCTGTTTTCACAGGCAGTGTCTGCTTCTAGCAGTGATAACACCCCATGTTTAGTGTTAGTACCACAGATAGGTATCCAGACCAAGGTCACTGCTGGATCTTGTGTACCACATTACGGGGTGCAGAAAGTAAAAGGCTGCACCTTCAGGGAGGACCAGACAGGACAGATGACCCTAAACTGTCCAACAAGGTATTCCATCCCATATATGTCATATCTGGTATAAAGCTGAGGGATCAGGAGGTTCTCACTCCTCTCTTTTCTCTATTGGCCTGTTTTGGTGGCTTTGTTCAGCCTGGCTCGGGTCCTCTTCTGGGTTCTTCCTCAGAACATCTGAGGAGGACTCTGTCTGTTCTGCCTTTGATCCCACCTAGGTGTTCCTGAATCCAGTTCCTGAACACAGCTCCCATCTGCTGCTAGGCACAGTCTGGGACTCTCCCGGTGCCTGCTCCACAGCATCAGTGGTGATGGCGATGTAATTACCATCAGGGGGTTGGGTTCGATACTGGGTTCGCATATATTGTATATATTCCATTATTATTATTATTTTCATTAAAGCTGTTCTAGTTTCCTTTTCTAATTGCTAAGTCTCTCTCCCTTATTCCCTCTCTCCTCCCTTTTGGAGAGGGAGGGGGTTAACAGAGAGTGTCTGTAATATGTCTAAGGGGCCGCCCTGACCCTAAACTGTGACAATATGTATATTGGGAAATAATCATATGTTCTGAATTTGTATACTCTGTGTGTATAGCTAGGGTTATAGAGAGGTATAACTTGAGGAGATATGAAATATAATTTGAAATTTTAAATAAATTTGATCTATCAGACATAGGCTGATAAAGACCAAGCTTTATTAATAATTTGGAGATGGAAACCACCAAGGAACCTGAATAGGTAGATGGACTCCTAAAGTCACGACTCTAGGTGCAGAATGGATTGCAGGTAGAGAATTATATACTTGTAGTGAGGACATCACAACTTATTAATGAGATTGAGTTTTGGGTCAGGGGATATATGTTTGTTCATATTCCCCAGAATTATGTCTCAACTTTGTAGTTGGTGTCAATGATTCAGCAATGATGACAGTGGGCTGGTAGAAAAGATGGACAAGAAGTATCCGGTTTTCCTTTGCATTTATTACTAAAAAACACCATTTGCAACCTCCAGTGCCTACATCCTGTGTGTGGTTCTGAAGAGAGATTGTGTTGTAGTTTCCTTTGCACCGGTAAACACTTACCATTTCAAACACCATCTTCGCTCTGATACTGTAGCTGTTCCTCAAGAAATGGTCTGTTTGAGCTTAGCCCTTAAGTAACGAACATTATGCTCCTTGTATTTTATTCCATAATTGGATTGAAAAATAAAACTTGTTGGAAATTCTCCAAATCCTTTTGAGTACATCAGAAAGCTGTAAAAACAAAAATGCGTGCAGGTCTTGTGAAAAACAACACTTCTAAGATGTTGAGGGTTTGTTTTTTTTTGTTTTAGCATCAATATTTCAGTTGATTAAATGGACATGGAGTTAATTCTTCCCTCAGCTAAATAACACAATCCATCTTTGAGCTATCATTTCTGCTGTCTGCTTCTTAGAACGCTACTTTTGAATCTTGTATGAAACTTGAATGTAACCTGTACAACCAAGAGATTAAGAATATTCGTGTATTTAACTGAATTTTTGATTTTTTGTTCACCAAAAGCTTTTCTATGAACTAGCACAGTTTTACTTGTAATTTAAATATGTAAATCAATATATGTTTGATTCTTCTATGCCAGGAGGAGTGCTTAGAATTTGAAGGTCTCCAGAGGTTACAATATCCCCCTTGTTCCACCCATTCAGTGAAGGCTCTTCAGTGCTAATTAAGAGACATATTCTCCTATGAAAAGCAGTCATCTTTTTTCCTAGCACTAAACAAAGAACCTCATTAGAACATGGAAAATGGCATCATATCAGCTCTACTCCTTTCTTGTTAACTTATTCCTGAGGGATTTCTATCAAAATTTTCATCCTTCTCTCCTGTGGAGCTGCATACACTCCCAGGAAGGACCTTGTGAGTTTAGTGACCTTTGTGTGAGTCTAGATGCAGTGCAAAAGTGATCAGGCAGCTTATCAATGGTGTAAGTCTCACAGTTACAACTTGTTGCTTACCATAGCCCAGAGCTGATGTGGCTGGGAACATAAACCATGGTGACTGGTGTGAGAGCTTCTAGAGGCTGCAGACTTTGAGTAATTAGAGACAAGGAAAGGGAGCGAGGGCTGCCTGTGCATTTCCTGAAGCTTGATTTTATTTGTTTGTAAGTTTTCCTCTGAATAATGGGGTGTTGAGGAGAGGGTGTTTAGCAGTGCTGTTGTACCTTTTGCACAGGCGTACACTGCATAGCTTCCAAATGGATGTAAGTGATCTGTTCTTCCCTTTGATGTGACTTCACTGAACACAAAGCACAGATGAAAGGCTCTCTACAGTTTATCATAAAATTACTAGGCAAAATTAGAAACCCTCAGGACATGCTCAGATACTTCAAAATTTGCAAAGTGTATTTAGCTGTTCCTATCTCCCTTTACAGTAGTGCAAGCTGAAAGCAAATCTAGGGCCTCCCTTCTCCTCTTACATGACAAAAGAGGTGCGCTCTGAGCATTGTACAACTGCAGGACAACAGGATTACATCTTCTGGTTTGTTGCCTTTATGTAGACACAAATCATGCTCCTTTTTGCTACGTTCCATTTTTATTCCTTGGGACTTCTCTCTAACTTTCACATCTACTTCAGTCAACTGTTTCAGGTCAACACAGAGTTGGCTGGCTGGTTAGTTATCAATTGAAAGGTTGTTTTAAACATAGTTTCAGAGGAGATTTCTTGGGGGAAAGGTTTATTTATAGTTACAGAAGATGGTATTTGGTGAAACCAGACAGTGAAATCCATAACATGTCTAGACAACCTAAAAGTTTGCTCAAGACAGGAAGAAAATAGACCACTGATTTTCTGTAGTAAGTTTAGTATTGAACACCAAGCCCTTCCCTTCCAAAGTTAACATGTGAGAGTTGCACTTATTTAATTTAACCTGTCTTCACATGGTGAATGTAACAGAGCTTTCTGAAAGATGGCTTATCGTTAACCAACAACATTTAGTAGACAGGCTGTGTTATGTGGAATATCAAAGGCAGAAACATGTTCTCCCACTTCAAAGCTTGTGCACATATCCCACCATTGTGAATGGTAGTTACATGCCCAAGGCATTTGGGGAGGAGCAGAGGAGACTCCTATTAGTCCTCTTCATGAGCATGCAGTTTCAAGTCATGCTACAGGATGTATGTTGGCAGCATGTTTGTCTTGAGGTAGCTGTGCACCAAGAAAAGGGTGCACCTTTCTGATATGAATGATGAAAACATACTGTAATTAGTCAAAAGTGTTACAAAATAAAACAGAAAATCCAGTCCTTTTGTTCTTCAGACATGGTAATTATGGAGTGGAATCCTGTAACTTGTCTGTGTTCTTTGTTTTGTTTTGTTTTTTTCCAGTTGGTGCTCTATTTAAAATAAGCTGATCCAAAATACTTGATCTACCTTGCTTCCATAGTTTATCAGATTGCACTACCAGTAATTGGAAAGTTATATTTGATAGAGACTTATGCAACTACTGAGCCACTTACAAAACTGCTTGTCATTGATTGTAAGGTTTTATGATATATTTTCTAAGAAATGGATTTTTATATATAATCTGACAAAGTATAAAAAGTGAGAACACAAACCTTTATCTAAATGTTTCATAATACTCTTGTGCAATGTAAATACATCATATAGCTATGATATTAATTCAAGTCACCATTGCTAATTCCCAATCCTGTATATTGTTCCTCACTTAGAAATGTATCTGTCATTTTAATCTCACAATAAAATCCATGATCCCCAAGAATTATTTTATCTTGCAAGTATAGTCCAGATGTGTTGACTGGTTAAGGAACAACATGTGGCAGGATGCATGATGTTTCAATTAAATAATGTAAGCTTATTAATTACGTAGAAGAAAAGTCTTAACTGTGGAGTGTGTCTGCTAACATTTAATCTTATTCTCTTCTTTCCTCTCATTTCTTATCTTTTGATTCTTGCATTTTCTTTTATTAAGTTACTTATTGAAATTTGGTTGCTGCAAATAAATTGTTTTGAATGTGGAAAATATTTTTAATGGAATAGCAATTTTATGATGAAAATCCAGGATCTTGTTTTGTAGTTGTGGCCAAGACATTTGATTCTAATAAGGCAAACTTCACAGTTATTTTTCAAATGCAGGGTTATTCCTGGTCATATTTTTAATTGCAGTGTTTCTAGTAGACTGTTCATGTAGACTGCTTTGTTTTGTTCCTTTATTTAGAATAGTAATATGAGCAGATACTTGAAGGAAGTCTCTAGCCAAGAATAAGATAAGGCTATTGATATTTTGCTCTTTTATTATGTGATAAAGTTTTTATCCATTCCAGAAAGACTTGGTTAACTCTGAAAGAAACAGTGACCTATCTGAATTACTCTGTTTCTCTTAATATTAGGAGCCTCTCTGAAATAGAAAGAAATATTAAAAAGTTCTTGATATTCCTATGTACAGCCTGTGAGCTGTTGTAGAAGGCTGTCCTGTTCTCTGTAATGTAATGGACTCGGTCATCAAAGGGGGAACACAGGGAGCTGTTTCAGTCCCATTAGGATAGCTGTTGCATGAGAATCAGGTTAACAACCTAAACTAGATTTACTGAAAAAGAAAGTGGGGAAGCACATCCCAACAGACAGAGATGATGACTATATGGAATATTAGCAAGACAGGAAAAATATTAAAAAGAAAGGTTCTCCTTATGTCCTAAGACCTTTACTTACCATCTATGGAGAAAGGCAATGCTAGTTCTTAGTGGCTGTGCAATTGGACCATGCCAAAAGCCTCATGTGTTGCAGTGTTGTGAGATTTACTATACATGCGTGGGTCACCTTGACTCCTGTGTAACTGCATAGCAAAACCAAAAAAAATTTAAAAATACTTTTTTGTGATATATACCCCCAGAAACTTTTAATTTGGTATGGAATTAACCCAAGAAATAACACTGAAGCACATCTGTCCATGGACCAGCACAGCTTCTAGCTCCAGTGTCTCAATAAAGGTCTACATCCAGCAATCATCCTGAAAGCACATGGGAATTTTCCTTCCTCCAATGTCTGCAGAAATAACCTCCTGTCACCATCTTGTCTCCCAGAAGTGAAGCCTCTGTATATTCACACTACAGTTCATTCCTCCTGCTTCTTTGCCTAACTTCTACACTGTCATGGTATCAGTGTGACATCTGATATTCCTAGTCAGGCAACAGCTGTGGGGTAGCAGCCCTTCCTAAAACACCACCTCTGACAACTAATTCCCGCATGGCAACAAGGACTTCAGCAACTTTGAGCCCACATCCTTCTCTCTACCTTACAGTATGTCTGTAGGTAGATGAACCTCTTTGTGTACAAGTTTATGTTTTGTTTGATGTCATTTCTACACCTGCAGATATTTTTATCAGCTCAATAGATTCTCTTTATATGAGCTTAGCTGAAGCTTCTGTCCCCATACAATTTTGCAGTAAAAAAACAGGTCATCGTGTCTGATTGTACAGGGATAAGAGATATTGCTACTGGAGCTATGCATGACCTTATTCAGTTTGTGATTTAAAAAGTTATTGAGTCTTTAAAAAATTGCTTTAATTTTGAGTTAAAAGAGGGATTAGCGTAGCAAAGCTCACTTTTGTCTTCTATATGTGAAGTGGGGAAGTCCCTTCATTACTCTATTTTTGTAGAGTCTTTGTACTTTTAATTTTGTCCATGGATGACTACAGGAGGACAGAGAACAGGAGAGATAGCTTTCACTAGTTTATCTGCTGGTGGTTTGGGTGCATGTTTGCTTGATAACTTGATAGTTCAAGTTAAGGATTGTAAACCATAAGGATTTTTGACAGATAATTTCAGAAACCTCCTACAGAAAACTGTATTGGAAATTTTACATGGGTAGATTCCCTGCTTATTATTTATATATGTTTGGTTAAAGATCCTCTGTCATGGGCAACTGAGAATGTTGGTATTTATCAGGGTGACATTGAGAGGAATACAGATATATACAGGTATATAGTGACTTTGTTTTGGGAATACTGATTCCTTGGATATACTTCTGCTCTATTGTATCAATTTTTCTTATTACATGCTGTCATCACAAAATACTGTATTGCTAGGTCTTGTTCAGACATCAGTCACAGGAACTTTGCAGCTTGGCCTCTGCTTTCAGTATGTTTTTAATCGAATTTGTAGCTTTGGGACTCTGTTATAAGCCTATCAGCAGAATATTATGAGAAATTTTTAACTATCTATTATGTGATTTTATTGTCCATTAGAGAATACAGCAAATGAAATCCAAAGGCACTGAGAACGAATACAAATTCAGGCCTCGAAGATCTGCTAGCTAGTGCTTATGGTACAAAACTCACACCATTGGTACTCAAGGAGTTGTTCTGGTGTATAATAAAGAACTACACTCCGCTTTTGAATATGGCAGATACTCAGTCATTTGACAGAAAATGTGTTTACTTCCAGCAGAGGAGGAGAAAAAAAGCACCAGACTGCTCATACGTTCTTAGTTTCTATGTATTTTATACATAGTCTTAGTTATGTATTGGATATATCTGAATGATTTACAAACATCTGAAAACATGGAGTAAAAAAAATAAATCTGCAATTGCATTATTTAACAAAGGCTTGAAATACTGTTAACACTGGAAAGGTGGCATCTCCAGAAGATGCAGTGATTTAATATTTCTCATTAAAAAAACTCTTATTGAGTGTCGGCTACAATCTGGTTTCTATGATGAAAATATTTTGTTATAAACCAGAATGCTGTTCTTTATCAGATGAATTTTTCTGACTTGTACTGAAATATAATTGTTTGGAATATCGCTATTCAGTTGTATTTGGATAATGGGAAATATTTAGACAGCGCCTTTGAATGAAAAAAAGTGTTCATTTGACTGGGTTTATTATTAGATACCTTATGTATTAGATGCAATAATGACAGAATTAATTTCTCAAATAGGTAAATGTAGATAATAAAATTATCACTATTATATGTAAATCTACTTAATATTTTTTTCTGATTATTTTTATAGCCCATGAAGCAAATCAGTCTAGGATACTGCCTGATATGCTTTTTTTTTTGTTTTTAAGACACTAAACTGTCTAAGAAGTGAATATGATAGAGGATTGTATTTCAAAACTGTGAATGTCTTCCAGCTTTGTGAATCAAAGACCTTCAAACAGAGCTTTTACTTGTCAAAATAAAAGATGTATTTTAACATTTCTATCTTCATACTGGATACTGTCCTCTTCTAGACTGCATTTAAAATGTCAGTTGTCTAACACAAATTGAGAACATTCATATAAAAAATTATGTAGTCTACGTGTTTGAAATTGTTACGTTTTTTACTTAAAAAATGCATACGTTAAAAACAGGATTTAAAACTTTTACTTTAGTGTTGGTATTAAACATCACAAGTATTTCTTATATACTGAAAAATTCACTGATGCTTTTATTAAAATTGTAGCAAACTTTACTGCTCTGTTGACAAGTTTGTGTTTTATCAGCATTGCACTTCTGTTTAGGTTTCTGTATGAGCACATTGTGCATCAGATAAACTTAGGATGATCACAGGTCAAGGATAGCCACGCAACTATGCCATGATGCATTATAAGCTAAAGACTTTATGAAACAGTATTATGACTGCAAATTTTCCCAATTTTCAAAGACTGTTTTAGCCCAATGATGGTTATTATCTTGTGAGACCAATATACACTAACTCAAGAGTTTAATCTTCCACTACAGACCTTTAAGGAGATTTATCCCTTCTAAAGAATTATTCTTATGACTCTCCATTCAGAAGCCCACAGACATGTACACAGCAAACTGAGCAGAGAGGCACCCCAGAGCATTTTGGATTAAATACCAATGGCGTATTAGTCTTGATTTCAGCCAACCTGCAAATGTCACTAATTTGGTGGGAAAGAACAGTGTACAAAAATTCAGCAGCAATGCTACTGAGGAAGAGGACCCTTTTAGATAGAGAAAAAAATCCTTATAATCCTAGAATGACTTGTCAGCACTTGAATTGAGAGGAATCAGATCCTTACTTCTCTGTATAAAACCAATCTTATACCAACCCGACTGTATTTCTTGTTTGTCAAAATGACAGCAGCCGGGTCGGCTCTCTGTAACATGCCAAAACATGAAGGGGTGGACTATCTTCACTCAGAAAGCTGGCAATAGAGAGCATCAGACAGGAATTAAGAGTATTCCCCTACACAAGGGGACTGGAGTTAAGAGGGCGGATGGGGGGCTGTACTGTTAGCCAGATCAGTATCTTCTCACCCATCTAATGCTGACAGCAGTCCTGCCACAGAGCGCCTCTGAGGGCACTGCTTGGGGAATTCACAGTTCCAATACTCCAAAGAATAATTTTTCTCAGGATAACATGTTTTGTTTATTTGCCAAAGAATATATTTGATCAAAGATCTCAGGGCTTATCTGTCTCAATATTTTTGTCATTGATTATACGATGTCTGTATTTTCTAGGTCACTTACATATTAAGCTTATATATAAGCATGTCAAAGAAATGTATTCACTAATGTATGTTTAATGTGAATGCATCTGAACTATTATTCAAACAATGAATGTTTTTTACTCCTTAATACATTCCACTCAACTCTGTTTGAAAATTAACATCTCTTATTTTAATATTATCCATAAGCCTGAATACTATCAGCACATATAATAGGTTTAAAAAAACATTACATTTACAGTTCAGTCTTATACTCTGATGCATGTTTTTCACTAATTAACCTATTTTAGTTGTTTTGTATCCCAAGATGCTCTGTATTCATCATTTATATGCTCTATTTAACTCTTTTCAGGCAGAAGACAATATGACTATATACAAGCAAGCTCCTGCATATGTTACCCTAGTGAATTGCTCATTGCTTGATGGATGTGCTAGCTGGAAAGTGATTATTACAACTGAATAGAAAAATTCTCGTTCTCTTGTTTAAAATATATATATATATAACCTTTTATAGGATAGAGTGTTCCTAAAACTGACAGAGACACTTTATATGAAGTCAAAAATACATGCTGAAATTCCCTTTTTTTTAAAAAAGATATTTTCAGAATTGTCATAGGGCTAATATCTGTGATACACTGTGAAGTATTATAACACTCCTAAACACCAGACATTGCAAAAACATTGATGTTGCCTCTGTATTGTCTCCACAGAGTCTCTGAAAACATTTATGTGTTTGGAAACCTGTTTTACCAAAAATATTTGAACCTGAAATGTGATTCACATTCCCACAAACTGATTTGGTAAGTAGATGGCATTTCTTTTCCATCATTAAGTAAGATTAAATTGAAGAATTTTTACTGGACCACTTTGAAACGTCTAGATAATTCCTATTGGAATTTTTCCTTTCACACCTGGAGAACAGAATGTTACAGACATTCAGAACTGTCATGATCTTAGCAATGTTAACTATCTCTGGCAACCAATGTTTGCCTCAATTCTTCATAAAGTGATAAAAAATTTTAATGTCCAAGAGGTTTGAATGACTGTTCTCAAAAAAATACTGTACATTTCCTTAATATGGATCTGAAAATTTCAACCTGCCTATGTAATAATGTACAGTTTCACCTTGGATGAAACACATTATTAGGTGTAATCTCCAAACCTTTGGCTTTTCCTTTTGTTGAGGTGGTTATATGTGATTTTTTTGTGTTTGATTTTTTTTTTTTTTTCCTGGCATCTATTTCTCATGACTAGATGGACAAGCTATGAGTTCTCTCAGTATTTAATCTTAATAGTCAGATAAGTCAGAAAAGGGGCAAGGGAAATGCCCTTGGTTCTTATGGAAAAAATGGACTTGTATGCTATAATGTTTTGAAAAATATATTTTAAAAATCCAAAGTCACACAAGAGTAAAATCCATTCAGTAATGCATCATAAATATCTGTAGCATCTACTTTGAGTATAAAAGACATGCTGGCTTTTTGTTGTTGTTGTTACTCAGTAATATGAGATGTTACATAATGCTTATGGTACCACATTGATTTTTAGCCTGAAGGACGTTTCCTGAAGTCACTAGTATTACATTTAGAGATGATACATGTGCAAGATGAGTAATTTGAGTATTGAGAAGTTTTAAATGGAGGAGAATTAAATCAAGTGAAATATCCAAGTTTGGACTGTGATTTCATTTTGAACTACAAAGAGGTTTAGGCTGTGTGCAAAACTGTGCTCACTCCTCTTTTCTTACACTGGTTGATGTGAAAAAAATTATCATTATATAATTTATTGCACTGAAAATGAGAGTTATAATTAGATTTGTTTCCATCAAAGCCTATCCTAAAGCTCCTGTTAGAAACAAGTAGGCAGATTTATTTTACTAAAAGGGAACTGTAAGAAATACATCAAGTAAAATACAATTCAGTGCCTATAAGCCAATGGATGAGAATAATAGAACACCTTTATTCAAAAATATTTATTGAAAATGGATATTTAGAAGGAAGAACCCTGTGGCTGGAACAGAAATTAAAATAATTTCCAAAGCAAGCACAGACATGAAACTTCAAAAGATAAATTTGATACTGGCTAGAAAAGGGAGCAGGAAAAGTTTCTGTTTGAACAAGTAATTATCTTTTAGATTTTACCCCAGAATGTGTGAATGCACTAGTAGCCAATTTAGCTTGAAACACAAGTCCTTCATTAATTACTAAACTCTTTCTGTTTCTGTACATGAATTACATATTATAAGACAACACCATGCTGTGAGAATGTTTTCAATATATTATTTTATAACTTGAGATTTATTTTCTAAATACAGTAATCATCAATGAATTAATATGTATGATATTTTAAAGGAAATTATCTCTCTAATATTTTCAATAATATCAGCTTAATCTGCAGTCTGAACTTTGTGGTACAAATTCTGGAAGGATTGTGATTCTTTGGGAGAATTTCAGCTTCAAACTAGAAATAAGTCATTTATTAAAAAAAGTCACAGAAGCAGGAAAAATTCTTTCCTCCTCTGGCATTTCTCCATTATGTTTTTTTTAAAGCACCCTATTTTTTGCTGGTATGTTAGAATTCATTCATCATGCTGAGGTTTGTTACATGTTCATTTTTTTTTTGTAATTGACAGTCCAGGGTAGTTCTATCCCTTGACTTTCACATTTTATTTTCCATTGAAATGTTTACTGCCTTGTTCTGATTATCTCTGCCAGTAAAAACAGAATGAAAAAATGGAGGAGTGATGTCCTCATATCAGAAAAACTGAGTTGAGAACAAAGATCACAAGGGCAGACGTAGGAGTAAGAATTATTCAGAGCTGATTTGTGAGCAAGTGCAAGGGCTGCCTTCATTCCTAGATAATATTAACCAGTGAATGTGGGAAAGTCAAGTCTTCCATTTTCCTGGGAGAGCTCAAAGGGATTCGTAAAGGGAACCATAATTCCTAAATGGGATTCATCATACAGATCAATAGCTTGGGTGATTGTTGTCAGTATTTAAAGCTCAGCACAGCATTTCAGGTTAGATGACCCCAAATAAGGATTTACCAGCTTAGCATTTATTAGCATTCAAGTTTCAAACTTTGGGCTTTGTGTGAAACTGACTGAATATTGTTCTACATTATACAACATGTATACTTTTTAAATAAAAGGGCACATCTATTGGATGTGGACAGATAAATCATTTTGCCCGTGGCGGCATTCTCACAGCCTGATTTTTGAGAGTTGCAGTCAGCTCCATACAGTGAACATATCAGCAGTGGGAGACAGCTGTAGAGGACTGACTGTTCCCAGGTGCTCCATGAAGTTTCCTTCCCTAGCCTCACTGTACAAGACAGATTTAAGCCTTATGTAACACTGGGCCTTATGCAAGGACAATTGACTCTTCTGTGTTCACTGAAAGTCACTGGAGAAGGCTGCAGGTATTCCTCTGCTTTTTAAATTTTTTATTCACAATATTTAGAGCCTAACAACAGAATCTGAAAACGCAGCAACTGCTGAGAGCATCCTTATTTCACAGGGAACATTCAAAATCTTTGAGAACTGATGCTTTCCTGGGTGGATTTGGCATTGTCAGCTTGCTTTCACTGCTTTTTTTTCCAACTGTTTCCTCCACTTGTCATTGGTGTCAAAAGAGAAATAAGACAACTGATTCAAAGGTCAGAAACATCATTTCAGATTTGATGAGTCAGTGACAATAGAGCCTGGAGAAGTGGCCCTTGGCAAGTTTAAAAGTAGTGACAGTTCTGCTGGTGAAATAGTTACAGGCAGCTGTGAAGAAGGTTTCTTTCTGCATAGGAAAATAAATTATGAACTAACACTTCTATAGATGATACATGAAACAGATTTGATTAAGGACAAGATTGTTTTTTATACTCTTGAAAAGTGTTGAAGGTTTAATTATTACAGCTGTTCCTATGAATAGGTCATGCTCACCAGCAAGTGGTAGGAAGCAGATCCCCTAGTATTGAATCTCACCCCTTATATGACACAAAATAATAGAGCCTTTTCCCAAACATATGCCTTGTCTTGCCTAAATATATCCCTCGTGCAAGTGTCCTGCACAACCAGGAGACACACTGCTACTTAAATGGCACCAGTAATGTTTTGGGTTATTTTTTTCTCCCTGAAGCAAGGAAGAAAACAGAGAATAACATTGAAATATAAATACTATGTTAATAAGGACATGTCCTTTCAGTAATCAGACTGCTATTTATTGTTTTCCTCTTCAAACTGAAGGTACAGCTTAAAATGAAAGTAATGAGCTGCATGAAGTCACACAATAATGTCTCCTGTGTTACTGATCCTCACTAGCAAAAATATATACACTGTTCCACAACCTGGCCTCTCCACTCATCATTTAATCACTGGAAAAGCTAGAAGAGGAATCAACATAAAAATGCATTTCTTACAGGGGAAAACACTGACTGTGTTACTCACTTTGATTTGCAGTAGAACTTCACCAAAAATGTCCACATCAAATTTCTTTCCTGTTGACTCAAATGTAGAGTCTAAAACAGAGAGTCTATCTCTGAAAATTTTAATAAAAACTTTCCTGCTTTATGCTTTGATTCTTGCCTAGAGTAGGAAACTAGTCATGGAAAAAGTAGGTCACTGAAATAATTGCTGTATTGAAAATAATGTAGCCTGACAGTTCTGGGGTTGAGCTACTCTGTCCATTGGGCTGTAGCAGGTTTGGAGTCTGTGTGTTAACATAATGATGTCGGTCTCTAGAATTTAACAATCATGTACTTATGCCTAATTACTATAAGAGGTACTTTTTTTTGTCAGGTAGATGAGATTTATTTTCATTTTTTAATTCCTCTGATTTTTGCACAAACTTTTAAGAAGATGGGTTTCTTCATTTAGTAACACTGCAGTTCACTTATATAACAGATGTTTTCCCTGAATAGAAAAAAAAAAAGAAAACCAACAACAAAAACCCACAAACAAACAAAACCAAACCAACCAAACCAAAACCAAACAACAGACAAACAAAAAATAAACAACAGACAAACAAAAAACCAAAATCCAACAACAACTAATAATAATAATAAAAACCCAAACAAAACAAAAAAAAACCCCAAACACAAGTCAGGGGGAAGGTGGAAAAGGGGACCCAAAGGCCAACTGAAGGTTAGATTAGAAAGTCTTTATGTTGCATTAATTTTCAGCTGTTGCCTTAACTTATACACATGATGTACCAAGGGACAAAGGTTTGCCTGTGTGAAATATGTTTTCCAGCATTTTGTGATCTCATGTCAAATATGTGCCATATAAAAAAAAAAAACAACACCCAAACAAAAAAATCACAAAGCAAACATCTCAAAGGAATGTTTTAAGCATACTAGTAAATATATTCATTTCTAAATCATTTATGTAGAGTAAAGTAAAGGTAAGAATAAGGTTATGCCTTCCAGTAACGATACATAAATCAACAGGACAAAAAGTCTACAAAACACAGGAATGAGCTGCAAATCATAGGTTTTACTGAGGAACAAATTAGAAAAATAAAACATGATTGCAGTTTTAGAGACAATGCTATTTCTTCTTACATTTCACAATTCTATTTATAGACAGCCAAAAGCTCTAGTGTGTTAAAAAGCCATTCCTCATGAATTATACATTTGTTCTTTTTCACTTGGCTACAGTGCCTTTGTCATATGAGTTCTCAAAATACTGAAGATGTATGTATGGTATGTTGAGATTTTTTGTTGGCACTATGCACAGTTTCCTGTTTATGCTTTTTGACTTGTTTTGTATATTGTTATGTTGACTAGATTATACACTTCCTTGTGACAGTGATTTTTTTATTATTATTATGGTGTTCTCAGATCAAGTACATTGCTTTTGCCTAGTCATTTTTTTTTGAGGGGGGTAAGCATTTAGGAATGTGGGTATCACATATTAAAAAAAAAAAATAAAAAAATATTTAATTTTTAAGGATTAGTATGTTCTTCAGTTGGTCTCCTGGCTGGCCCTACACTTTACAGAGAAGTAGGAGACACTGATCAGTTGGTTGGTGATATTGGGATAAGTATTCTGGCACCTCTTAACCAGATGATGTTGTAAAATATTTTAGTCAGTGATCTTAACTCTTACTTTCATGAACACCATATTGGGAAGAATTTATTTTTCACTTGCTGTTTTATTTTTGGGATTATATTACCAAACTTTTATATAATTTTCAGGGTATGAAAATGTATATACTACAACCCTTAGCTGTCCATCTGCAAGCAAATGCTTTCCAGTCACAGTCCCCTCCCCAAAACTGTCCTGCATGCTAATGAGACATTTGATATATATAAAAAAAAGTCAGAGCTAAGTAACCTCAAACCAAATGTGTAATCTATATAATTTCTTATTATGTTATTTAATTGGTGTCATAATTCAGCTCAAAAGGATTATTCTGCCATGTTTAGAAACATAATGTAAGGTGTGGGCTCTATTTTGTGTTGTGCTAGGGATGACTTGTGTCACATTCAGTAAGTAATTTATTTTGTTCTCTCTATCTGGAAAATGAGCATGAAATCCCTATTTTACTAAAATATTCTGAAGGAAACAGATCACCTTTTGTGAAGCATTCAGGCACACTCATGGAAGTCAGATAAGAATCAATGAATTTCATAAAAGAGAACATTTTCTTCCACTGAGAGGACAAATGAATGTACTTGTTTCTCATTTTCATAGAACCATAGAATGGTTCTATGAAATTGGAAAGTACCTTAGAGATCATCTAATTCCAACTCTCCTGACATTGGCAGGGATACCTCCCAATAGACCAGGTTGTTCAAAGGCCCATCCAATCTACTCTTGAACACAACCAGTAATGGAATATACACAGATTCCCTCAGCAATCTGTTCCAGTGTCTCATCACCCTCATAGTGAAAAACTTCCTGCTTTCCAATCTAAATCTACCCTTTTGCTGTTTGAAGCCACTGCCCTTATTCCTGTAACTACCAAACCCTTTGAAAAACTGCCTTCCCAGATTTCTTGTAGCCCCCTTTTAAGTTCTGGAAGGCGGCAATAAGGTGTCCCCAGAGCCATCTCTGAACAGCCCCAACTACCTCAGCCTGTCCTTGTAAGAGAGGTATTCAAGCCCTCTGCTCATCTGCATGGCCCACCTCTGGACTTGCTCCAACAGATCCATGTCTTTCTTTTGTTGGGGGCTCCAGAGCTGGATGCAATTCTCCAGGTGAGGTCTCTTCTCCAAGGAGAGTGGAGGAAGAGAATCACCTTGCTCAACCTGCTGTCCATGGTTCTTTTGATGCAGCCCAGGATACAGTTGGCTTTCTAGGCTGCACTCATGCATTGTTGGCTCACGTCAAAATTTTCATCAACCATCACTCTCAAGTCTTTCTCCTTAGAACTTCTCTTTTTCCATACTCCAAACAGCCTGTATTTTTGCCTGGGATTGCCCTTACTCAGGGGCAGGATTTTGCCCTTGGCCCAACTCTTTAGCCTGTCAAGGTCCCTCTGGATGGCATCCCTTCCCTCCATTGTGTTTACCACACAGCTTGGTGTTTTCCACAAGCTTGCTTCTTTTCACACAAACATTTACAAGAAATGCACCATCTTCCTCAAAGTGCTTCCCCTGACCTTTGCTTTCTTTTCTCCTTAGTTATTTCCATCATCTTGGATACCAAAAGACTCCTTTTCACAGTCCTCCACAGTCACTTCTTATCTGTAACCAACCCTGAGAATTTTTCTTCTACCTTTTCTTTCCTGGAAAAGCTACAGATTAAAAAAAAAACCAACCATTTTTTTTTCTCCTTTTCAAAATCTCAGTTAGTCCTTGGTAGTTTTGCGTTATGAAGGCAAAAGAAGTGAAACTCCTCTTAGACTAGGATTTTTCTGTGGCTTTCTTTTTTGTTTTTAAATTTGGGGGGTGGGGGGAGTGTTTGGGGTTTTTTTTGTTTTTATTTAGTAGGCAAAATAATATTTCAACATCTTATATTAGCTGCAGTATCTAACTATAGTTCACCACCATACAAGTTTGCCGATCTAAATCTGCAGAATTTACTCAAACTGAACACATACTAAAATTAATTCTTACCTTGATTAAGGCTGCAATTACTGATTTTGTGTATTTTAACTATTAAATTCTTTACCATGGTATTTTGTTCTATGATGTAAGTTTATATCATGTAAGTTTGTATTGTATGACTGATATTCAACAAAATGAGTGAACACAAGTTAACAGTCTTGGAGCTGATGGGCGAATTTTACCCATGTTACAGTACTATTTCTGTCAAAATTCCTATCTCCAATTCATGACAATTATGAACTCTCAGGAGTTGTAAATTACTATTATTTTGACACATGTGTCTTTGCTTCTTTCTTTTTAATTCTGTGGCCATTTTAGGTATCAAGTTTTTTGGTATTTTTTTTCCTGAACCACACTTTTGTTTGTTCTCATATTTGCTATATTGGTAAAATCTGGAGTAGAATTGATTTGGATCTTGCATGAGCTTTAGAAGGAAAACCAGATGAAGTGGAGGGTGGCCATTTCCCTGCTGCTCAGGGGCAGACAGCAGGACTAGGTGGGGGAATACAGATTACCCCTCCACTCTAGGGCAGGGAACTCAGGGGG
>VWZY01012581.1:64189-134134 GCA_013399075.1 Chloroceryle aenea
GAGGATTCCGGGCTAACACTACTGCACAACAACCTGAAGCTTGAAACACAAAATTAAGCATAGTACTGCCAAGTACAGCTGTTATCTGCATCTAAACACCAATACAGGGCATACCACAGAGACAGTGGGTTGTGGGAGAAAGATCCTTCACCTTCTAAGGACTGCTAAAATTAAATTACTGCTACTATAAGTAGATATAAACTTTATACACGTTTTATACTATGGAAAAATAAATATAAAAGTACAAATGACTCAAGGAGATGGGGTGGTTCCTGCAGCTGATTATTTTACTGAAAATAAATATAATTTTATATAATATCAGGAAGGTGTGACCTTGATTTATCTATATTTTCTTTGTAATAAAATGAGGATAATTTTTGAATGTGTTCTGTAACTCAGAGTAGTTTTTAAATGACATAAGTTTTGTAATTAAAAAGATGATAACAGGGCAAAGCATAAAGATATGTTAGAATATACTTGTGGCAAATACTGGTAGGACGTATCTGGTCTAAATATAGGAACTAACGGAGGAAGTTTCCATCCTCTATGTCAATGACATTATCTCACTGCTAACAGCTCATTAAAATAAATCAGAATTTTACCTCTTTCAAATCATCGGTTTGTATGGTTTGTGTTTATATTACATAGTTCAAGTTTTGACTTTCAAAACAATGTTATCTTTATTAATTTTTTCAGATGTCTTCATACAGTAGAATTTTTCTGAAACAGAAATTTTGAGTGATGATAACTATTGTGAACATGTTCCAGAGCTCAATTTTTACTTGATATGCTGTGCATCTCCTTCTGTATATGGCCTAAAACAGGGAGGAAAGGAAAAAAAAAAAAAGTAAAAAATAAACTGAGTATGTCTCTTTCTTACGTTGAGAAACTGAGCTGCAAAGCCTCCCAACCTGTAGCAGTATTATGATGATATAAAGCTAAAGCTTCTTCTTTCTCATGTACTTTATTTTGAAAAATTTAAAGCATTCAGATCAAAAAGGTGATTTAAAAAAATCAGTCAGTGTATTGTATTTTATCAGTAATTTGGATGGTGAGAAAAGAAAGCTAGATGATATATGGATAGTACTAATATAAATGAACTAGATAATATTTCTGTAAAGTGGGAGATAGAGTTTTGGAGTCAGAAAAATAATGAATGCAACAATATAGTACTGACTGATTTTTATCTCATTGCCTATGATTTTGTTTTCTTCTAAGTCCTAAGAACCTGACACCATGATTAACTTTTAAAGTATTTATAGTGTATTTTTACCCAAAATAGAAAGCACTATATCTCTTTTCCACCACAAATCTGTGTAAATAGAGGGTCACATGGCTTTCATAGAATGTTTTAGAAACAGTATCAGAAAACTCTTTCCAAAAAGTAAACTGTGCCCCAGGCCCATCACTAAATTTGTCAAATCTTGACTGGTCTGTTTGCACCATTACCACTGCAGATCAAGGGTCAGCATGCAGCAGGAAGAAACCTGTCATTTGAAAATGGAGTCAAAAGGGTAGAGAAGGTGAGGCCATTGGGAGGGAGGTGAGCGGGGTGACTGTGCTCCAAGATGTTGCAGTGTGGGGGAGTGAAGCTAATCCTTCGTGATGTGGTGGCTGGAGGCTGAGGGAAGCTGTGGCCTCTCGGAGGGAAGAAGGACTGCTCTCTCCCAGAATGGTACACATGTGAAGCTGTTTGAAAACAGCCCTGAAGAAGAAAACAAAAACTAAGGGTTCTGTTCCCCCCTTCAGTTATGTTTTAAGTACCAAGATTCAAACAGTTACATGAGAACTAGACACTTTAAGAGACAGCTGTGTTGGTGATGGGTTTTCTGCAGCTTCATGTCAGTACAGCTACCAGGCAAACACAGAGGATCTAGCATTTTCCAGAACAGTATAGTTATTTGTACCAATCAGAACAGAAGAGGTTACAATAGTGAAGGAGCTATGCAGGAAGGCATATGTCTGTTAATACTACAGAAACACCTGCAATTTCCAGGACAGATACAAGAAGACACGTGAATGGAACACTGTAGCAACTGAGAAAGACTGACGGTGTTAGGATGTGTTGCTGCCTCTAACAAATGATACCCAGTACAACAGCAGTTGCAAAGATCATCCCAAATAGGTCATCTTCAGTCAGCTTAGAGATGTTTATGGTTTAATCTAGTATCTCATGCAGGTTTTAATAGTTGGGTTACTGGAGTGAAAACAATACTGCATTAATTCCTTGTAGCTCTAGAAGGCTTTTATTGTTTTCAGTCAGTAAACAGGAAAACAAGACAGCAAAATTCCACTTTTACTTGGTAAAAGAAATCACAGAGAAATTTCAAACCACTATTGTTTGTTGTCAGTTTTATAATGCAAACTAGTATTCTATACTATGTAAATATAAAAATGAATCCATGTGCTGGACATGGCAATTTAAAGTTAACTTTAAATTTGGCTTGACTTAGATGTTGTTTTCATTTATCTTTGCTATAGAGGCACCTAAGTACAATTTTTTTAAATATCATTGTATATTTGTAGCTTCACAAATAATTTTTGAGTGCAGACTTGACCAAAGTGTTACCATAATTTTCCTGCATGTGCCTTACAAGGAGGAGGAAATGTGCCATACCAGTGTCTTCTGGCAAGTTTGTATTTGTCACGATAAGGAGGGATTAAATCCACCTTATTGAGCTTCACGGGGAAGAAGTTGAAAGAAATGCCAATCATGCTTCCATGCATTCAACACTAAATTGCTTATGTGGTGCAAAGTTAGTTTCTCTTAACCCTGCAATACGCTGGGACTGTACAAAAATTGCCTATATGTCATGACAATCAAATAATCCAAGACTGAAAAAGCAATTTGCAAATAGACTTAGAAGGCTTTAGACACTATTCCAAAACCTCTTTGACAGTTTTTCTAACTAAAGTTGTTGTTAGTTTTGTTTTGTTTTGTTTTGTTTTTAATAAAAGTTGACATCACTTAAAAGCAGAGCCATTAAGAAGTGGGTCATTTATTTAGGCAGCATCACTACTGTGATGTCCCAAGAGCATTGAAGAGGTATTTTCTCTCACAAAAGTTTCTGGAAAAAGAAATGTTCAAGTCACTGGAGAAGATAATTTTTTTTTTTTTTTTTTTTTTGGCAAAGGAAGTTGTGAAATTAGGAGATTGATTGATAAAAAAATCTGAATATGGGTTTTGAAGACTATAGTAAATATAAACCTGCAGGACTCATTGACAAAGATAAAAGCACATGGTTCCCTTTCACTTTACAAATGTTATCTCTAATGTGAACATGATTCCTAGCTGAAAGTCAGTGTTCTTTCCTTGGCCAAAGAGCAGATCAATGGTTGTCCTGGAACAACAGGTGCATTGCATTCTGGCACATATTGAGAACACCAAAATGAGCTAGCATGTAAATAAAACTGATTTGGAGGAATGCAATACTTATTTACAGGAAGGTTAGGTGGGTGTTTGATAGATGATGTGTTTCTCTGTCCATCTGCTTGAAATAATGAGCTACATTAAAATTACAGCAGACATCTACCCTCATACTTTGCTGGCTAGCTGGAAGTGTGGAAATAGTTTATAGGAGTATGTATAGCATCCTTTATATTAAAACTATATACCCATCTATTAGAATTTTAGGCAAAGTCACTAAAATTGAGGATACAGAAATAAGCAAAATTAACCAAAGACATGCATTTCATAATGTATATGCAGTTACATTTATATTGCAGAAAAGTCTCAAGTTAGTCATTATTATTTTAACAATACTGGGAATACTGAATTTCAGTGATTTTATATAGAGGACATTAGGTTATGACCAGTGGTAGAATGCTAGAAGGTTCAGAGGTGTGACTAAATAGACAAACTGGAAAAGCTCATTTCCCTCTGATTAGAGGAATTAACAGCGGAGAGGATTGCTGTTAAGTGGAGAGGATTGTGTCTGCCTCCATCAGGCAGGCACACACAACCTTTTCCTACCCCAGCAACAGCTCAGTGCCTCCTGGCTGGGGGTGACCCCAGTAGTTGCAGGTTTTTGTCACCCTTCTGCTGGCAGTGTGTGGCAATAGCTGGGCAGATACCGCCTGAACCAGGAACCAGATTGATTGCTTTTTGATTAGGTATCCTGAAGTTTTCTTTGAACCAATAGCTCTAGAATATACAAGCTCAGGATGGCTGTGATTGGCATCAACAGCAGGGTTCTGGTACATTAAGACTTGCAAAATGACAGAAGACACTATGACAAAGGATGCTAAGATTGTGGCATGCAAATGAGGAGAGAGATGGGGGCTGGAAAAAGGGGAGTATCTTCCTGAAAGACGTTTTTAATATGTTATTGTTGTTTTTTGGGGGGAGTTGTTCAGGATTGTTTTTCCCAAAAGTCCATGACTCCTGAAACACATAAGACAGTACAGATGCACTGTCTTTTAAGCAGTTTTAAATAACAATATTAATATTATGAATGAGGTACTTTAAGAAGAAAAGAGGACAAAAAGACAAATATTCATTTCCTCTTTCTTCCACCCTTTTCTGGAAGGCATTATGTTGACTTTTCTTTGCCACACTGTCACTTCTCTACTCTACCATGAGGGCCTCAGAAGTCAAGCTAGACTTGCAGAGTGTGGGAGAAGGGTGGCCACAGGAGTGGCATCAGGGCTCCATTTGTGGTGTACATACACAGCCTATCAGCTGCTTAGCTGATAGCGTGATAAACTGAAGCAGGTAACTGTGTGCCCCCAGGAACCAGGCTATTGCACAGCATGTGTTCATCAGGATCAGTCCCTTTACCCGCATGGGGCTGGTGAGGGTCTGTCACTGTGCCAGAATGCAGAGCTGTAGCTTTCTCCAAAGAACCTAGCCGCACAGCTTGTGTAGTCCATTGGACTAACTATTATTGGTCCTCTAAAATCAACTGGAAAGCAGAGGCAGAGTGAGAACTGGTTGAAAGAGTATTTGATGCTTTTTTTTGAGGGAAAGAGGGTTATAAAGAAGAGTTAAAAATCACTGTTAAACCAGGAAAATGGGCAGCAGATCGATAAGGAGGTGATTTATTGCAACTTGCTAGTTCAAGTTAGTATTTAAATATCTTTAAAGTATTGAAAGAGTTAAAAAACATAATGGTTAGATCATTCACTCCTGCACAATTGCACAAATACTCCGTAACAGCAACAAGGAGCTGCTCTCAAATGCCAAACCTGCAACTAGCCTAATCTGAAATGCTGGTTAGAAGCTATGAGTTTGTAGTTTGCATGACGATTATCTGGGTGTCGGTGGTTTTCTCTCATTCTGTGCTGTGATAATAGGTAATAAATGAGTTATTTTCTTAGCAATCTTTAAGTTTGGTTATTGGGATGCTGGAGGCAGACAGTTCTTGGAGGAAGTCTGTCAGCCCCAGAATTTGTTTCCCTGTTGGTTTGTCAAAGCTATTCTTTTGACCTTCAAGGTGCAGAACAGGGCTCATCTATTCACTCAAGCTTTTGCCTGAGGAGAGGAGACTGAGGGAAATCAAGCCTCTTCTTGGATCACAGTCTATTTGGTTTGACGTTGTCAGTAAGCGTTATATATCACTGTAAATGTTTACTTAGTCTGCTGGTGAAGCACACTTTATAAGACGAAAGATATATAAAAGCAGTGTGGATATGTGTAGAGGGAGACAGTTAAATGGCAGTAGGGTAGAACAAAGAAACAAAAGAAATTAAATGTATTTTACTGTAATCCACCCCAATGCATCTGCACTGATGTGGACACTGGCAATTAATTTCCAATGTTTTGGAGACTAAAATTCGTATACTAAAATGGAAGACTGTAGGTGTTCATTAATTTGCATTTTACCTCTGCATGAAAATACTTATTTTTATTTAAGATGGTATTTAGAGGAGGTTGATCTGTTCATCCTTACTATGTAGACTGCATTAAAAGTAGAAGTTGAGTGTGAACATGAAGAAAACCCTAGAGCCAAGGGCTGTGGGTTTCTTCCAGGCTTTTCATGATATGCCCCTGCTCAGAGGCAAGACAGCCCCTGAAACCTTTGCATGGTAAAGCTGACTCCAGCTTTCCTGCACAGAGGTGCTCTATCAACCTTACAAACAGGGCTATCAATTAAGAACCTTTTGGGAATGATGTGTAGGATAAAAAGAGGTCTGTCCATATGCACGTCCATTTACTTGCATGGCTGGGCATTCACATTTTAAAAGTTTGAAACAAGTAGCTTTTACAGATGTAGTAGGTCATGTTTCTAATTCTCAAATTATCTCCAAATTTCAAGCCGTCTGGAATGTTTTGCCTGAAAAAGTTGAAGTGTAAATCAAAGCCAGAAGTTTTGTCTGGAGAAAGTAGTAATTAATGTTTTAGATAGGCATTTTCTTTAATGGTAACTTCTGTTTCTGCTTAGAAAGGAAATACGAAACAACTAGATCAAAATAAAAAAAAAATTCCTGGGAAAAAAAAATAAATTGTAAAAAATACTTCCATTTTTCTGTATGAGAAGAAGTTGCATTTTCTGGCAAATTTCCTTATAAATGTTTTATGAATCTAAAAGGAGGTAGGTGGAAGTAAAGAAGAAATATAGTTCTTTCTCTGCTTTTACAAAATGCATTCAAAAAGTATTTTCTTCCATGGTCTTTCTACTGATACATGCCTAGCAAAGGCCACACATTGCTGTGCTTGACCCAGAGTAGCAAACCACTCTGAACTCAGCACAACAGACGTAAAGTCTTACTGAATCTGAATGGCAGTATCTTACACCATCTGTGTACAGGTGCCTGTATAACACTGTATTGTGTTGTGTTAGAAAAGCATTTTTGCAGCCACTGTGGCCCATGAAAACCTCTGTCTCATCTAATCCAAGAGAAAGCAGTAACAGCTGTGTGATTGCAGCTAGCATGAAGTGATGCAAATGCTCTTTTCCATTAGCTATCACTCAGTGTAAAAATAGAGCACAGCTGGATCAGACTACTGGCTAGACCATCTGAGTGTGGATTTAGGGAAAGAGAGAGATTTTGTGTTTGGGTAGGGTTTTTTTAATAATACCTAGACACTATTTGAATCGGCTTTAATGTCAAATTTCTGAGAAACTATTTCTATGAATAAATCTGATCAATATAAACTTTGCACCCGTCCCCCATCCAACACACTTGGTGAAACACCTCATCTCTGAACATGCCTTCAAATGTTCTGAAAGTGCAGATCTGAACACCCTGGTTATTACTAACATAAAATGTTGTTTAAAAAAGTTATAATTTGCCATGAAATTCTCTAGGCAATGTGTTAGGAAAGGAATTAGAAAATACAGTGAGTAAGAAATAGATTAGCTTAGGCTATTATAACCAACCTAAATTTTTTAAATGGCTGTCCAGTTTATCTCTCCTGCAGCTGTATCAGACCTTGTAATGGGATTAGGCTGTTCCTTAATAAGCATCAAAAAAATATTTTAGAGCCATAGGTCTCTAGCAAGGAACAGTATCCGAGTTAACTAGCCACCCCACACACACACCCCAAGAGATAATGCACTTTATTTAAAGGCAAAGAGGGGTCACCTATATGACTGAGTCAGAGTGTAAACTCATTTCAACATGATGAGAAGTGGTACAAAGTGTCTGCATTGCACAACAGGCTTGTACTCATTTGTTTTAAATACAAATGCTGTTACTGGAATGACTTTATTGTTCGGTGTTGTTCTGGATGAATGCTACAGAAATTCCATCTCTTCACAAAAGAGGAAGAAGGAATACACTATTTAAAAAAAAAAATATATTCCTATGCTTTGCCAGCTCTGACTTGAATAAGGACATAAACTGACCACAAGTGCCCAGTAAAGTGCACGTGTTAAGATGCCCCCAAAAGGATGGAAATCCTCAAGTTCAGCTTTTCAATGACCTCTGCTGTTAAACCACTGCCACACTCTTTCTGTAAATTTTCCCAGTAAATTAAGCTTTCTGCTAATAAAGACTCCAGACACATCAAAAATCTACTAGTATTAGTAAGGCAAAGGCAGAAATAGGGATAGGCTTTGTGAGTAAACAACAGTTGCTGAGGGTATTTCCAGAGAGACATGCCTTGTCTAGTAAATGGGAACAGATCTGGAATTCAGTTAACTTGGCCTACTAAGTACTTTCTTTGAGAAAGTCAGTTCAATACATCTGTGATTGCTAACATCATTTTCATCCTCAAAGCATGGAAGGTGTGAAGTTCTCAGTGGATATGCAGCTTCCTTCTTTACAGAATGCTGCAGTCTTTCCTGTACTCCTGAAGGGATCTGCCAGGCTCACATACAGAGCACTGAAAACAGTACTGTCATTGCTCTTAGTGATTATTTTTCTCCTGATTTAAGTAGGATTATGAATTGAGGTTAAATTGTGCATCTTTTTAATCCCTATTGTGGGTAGTTTCAGGACAGATATGCATGTGTCAGGAATTCTTAGTGGAGTCCCTGTTTAGTATGGATGAGAGCAAAGGGAGTTGCGCCACATGACCCGCTCCAAAGACGAATTGAGAAGTGTCGAGTGGACTTGTACCCTGACATGACCTGGAAAATCCTCTGTAGCTGTGGTACAGTTTTTCCTGACAGGCCAGTGTGTCTTTGGGAGGTTGTGCTAAAGTATGATTTCCAAAAGCTGTGGAGTTGTGCCATTTTTCAGTGTTTCTCTCCCAAGTTTAAGCAGGATTCGAAGCTAATGTGTATTAATAAGAAAAAGGTTTATACTGCCTATATTACCATACTTTAAATATTTATTAATAATATATATAATGTATGTCTGCATGTATGTTTAAATGCATATGCACAAAAATGTGTGTATGTGTTGCTGCTGTTATGGTCACTCTGATTCCAGCTATGATATCTACTGAGGGTCACAGTCTGGCTCTCAGGAGCTGTTGTGACTGACTTTTGCCAGTCAAGGCCATATCAGAGTGTCACTGGGGCAGAGCAGAAAGAGGTGGCAATGGACCATAGCAAAAGAGGCTAAAACCTTAATAATCTATTACCCTTGCTTCTCTGTATTAAGTGTTGAAACCTGGCATAGAATGTGCTTTGAAAGTTCTTTTGTGTTTGTTGAATACAGCAGTATGCAGGGTCTTATGCATTAAGCGTGAAAATCTGGTTTTCAAAGAGATGCTGTCCTGGTTTTGTAAGTCCCAATCATCCTGTCTCCCCACGCATACATGCAGAAAACACTGCTTTGTTGGAAGGTAGACCCTACTGATATACAAATTATCTTTTCTTTTTCTCTCTTTCTTTTCATGTGTCTGATTCCTGTGTAAAATAGGTCTATAGAGTAAATATGATGCTGAATATGTCCCAGGTCATCTAAAGGAAACATGTGTTAGCTAAGACATGAGACTGTAACTTCCATGAGCAACGTTTGCATTGGAACACATTATTTCCATTAGAAAAAAGACTGATAACGTAAGTTTCTGCATCTCCTGGGAGTTCAATTTATGACCTGTCTTTCTACAAGCTAAGAAGTGTTTGTCTTGTGTCCATGTATGGTTTTAAATGAAAGAGCTTACTCTGTGCTCTACTCCAACCATATAAACAGAAACACAGACACAAGTCTTTATTGAGCTACAGTGAGCTGTTCAGCACAAAACTGAACTCCAGCCAACTCCACCTCTCAACACTGTCTTAAAACTAGCTCAGATCCGGTTTTACATTTCCTAATTAGACCTGCATTTGGATTACACAACCCTAAAAACTACTGGAAGGGAAAAAAATCACCTTGAGGTTAGGACTTTCAGCTCACCAATAAAAAAAGAAAGCAACACCTAGCCATGGGAAAGACATCAGCAGGATTCTTCTGCTGGAAAAAGATAAAAAGTTGTAAGATAGAGAGTTTGAGTGCTCAGACTGAATAGGATCCAGGTAAAGTATTGTGGATGGCATGACTGGAAAATGCTGGAGTGAAAATTAGTGTTCTCTAAGAACTGTCTCTAAAGAGCTGATGTTGCTGCAGGAGTTATAGAGATACAGGACTTAATGAAGAAAATTTCTGCTCATAGCCACAGATTGCTGAAGTTGTGTCCATTTGCTGCTGAACCTGCCCATCCTTCTGAGTTCCGAGAGGCAGGCAGCAGCTCCAGAAAGAGAGAGATTTTCAGTGTGACACCTTCAGTCAACCACTTGTTCAGCAGACATGAATCACAGTTGTGGTAGACTCTCCGCTAAGGCTCCCTCCAATAGTTTCATAAATTATAATACAATCTGAGATGTTCTGATGGTCTGGGCCACTGAGCATATCAACTTGAGTTGTTTTCTGAAAAAAGGTAACCCAGGTAGGATAAACTTGGACTTGAAAGAGTCCAGCGCAGAGCNCAGACTTGATCTAGAACAGCATTACTACTAGGAAATAGATAAGAGGAAGGATGGAAACAACATTTTAAGGACTTCTTTTCTTTTTCCTTTTTTTTTTTTCCCAGTTTCAAGTTAATACAAAAATAAAACTGCTAGTTGCAAAGATTGGCTTTTCTCATTTTTTCAGGCCAGAAGGACAGAGAAGGCACTAGTAGAAATGCTGTGAAAAAGCTAAAATCAGGAGAGATGTGACACAAATTTTAGGCTCGAGTGCATTCTAATCAGTAACCCCAGTTTCATAATGGGTAAGCACAAGGTACTCCCACTGTGACCAGTAGTTTTTGAAACTAAACCATCCAAATAATGGAATTTGAGTCTAACTTTCAAGGGTTTCCATATAAAATCAACAAAGCCTGCTCAAGAGATTCAGTTAAATATCTAGCTTCTTGAGGGCAATTATACTAAACAATTTTCCAAGCCAAGCAAAAATACATAGTCATTATTTGCATAAATTCCAACATATTTCAGAAACTCTTGGGTATCATCAAAAGGGACTGAACGTGTTACAGGATGAGGGTCTCTATAAGCAAAACTCTCAGAACCAAGGACCTTCAAAGTTACTTTTAGGGAAGCAGGACTTGAAAACCTGTTCAGGCTAGAGGCCGTAAAAAAAAGACAGTAATTTTCCTGCACTCATTTGTCTGTCTATATTTAGAATATTTTTAGAAATTAAAAAGGTGCTATTTACTACAGGTATTATTTATTATATAGTAAAGCTATTATATTGTTATATATTATATTCTTTATAATATATTACACAAATTATTGTATTAAAGGTATTGTTTATTACATTTCTCTTACTCGTGTTCTGAATAGTCTACATTGCATTTAAAAATTTCTTTAGGTTTGAATACTCTCAGGGTGCTCTCTGCTAGACAAAATGCTACAGCACAGCTTTATTCCTTCAGTATCATTAAAGAAGAGTTGTTGATACTGTAATACTTATTAAACAGTTTAAATCCCCCAATTTCCAAAACAAATGCTCTGGTGTCCTTTTTCATTTGGGTGTAGAAGCTCCCTGCATGCAATTGTTAATTGAAATTACTTTCCTCAGTAACCCCCAGGCAGCCTTGATGCAATGCATCCCTTATTTCTGAGTGAGAGTCCAGAAGTCAAAAACAACAACAAAAAAATAGTTTTATTTCTAGTCTTCATTTTAATGTTGAAGTTAAGTGCTTCCAAAGTTGCCAGACAACAGTGTAATTGCCTTTTTAATAGCCTAATGTGAGAAATATTTGCCAAGTGCTTTGGTAAGTGAAGAAATACTGCAATTTACAGATTAATAAAAGCTTTCTGTAATTTAGATTTATGTATCATTCCAGCTTTCACTCACCCAAGGAAAATGTCCTTTGACATGGCCTCTTTTACAGTCCTTGATTATTTGAACACAGCTATTTATCTGTATTTCAGATCTATTTATGTACAAATAAATGCTTTAACAAAAAGCAAAAAAAAAGCCCTTGCATGAGCAACATGAACAAATTCCACGGATCTTCTGCATGACTTCAACTGCATAATTGTACATTTAGTTCTAAAAATGGATGACTTACACAAGGGAACTCTAGCCTGCAGCCGTGGTTGAAAGTGCATATTTCTGTAAAATATTCAAATGTGAACTTGAGTTTCCAGGGTGCAAGTGAAGATTTACATATTTGATAAGATCTGGAATTGCAGTATTGCAGCAGATATAGATGTCATATAGGCCATGGGAATGTGGCAAGTGTCATCAAAAGAGTAACACAACAAAGACTGTCATTAGGAAGCATCCACTTTACTGCAGTTTTAATTACAAATGAGAAAAGGAGCATCCTTATCAAATTTTCCTTACTCAAAAAGTGACAGCAGTTGTCTCAAAATAAAATAAAGTTCCGGTATTCTTAGACTATGGTCTGGATGGACAAGAATAATCTACTTTTCCTGAAGTCTGCAATAATTTGATAACTTAGGTGAAACAGGAAATTACATTAATAATAATTCAAGCTTACCTATCCCTTTTGACTCACAGATACTAACAAATTTCACAAAGACAGGAAAATATTTTTACATGGATGGCTTAACTGAAATCTTGCAAAGTTAATGGCCTAATTTTCCAAGATTTTAAGCAGCTGTAAACAAAAGTGAAATAATTTTAATCCCCATTCTAGTTTTCTTAAACTTTCAATAAGTTATTTATTTATTTATTTTCAATAAGTAATTTATTCTGTGGGATTGACATTAAAACAGCTGATTTTTTTTTGGATGGAGTCAGCCTATGTGTGTGTGAGAAGTTATATTTCCAGTCACAGTTCAGTGTTGATGGCAAGCTATGGGACAGTGGTTGGGGTCTGCAAGACATATGCCATATTTTCTTTCCTGCTTTTATTTAAGACTAGAAGTACCCTCTTTATTCTCAGAGCTGGATGCTGCCCTTTCCTAGGCTCAGCCCTTCATCGATGAGTTACTTTTGCTCAGGGTATAAGCAGCAGCAGACCTGATTCTTCCTCTCCCCAGTACAGGAAGATCATGTTGAAGTGAGTTGCGTATTATTCATGGTACACAATGTGCATTTTGAAAATGTCCCTTCTATAGAATTGTCATTCCAGGCTAATCATATGCTAATTACAAGAAAATATATGTGACAAGGCAAAGAAAATCAGTATTGGTAAAAAATCAAAGTCTTAAGAACAAAACTGCTTAAGGCATCGTGATATATGAGAAGAGATTCTTTGTTATGAGTTTGGGTGATAAAAAAATTTGGAAACCATTATTTATGAGCACACGTTCAACTTTTCTAGTAACAAAATCTGTATAAGTCACTATTTGGCAATGAGGTCCAAATTCCTCACTAGCTGGAAAATACATTCCTGAGTGTGCATGGATTAGCTGTCAAAGTCCTCTTGCTGGCAGCATGAGTATGTTTTGGGTCCTGCAGCAAATACCAACATAAACAAAGAGCACTCCCAGAAAAACCTGCTTGTGAGCATAGTGTGAATTGTTTATGACTGGACAATCATGAACCTTCAGAAACTCAAACCTCTGTGTCAGAATGTTGGAATTTCTTTTTAAAATTATAAATTATAAATATCAATTTTCCTGACTTGATAAACATTACTTCTTCCATGGAAATCCATAGTAATCCTCATCTTAATGCTTATGTAGGAACCGATCTTGGAACTAAACATTGGTGGTTTTTCTGATTATAAAGTGATTACTTGAGATATATATGACTATAATAAAATCCTACCTAATACTCATAAATCTGTATTTGATTATAAGTTAAGTCATAAGGGGAAAATATAAATATTGATCATGCTTGGGAAATTGTTGGCAGGATTTTATTTTTCTATCCCTAAACATTATACCTCAATGTTAAGAAAGAAAACCTTGTACTTATGTAAAAAGAAACATATGGGATAGAAGGGAAGTATTTATATCCAGAAGAGGGGATAATTTAGCAAACCAAAAAAAAAAAAAANAAAAAAAAAAAAAAAAAAAAAAAAAAAAAAAACAAGAACCCAAGAAAGAAAGAAAGAAAAAAATTTAACTAGGGTAGGGTTTATAGGAGAAGCAAAAGAACTAGCAAACACAGTCTATGGTCATTAGAGTATGGTAATATATTAAGATTAAGGGAACAAAGTGATTTTTATAGATGAAAAGGCAATGTCTTTACTCCATGGGGGAGCAGTTGTGTTCAATAAATATTTCTATTTTATAACTAGGAAAAGGGTAGATGATGTATTTAGGGGATATGCTGAGGTATTTTTGATCCTTGTGGTTATTCAGGAGGATTTTTAAACAGCATCACCTAAATCAACATGTAAAGAAATTTCTCTCAAGTGTTTTAGGAGATGCATGTTGCATGCGCATTTTGGACTGTTAACATTAATTTTTAGTAACTCTTGGTAAACTCTGACATTTCCAGAGGCTTGGAAAATCAATCTTGTATTGTCCCATTGTTTAAAAGGTTAAATAGGATAAGTCAAGTAATTCCAACTCTTGTCAATCTGACTTCAAATTTCATACACATACTCCAGTGGAATGGCCTATATGACTCTCATACAAGATGAATTAGTGACAGAGTAAACAATACTGCTTAACAGAGAATCACAGAATGGTAGGGGTTGGAAGGGACCTCTGGGGATTATCTATCTAGTCTAATACTGCCAAAGCAGGTTCACCTAAAGCAAGTTGCCCAGGATCACATCCAATTGGATTTTGAAAATCTCCAGAGGAGATTTCACAGTATCTCCTGGACAGCCTGTTCCAGTGCTCTGTCACCCTCATACTATAAAATTTTTTCCTCATTTTCATACAGAACTTCCTATGTTGCAGTTTGTGGTTTCCACCCATAGCCCCTTGTCCCAGGATGGGCACCAATGAAAAGAGTCTGCCCTATCCTCTTGACACCCACCCTTTAGATATTTATAGGCATTGATAAACTGGGGTAGGATCTAGAGAACAAATCTTATAAGGATTAGCTGAGGGAAATGTGTTTGTTTAGCCTGGAAAAGAGCAGGTTCGGGGGACGCCTTGTTGCTTTCTACAACTCCCTCAAAGAAAGTAATAGTGAGGTGGAGGTCAGTCTCTTCTCCTAGGTAACAAGTCATAAGACAAGAGGAAATGGCGTCAAGTTGCACCAGAGGAGGTTCATGTTGGATATTAGGGAAAAATTCTTTACTGAAAGGGTTGTAAAGCACTGGAGCAGGCTACACAGGGAGATGGTGAAATCACCATCCCTGAAGGTATTTGGAAACCATGTAGATGAGGTGGTTAGGGACATGGTTTAGTGGTGGGACTGGCAGTGTTAAGTTAATGGTTGGACTCAATCTTAAAGGTCTTTTCCAATTGAAAAAAAATTTATGATTCTATAAAGTCCCCTCTCAGTCCTTTGCAGGTTAAACAGCCCCAGGTCTGTCAGCCTTTCTTTGTCAGAAAGATGCTCTGGTCCCCTAATCATCTTTGTAGTCCTCTGCTGGACTGTCTCCAGTAATTTCCTGTCTCTCTTGAAGTGCAGAGCCCAGAAGTAGACATGGAACTCCAGATAAGGCCTCACTAGGGCAGAGCAGAGGGGGAGGAAAACTTCTGTCGAACTGCTATGCAATCTATTCTTAATGCACCCCAAGATACCATTGGCCTTCCTGGCCACAAGGGTCAGAGAAATAAGTTTTAATCAGAGTATTTGTAAGATTGTATTAATAAGTAATAGTAATTATTTTATAAAGCTTTCAGTTTAGACTGGTGTAAAAGTTTGAAAACTCAAATTGTTGTGGCTGATATTAAATGAATTAAAACAGTTAGGTGCCAAAATGGAAGTGTAACCAGAGAGTCTTCACAACGTTTCTTTCCAGTGTGAGCCACTGAACACCTGAACCTTAGAATTCCACTTCATATTTCATCCAAACCTACATAAGTTATCATGGTGTAGAAAGTATCACTGCATTCTGAATCTGAAAAAAGAGAAAGATGCTGCTAAAATTGAGAGACTAGCAAGGACAACTTTGTTCAGTATCAGATGGAATTAAATCAGGATGTTCATCAAGTATGAGTCTCTTTACATGCCCTCTGGAGGGAGGCTTCCATGAACCTTTAGCATCTGTTACAAAGTGCATCAGCCAATTCTAGTACATCAATAAATGCCTCAATCATCCTTCTTACCTCTAGCATTCCTTATCAATAGCTAATTCTGAACTTTGTAAAGGTCCTGCAAATATCACCACCATTAGGCAAGTACTCTACTTTTAGTTGGCAGTCCTTAGAACAACTTCATTCTACTTAATAGTGATAAAATCACTTAATCACTTAATAGTTATAAAATTATGTAAGTATGAGTTGAACTACTTTATTTTCTTCTTTCCCCTGAATGATGGAGTGCATGGTTTAGAAGGAATGATGGTTTATTTTTTTAAATTTTTTTTAACATCGTTCTCTATCAGCTAAGGTATCCAAAAGCTCCTTGAGAGAAAATTTCAATACATTATAATATATATACATATAAAAAATAAAAATTGGCTTTATGCATAGTAAGCCTTGAAAAGCTTCACAAATATTTTTTTCCCTTCTGTTCCATCTAGGGATGTGCTATTTTAGATTGGGTTTATTTTATAGTGTTGCTACAGCTCCGTTAGTTATTAAAACATAAGAATGTTAAAGTCCATGCTTTGGATACTATGTTTTTTGTTGGGAGTTTCCTTGTGTGACAGCTGTGGAAAGTGTAAAAATAAATTCAAAATGGACAAACAGACAATAAAAGACGCATTGTGTCCTGTCACATAAAGATGTCTTTAATCTTAAATAAAACCCATTCAGACTGAAATTAGTGTTTTCCTCTGTGTTTGAGGAACATAAAACAAACGAACCATCTTGAGGCATTATCTACATTTGACTTTCTTTTGCAGAAAAAAAAAAAGTGATTCTAAACTAAAAAAATACATTTGGATATAGATAATTAACATAATTTTTATCTTGCCAATATGAAATTTCTCAAATATAAACAGGGTGCTTTCTTAGTGTCTACTTGTCTTAAAATGCCTGCATCACCTGATAGTTTAGACAGCAGTCCTCATTTTTCCAGCTGACTTCAGTTTCTCCTGTAGCTGTAGAGGAGAGCTCTCTGATCCCTTCTTGAAATATTTATTTTATATCTTCTCTCTATCCATGCATAATGATAGCATTTTTGACATGTCTTATATAAAACACACTTGTAACAAACCCTGCATTCACAGGTATGTTTATGAACACCATGGATTCCCTGTGGAACAATCACCTATGAAACCAGTATCTGGAGGTCACTTAACTATCCCCGTTCAGTCCCTCCTGGGTTTATTTTGCAGTTCATCTTAAGGGTTGTGGTTTTATGCAAGGCTTTTTTTCAACCTAGAATTAGCTCTATTTTTTCTCTGAAGGAATAAATATGAAATTAATGAATAGATTTATGACAATTAATGTTGATTTTGTTGCAAGTGAAGTTTCCTAAAAGCAGTTCTGCTGAAAGCAGAAAAGACTCCTTCAAGACACTCTTATGAAAAAAGGAAATTGCAGATGAGCTTTAGAACAAAGCAGTCTCCCTGAGTGCAGCCAGCACTCCCTGCGCATCACCGCACGCCACCTTGCCACCCAGCTCCACTTGGAGACCAGGCTGAGCATACACACCACAGCCAGTGCTAAGCAAGAAGCAGCTCCACGGTGAGGACTACATGCTCATTTTGTAATACAATTTTGGTTTTAATTCTCCAAAGAATTTTTTCTACCCATATGGCTTCACCTGACTCTAGCAGTGATTATAAGCTTTGTCACTTGCTAGTATCAAAAGTTTTTTTAAATTTTTTTTTTCCCCCCACTTGTTACGTAGGAATGTGGCTATGTCTGTTAGGCTTCAGCACCATAGCATTCAGGACATGACTTCCTCAGCTTATCTGAACTGAGTGGCGGCTACAGTAAAAACACTTGGATGGATCATTATTGGCTTAGCAATCAGAATACATAAACATAGCCTACATTGACACCCAACTGCCACAGTGAAAGTTGAACCTGTGTGGGCTACAATCTGACGTCTCAGTAACACTCTGGGTATGGCGTTAGACTCTGCATGCAAGCTCTGAGGATGTCACTGAGGTCATAGTGTAGCATGTGCTGCATTTCTATAGCTGCCAACCATGTGCTTGCAAGGCCACAGTAAGCCTTCTGGCATGTCATGACACTACAGGATATATGCATTTTCTTACCCTGGTAAAGTCAGTCACAAGAGTCCCTTGCATTTTAACTGGACCAGAATTTTATCTCTTGCATACTTCTAATATTTGGATGCAAGACATTTAAGTATTTTTTAGCCATTTTGTCTTGCCCTTAATATACATCATTAGGTCTGGAGACGCATCGAGTCTCTTTTATTACACACATTAGGTGTGTCTGCAGGCTATGGCTCTCTGGTAGTTGCACCTAATGGTATAGCCTACTTACATGTCCCCATTTGGAGTTATAAAATTACATTGCTCTTTGCCCTAAATTTTTAAGACTCCTCAGGAAGGATTTGTTGTAAAATAGAGGATTAGACAAAAATAATGTACTTAGTCTCAAAGCAGGAAAATGCAATTTATGCCACAGCAATAGTTAGCTCATCAAACTGAAGATGCTGAATTTATGTGACATATGAGTTCTTGTTGCTGTAACACATTTAAAAGATTACATTGAAAATGGAACATGATACTTATAAAAAAAAATCAGGTTAAACAAGATTTTCAAATGTGCTTACATTCAGGGCATGTGAGACTCACTAACAAATGAAAAACTTTTCTTTAACTGCATTTGATCTACAGGTAATTAATTTTCTTTCTAGAAAGTTTGAAACAACTTCCACATTTTACTATATTCTTTTTAGTATTAATGTTCCTGGATAAATTTTGTTCTGGCTAGTACTGCTTGTAAAGCCATTACAGGCAGTAGAATTTTGTAGGATTGCACTGTCCCAAATTTGACTTGCTATAAGCCAGATTCATCAATTTAATACTGACATGATATAAATTATAAGTTAGTTATATTAGGCTAAGGATTTTTCTTAAAGGTAGGAAGGAATTTTTTTTTTTTGCTGCTTTTTTCCCCTTCAGAGATCAGTTTTGTACTACAGTGCAATGTACAAAAAAAAAACCCTTAAGCATTTGCACATAAAACCTAATGCCAAAAGACATTTTATATTCTAAATTGCTCTCTCAAATACTTGAGTTTAAACTGAGATACAGATGTCCATTATAATTAAAAACAAACAAACACAAAATAAATATTGATTAAAAAAAAAAGAAAAAAAAAACCAACCAAACTAAAACCATACAACCTTAAAACTGAAGATTTACTTCCTATTTCTGCATTTAAGTCTGTACTGTTATACCTGAAGGAAATGCAGAAGTATGCGTTATCTGATTCTCATCCTTTCTGTCAGGAGCTTATCATTACGGTCTGAACTGACACGCTTGGTTGGGTGCCTGATCTTTCATTGCCCATAGTCAGAGCTGCTATATTAGATGAGAAGAATTAAGTTCTTATATACTGACTGCTCAGTGCTGAATGTGTCTACTTTTTGGCTAGTGTGTGACATTTTTTGCATGCACAAGATAATTCCTACTCTAGTAAGATTCATAAATGTGTAGCCAGGTTGACTGTGCTATCTCTTGTGCTATATGTTACTGTCAGTTTAGTATGGGAATGTACTTCGGTTTTGTATGCCTCAGTATAACTTGCAGTAGAAAGATTATGCCAAGATTAAGTCTTGGAAAAAAAAAAATATGCAGAATGGGTTTGCTGGTTATGTGTCCAGCATGTTCCTATGAATGAGCTATGTGGGACACTCTGTAGATATCGTCTGCAGATTCTGCATTTTCAGAAGTTCTGTCCCCTACTGTATGGCAAATACCATATTAAGCTAAAAAAGCATGCAAATAGAAACTCAGATAGGAAAATTTATTTGGCCATGTTTTGTTGCTATAAAAGAAATCCACTGTGCATGTAAATTTTTTTTCAATATTTTTGCAGTTATTTGGACTGTTTGGAAAAGAGATTAGGTTTAGACTAATGTTGAGTCAAAAATCCATGTTTTAATATGGAATGTTATCCTGCCAAATTCCAACACCAAAAGTGTTCTCCTGACATCATTGGAAAAGTCTTGCTATTCTACATGTTTATAATCTGAGAAACTGGCTCTGCCAGTGCAGGCATATGTGCCAGAAGCCCCAGCTGGACTAGTTGTGCAGACGCAGTAGAGCTCTGCACAGGTGTAGGAGGGCTGAAGCAAGGATTTCCTGATTTCCAGCAACCCAAACCATAAGATTACAGAAATTAAATAGGCCACAGAATAGAATAGTGATTGAAATGATCAGTTTACGATATATATGTATACAAAGTAGGTTCGTAACACGCGGCTGACGTTGTTTTAAATACTGGAAGAATTAACTGGAATTTAATTAATGAAGAAAATTCACTTGAACCTGTTTTAGGTTTGGTTATTATAAGTTAGTTTGAAGTCAGCATGCTAATAAAAACTAGGCACTTTAAAACTCCAGTTAAAATAAATAATAAATTCTGCCAAGAAGCTGTTAGATCTCGTGGCTAAAAATACGATTTTTGAAAGTTCCTTGCACTGGCCTTGCTGATAATGTTTCTGTACTACACTTCTATTCCACCCTGTTGATGCTTCAATGGCCAGTCACATACATGTTGGAGAAATCATTGAAATCCTAGTGAATGTGTTGAGAGGGAATAAAGGCAGCCTATTTTCCTTCTTAATGCTTCCCTCTTTAGTTTTTATATTACTACACCATAGCATTAAACATCTCCCATATGGAGAATAAGAGAACCAAGCTGTCTTTCAGGTGACCAGTTCACTTGAAGTTTGAACCTATGGGATAAGCATTAACTAACTCCACAGGGAGGAAGCAATTAATTTCTCATTTTAACTCCTGTTACAGTTTCCATTTTGAGCATTCTCAAAATTACAAGTAACAAAGATTCAGGTATGCAGAACATGATAATCAGAAAAACAGCCAAAATGAAATTCTAAAATGTTATACCTGTCCAAAATCTTCTCTTCTCCTATCCAGGCGTTAATAGCCTCTTTCAAAGTAAAAGCTTACTTAGATTAAAAAACACTTGGAGTCTTACTTGTAATACTTCATTGAAAGACAGTCATGAGTATTCTTCTGAAATGCAGAGTGCTTAATAACCTGCCTCAACTGTGAATGCTGTCAAATATTTATGCTTCCTTCCTTTCAATGTTTATTCAGAATGCATTTTTGTACAGCTGGGAAGGTTGTTAGGAGCTGTTGACTGGGACCGCAGAATGACAGATATTCTTAAAGGGGAAGAAATGAATACTTTCCATCCAGAAGATGCAGATGCAGATGTAGGCTGTGATGTGCAGTGTGAATTAGTGATGAGTAAAGCAGCATACATGCAAGATGAAAGGCTAAATCATAGTGAAGAGGATTCCTCAGTGAATGAATGCCTTGGAAGGAAAGTACCACTTAGCAGGCTAGATTTAACCAACTTGAAACACAGACACAGAAAGAATTAAATTATTGACTAAGTAGCTTATAAAGACATGGGTGGAAGAAAGGGGGACTTTTTGAAAGTACAGTGCTAACTTTTTAATGATTTTCTCATTGGATTGAGTACACTTCAGTGACAACTACAGGCAGGTGTCTTTTTCATGTAAATTCTTCTGATCAGTTTTAACAGACTAAAATAATTTTAATTAGCAAATAGATAAAACGTGTAGATTAAGGTAGTTAAAGATGCTCTTCAAAATACTTTTCTTTAGAATTTTTGTTAGAGAGGATAAATCTTCACTCTCAGTAATTACACTGCATAATTCATAGTACTTAGTGTTTTAAAATAGCTGTGCAAACATTACTGTTTGCCGAATTTCTGTGAGCCAGATAATGTTGTCTTACATTTTATGGATGGAGAAATCAAGACTTAAACAGTGAGTGCTCTCTATACACTAACCCAAAAAGCAGAGCACAACCAGCAACTCTTATCCACATGATTTTAGCTATTTTATGTCAGTCAAGCAAATACTGCTCTGCATGCCATCAATTTTCATGGAAGTACAGAAGGAAGCCCATGATCTTATTTCTTCTTCAAACAGCTAAAAGAACTTCTGTAATCTACTTACCGTATATAATGCACAGCAATTTTCAGACTGGCTCAGTGATACAGAAAAAGATGACCTTAGAATCACAATGTGTATATTTCAGCAAACCTCTCTCCTAAAAATAAAATAAAATTTTAAAAAGCAAGACTTTAAGTGTGCTCATGGTTCAACAAGCTTTTAGATTAGGTCCAGATCCATAGGACTATTACCTTCCTGATAGCCTTGCATTTTGTCCCATCCAGAAGAATGAGGGTATGTGCCTCCATTTTGTATTTGCAAGGTGAAAATAAAAGCTATACCACCGAGTTCCCAAAATACCCCCACACCACTCCTAATTAAGCCAATGAGCATTTTGCAGAGGCCTTAAAGCTTGGGTTCTAAATAGGTCTTATAAAACCAAGGGATTTTATGTCAACCTGGAAAGCTGAGCTTTTAAATGAAAAAAAAAAAAAAAAAAGACAAATGAGGGCCTGGAATTTGAGTACCTTTTAGTGGGGAGGGAACTATTTAAAGAGATGAAAATCCAAATGCAAACAGGTACGATAATACAAAGAGATTAAAATATGAGGTATGCCTGTGAGCAAGAATAATCTGATTTGAACACTTCTTACAGAGATGTTTCGTTATGCTGATTTCTGTGGGCAGCATAGCTCTGATTGTTTCTCTCTGCATAGTGTATCCCAGGCAGTGAATAAGTGACAGACAAGAACAGCACCTCGTTCTTTTCTTTTCCTTGAACGTAGCACTAAGTCTATCAAATCAATATCAAATAAGTGGAAATAAAAATTCAGAGAAAAGGAGTAACCCATTTTCAAAAGTGTTTTTAGATGTAGGCTCTTAGAATCTTTATTTTATTGTTTGATATGCCAAAGTGAAGGCAATAAAGTTTAAGTTTATTTTTTTCTAAAAAAACCTGTCAGAAGCCTTCATTTGGTCAGGTGGTTTCGCATATAAGATGGGACTTTGCTTTTGAAGGCAGCCTCCTATGGCATGCAGTCATCTCTTCAACATATATGATGAGAAGTTTTGTGTATGTGGATCTGTATTTACAGAGTATTCCCTTCTTCAGTGAGTATGAGTAGGAGGAGTACAAATCAGCATACAGGTGGTGATCTTAATGTCTAATTAAAAAATCCTGACTATTGTTTTCCGACATGTTTTCTGCGTTATACTGATGTTGATATATTGATGCTTATACTGATAAGAAGTGCCCAGGATGCCTGGTCATTTTCTTATGAGAGAATAATTAATTAAGTGGTTTAAGGTAGACTCTGTTACCTGTAATTTTACAACTTCCAAAGTCTATTCTGCTAAACTAGACTTCTACGTTTAAGTGTTAGTTTAAAATCCCCTGGAACGTGGCACTGAGCCTAGAAAGGGAAAATAATTCCAAAAATATTAAAATAGTTTACAAGGTGTTACAGAACTGCAGACACTGGATTTCTACTCCAAAAGTTCTGGATCGCTGGTGTTCCAAGCATCCTGTCTTGTTTTAGAAATGGTGTGAGCAGCAGAAGTAGGGAGGTGATTGTCCCCCTGTACTCAGCACTGGTGAGGCCTCTCCTTGACTACTGTGTCCAGTTCTGGGCGCCTCAGTACAAGAAGGATATCGAGGTGCTGGAGCGAGTGCAGAGGAGGGCAACGAAGCTGGTCAAGGGACTGGAGAATAAATCATATCAGGATCATTTGAAGGAGATAGTTCTGCTTAGTTTGAGGAAGAGGAGGCTGAGGGGAGACGTCATCACTCTCTACAACTACCTGAAAGGACATGGTGGAGAGGTTGGTGCTGGTCTCCTCTCGGGTAATTAGTGACAGAACCAGAGGGAATGGCTTCAAGCTGAAACAAGGTAGGTTTTGACTAGACACTAGGAAAAAATTCTTCACAGAAAGAGTGGTGGGATATTGGAATAGGCTGCCCAGGGAGGTGGTTGAGTTGGCATCCCTGGATGTGTTTAAGAATAGCTTAGATCTAGTGCTGGGGGATATGGTCTAGGGGTGAACTTGTAGAGTTGGGTGAATGGTTGGACACGATGATCCCATGGGTCTTTTCCAGCCTAGATGATTCTGTGTGAATACCCAAAAGGGGCAAACTGAGAGAAGTTCACTTGTTGTATAAGGAAATAAGTTGCCACTGGTAAGCTCTTGTGGCTGGATGTCAGAAAAAAATGCCCCAAAAAAGATCAATTCTTAGTGTAGAAATAGCAAGGAAAACTGATTGTGAAAATTAATAAAAGCAATTAAATTAGGTTATAGGTTATTCTTGCATGGCAGGAGGAGAACAAATTCTCCACTAAGAACTCGTTTTCAGAAGAATAGCTCTTAAGTTAAAGCAAACCCCTTTCCTGATACTAGTAAAATTTCATTTTATTTTACCTTTCTAAAGTACAATCAAATTTAAAACTGTATGCAAAACATACAGTGGCTGAGAACATATATAATGTGATTTAGTTAATAACTTTTCTAGCAGTTTGGTCTGCACATAAGGATGCAACCCTATTAGCCAACCTAGAAACTGCATCTCTGTAATCTTCCTGGAAGAGAGTGTATTAATTCTTACAATGCAGCTCCATACCTTCCTGTGAAATTACATCATTATATTATAGCCATATTATCCAGTATAGTTATAGTGGTCCTTCAATAGATTCTGTGAATGTAGATGTAGTACATCTCAAATGGAATTTTAAGAAGAGATATGTTAGTTTTAAAAATAGCATAGGAGCAACAAATAGACAAACTCCATCTTTTTGAGTAACATGTAAAATTCAGATGAAAGGTGGGTTATTTTTATTTGAGACTATGAAGAAAATGGCCACACACTGAAAACTCTCACAAAGCACTTATGTAATCTTTCTCATGCCCTTAGTTTCCCCTTCTTATTTCAATACACTCCTCCTCCCACACCACATTAAATAACCTTCATGGATTACAAGGGAAACAGCAGTGGAAACAATAGCTCGTATTAAAGCAGTCTGAATTCAAACCCTCTGAATACTCGGAGGAGCACTAGTGGCACTGACAACCCCTTGCTCTGCAGTTTCCCACTTCTACTGCCTTACACAGCTGGAAAATAGGACAGCAAATTTCAGAGAAGCATCAGGACCCAGCTCTCGTTTTCACTAACTTAATTTTACACTACTGTAGAAAAATAAATACCCCTTTCATATATGCCCTCCAGAGAGTTAGACGGCCAAGTTTGTGGAAGTGGAGAGTTTAATATCCAGGCATTTATTGTGCAAGTCTAACTGTACATGTGTTGTGTGTGTATATCTGTATAAGCAGTGGCAATAAGGAAAATTTTTGACTGGGATTTCTAAAGAATTAGCAAACTAAGACGGTGGATCTTGCTAGTCCCAAAATGGAAGTACCATTGCAGTTTTGAGGCTTCTTATTTTAATATAATCAAATTGGGTTTTGGCTACCTTCTTGTAATTTCATTTTCTCTGTCATTTTTTAAAGCTGAGATGTTTGATCTGCTACAGTACAAAGAGCTGACCTTCTCAATGCTCAATATAAGACATTTTTATTTTTATTCTCTCAAGTCACTGGAATATCATCTGACGTCAGACTCTTCCTATTTAAAATGAAAGTTAGTCCAGTAAGTGGNCGTCCTAGGTCTCAGTAGTTCCAAAACACTTTCGGAATAAGAAATGAAGGAATTTATTTTCACATTTGAATGTAATATTTGTTCCTATAGCAGCATCTTTTCTGGATAAGAAATTTCTGTATTCAGTCATTTCTAAATTAATTCATTTCATTACTACAGCAATTTAATGATGGTTTGATCTTTTATTATAATCTTCTACCTTTAGAAGCCTTTAGTGTCTAGTTTCACTGCATCTTGTACTCTGATTAAGATTTTGCTGTTATTATTTCTTAGTTACTATGTTGATAAGAGAGCTTCATTTCTGAGTGCTCTACAGAAAGCAATTAATGTTAATTTCTAATGAAGCATGATCTGTGAGCTTTCACAATGCCAGTGATCACCATGTCCACCACAGTATGATACCTTTTCAGCAAGGCTTGGCAGGGAGATATCACCTCTCTGGAGAACTTTGCTTTTAGTAGCATCTCCAATACTGGGTAGTATTTGGGGCACTAGGACTTACTGTTCATTTGCTTCTCTTCTCTTTGGGATATGAGTTTACTCTTCGGCAAAATTTCTTCACTACCCACTTCCCTCATGGATCCCATAGATCACCACCAAGATATAGAGCAATTGCTATTCAGCTTGTCTTCCTTCCTAGGGAAACACAAGACAAGGGGAGAGGTGAGCCTCAGGCAGCCTTAGGGCTTTTACAACTTGGGGATGGGCCTTGCCACCGAGCACCATTACCAGTTTATGATGCCTTTAAGATGTAAACTCAATGCTTCCTGGTTGACAATACTGGGAAAAGGCAGGGGGTCTGAAAGGTTCCTGGATAATTCTGCTCCTCCCAGGAAAGTTCCTGGAAGCGTATTCCTTTAAAAAAGATTATTTGTTAATTTTTATAATAAAGTTCCTAAACTGCTCCACCTTTTCCCCAAGTGAATGCCGTGCATGTTTAATAACATATTAGTTCTGCCTGTCTGTTTTTTCAAGGTCTGGGTAATGCTTCTGCATTATGTAAAATGTTTGATGCTTGCAGTGCAGACTTTTGAACCTGAAAGTTGTATGAATATGTTGCACTCCCAATTTTTTCCATTCCTTCCTCGTGTGAGCTGTATGCTGAGTGCAGGGTCATGCCACATGCAACAGAAGTTCTATAAAAATCTAGATATTTGTATTATGAGAGTAGCATGCAAGAAACGAGATAAAAAACAACAACAGCTACAAACAAATCCCACCAAATTTGAGTTGCCTGCAAAAGGCAATTGTTCTCTTCACCTTAGAAGAAAATTAGCTGAGGAGGAAAGGGAAAAGATGTGTTTCCTGCAAAGCAAACTTTGCCTCACTGAAAACTTACAGTCACCTGTCTTCTGTGAATAACAACATTAAACAAGCAAATAATCCCAGGGACTGCAGGGATCGCATTATTGGTAATTAATCAAAATTAGACAGAGCAAAAGGAAGAGAGGAGAAGAAGGTGCATTTCCTCATAAAACTCCTCCCTCTCCCAGCCCAACCTAGAGGATGCACTGCATGAAAACCTCTTCAGCCATATTTTACCTCCAATACTCTGCCTTGGCTACTCTGACTTATATTCAGATTGTGTTTCCAGAGAAATGAGAGTATACTAAGTGGGATGAATGAAAGCCACTGCATTCCCTCTCAGATTCAGCGCTTTATTTTAAAGTAATTTTGCTAAACATACATTGGCTATTTTTGTCTAAGATATGTTGATTTCATGCTTAAATAATTCAGCCAAATCTTTGTTGTTGTTGCGAATTGTACTATTGCCAAAACATTATGGAACTCCGCTGTTAGTGCCCACGTGGGAAAGCTATAACATTGCTCTGAATAGTCTGCAATTCATTCTACTCCATTCATTGGGGTTTCACATTTCTTTTAGCACAGACCCCAATTCTCTATGCTCTTTTACATTCTGTGTTTAGTCTAGTACTATTCCTTGCTTGCTGGCAGTTGTACTGGAAAAAGATTGTTGATATTATTCTGGCATATATAAGCAGTAAGGATTACACCACAGTCACTTTGTCGCTTTTAACTCGCATTTGAGCTTCTTGATGGAATCCTGTACTTTTTTTCCTATTCAGATACAGTAAAACTGGATGTCTTTCTGAGTACAAAAGATATACCAGGCACAGTCTCTGGTCACTGAATGTGTTACAGCATTCATGGTACTGCAATGTGCTGTCATTCCCCTTAAGCATTACAGTAGTCCTCTAGAGAATAATAGACTCATATAATGCCTTCGTTTAGAAGGGACCTCTAAAGGTCCGGCACCCCTGCAGTAAGCAGGGACATCCTCAACTAGATCAGGTTGCTCAGAGCCTTGTCAAGCCTGACCTTGAATGTCTTCAGGGATCGGGCCCCCACCACCTCCCTGGGCAACCTGTTTCAGTGTTCCACCACCCTCATAGTAAAGAACTTCTTCCTAATGTCCAATTAGAAGGAGGAATTCAGGCAGATGAAAAAAATGTAGATGACTGTTTCTTTCAGTTCATTGATTCCTGTATTTTGAGGGTCCCGTTCTTTACATTTGCAAGTCAGTTAAATGTTAATTATTATCCTGACCAGAACATTATCTCTCTAGATTAGTATTGCAGACATTTATAGTAATGAACCATTCCTATGGCTCCAAACATTAAATTCTGCTATTAATATGAATCTGTCTCTGAAATGCAGGAACTAAATGCTCAAACAAATTTAACTTCCTATATGCATCAACTGAAATAACCATTCAAGTTACTGTTCTGCAAGAAATTTGCTTGATAGAATTGAAAATTGTTTTGTACTTTGGATTGTATCAATAGACTGTTTATGCAAGTGAAATATATACTATTTTTCCTCTCAAGCTTCAACTAAACATAGGACTCAAGCATACAGGCAATCCACTGGAACTGATTTTCGCATACAGTAAGATTCTTTTCCACTTCAAGAGTGTTATTAAAAAGTTTGTAGTGATAATGAGAATTAAGACCTTTCACCTTAAAATACCTTGCTGAGTCAGAGCTACAGAAAAAATAGATCATGGCCCTGTAGTCTCAAATCATAAACCCAGAACTTTTTATACAGTTCTAAATATTTACCTGAGTTTTTGTCCTGCTATGGCTGTAGGTAAGTTTGGATTATATTAAATTGTTTGAGGCACATTTTGTTTTTCATCAGGCAGATAAGATATGCCATTATCTGAATTTATATCAACTTGGTAGTAGATATTGCACATATTTATTGGAAAAGCATAAAAGATATTCCTAGAAATTTTGATCCAGGGGACTTCATTGAAGTCTCAAGCAAATGAACTAAAATAGTAACTAGAGAAAATAACAAAACATCTGCAGAAATAAAAAGTTATAAAAGCAATAGAGGAATATTTAATTGAAAAAAACCTCTTAAATTTACTAGCATCCATTTGTTGTGTCAAAATAAACCAAAAATTTCCTTTATTCATTCTTATTTGAAAATACTTTAGTGTTTTCTCAGTCTTTCAAAAGTGATTAGTAAAGCATCTATGTATACCGAGGTTTAGAGGTAGATTGCTGTATAGATTAGAGATTAGTAAAGTGGTAGAAAATGAAACAGAAAAATTGGTGAAATTCCAAAGTGGCAAAGAATTAACTGAGGAGTGCCCATAATAAGACCAGTTGTTTAATAGAGTCTGCAAATGAGGGAGAACATTTGCAAATTGAAATTTGCATATGGCACAAAATTTGTTAGGTTATCCAAGACTAGAGAACTCTTGAGGGACCTATACAATTTAGGTACTTGGGCAGCACAATGGCAGATGGGATTAAATGCTGACAAATACATATTGGAAAGGATAATTGGGTTAAAATATGATTACATCAGCTCCTTTAGCTGTTCAACGGTCTCATTTTTAAACACTTCCTTTGAAGTAGTTGGCAAACACCCATTTGTTTCAGTTAGAGAAGACCTAGATCTGCTGTCTGAAGTCTGAGTGCAACCCTATAACTTGTTTGGGAAAATTATGCAGATAACAGACTCTGCTGCTGCATGTACTTGCAACCAGATGCTGAGATTTTGCTGCTTTGTTTTATTATTATTTGCTGTGTGCTACCACTATTCTTCTCCTCACCAATCTCTGCAATATTATTATTATTGGGTCATATTACAATAGCCAAGCTCTGCTTTTACTCATACAAACAGCTATTGAATTTGATGGAGTTTTTCATTCAGTGGTAGCTGTGGGATATGTTGTGCCACTGCCACTACATCTGATGCCAGCTGCTATGAGTAGTTGTGTCCTGTTGCCCATGGCTCAAGCCAGGCTCTCAAGGACTGTGGGTAGTGCCTGTCTAGCCAGCACATACCAACTGATACACCAAAGGGCTAGATATGTGCAGCTCTGTGAGTGCCACCACTTATCTGCCAGACACACCATATGCTGGTTGTATGATTTAAGGTAATTTGTGACCTCACCTAGCAGGAGGAGAAAGAAAGCAGTGTTGTGATTATTTCAGTTTTCCCTCATTCAGGTGTTAGTGGTTTATTTGTCTTTTAGGCTATGGCAGTGATTCTGAATGCTGATGAAACCCAAACAGGCCTGGATGTGTGTAATCATTTTGTGTTAATGATTTGGATGCTGTCCCTGGACCACAAATTTTGTTGTTGCCAGCTTAGAAAAAAACAGCCAGTTATGAATTTTGATGTACTGTGGTCTTCAAGGATGTCAAAATCAGCTAGATACTGCAATATTTGTGAGTCAAAGGATGGTTGCTGAGCTAACTTCTCCAAAATAGCCTAATTATTCCTTTAAATAAAAGTCATTTCAGGTACACTGCCACACCCCTGCAGTTTAGTTGACTAGGTATTCCTCAGCACAGGGCTTCTCTGGGCATCACTGAAGTTCTGGGATCATCTCAAGCAATTATTAAATGATTATTCATATTACCTTTTGGTTCCTGAAATTATCTATTCACACGGTAGAGCTCAGAAAGTTATCTTCTTGTTCATTGGACAGTCTCCTTTTTTTAATATATTTTTTGCTGATATATTCAATAATTTTATATAATCACCTTAATGCATTTTCTCCCTTAGTGCTCATAACTCCATAAAATTACTTTTTTCACTAGATTTCCCTCTGGCTCAGTACTGCCCTTCCTCTAGTCCCCTGCCAGCTCTTAGCTGTCCTCTGGATGGACCATGTCTGCCAGCACCCTCTGAGGTTGAGGCAGTGAGCACTGGCCTCTTCATCCTGAGCAGTGTCACCACCACCTGCCTTGCAGGGAAGGCCTGGGACTTCACTCTGGGGACTCTCATTCTTCTGCATCACATTGATGTACACATGGGGCGGAAGCAGAGGATGGGGCTGAGGAAAGAATACTTGGACATCCTGGCAGGAGTTGCAAGCAAACAGGGTGGGACTGAGAAGAATTACATGTAGAGGAGGAGAGAGGAAGGGCAATATCCACCTCCACCTGTGCTCCCCAAGATCTCTTGTAGCCCCTTACCCCCAGATCCATCTGATGCTTTTCTGCTTGCCTCTAGATCCTCCTGAGATTACATTCACCTCTCTCCTTCCTGGTTTTTGGTTAACCTTGGAGATCCTTCCTGCTCTGGAACTGCTCTGTCCCTCATTCCTTGAATTCAGCTGACCTCTTCAAGTCCTCTTCCCCTTCGTCCCCCTAAACTCCCTTTGCCAGAAAATTGTACTTTGCCTCCATGACTGAGACACTCTGAGCCAGCTCTGCACTCCTTGAATCCTTCCCTAGTGAGTCTGGTAATATCAAACAGATGTCTGAAGGAACTGGGAACTCTGCCCATTCCTAAGGGAAGCTGGGCCCAGGCTTTTACATGAGTAACGTCCTTGGTGTCCAAAACTCAACTTGTCCCAAGTTCTGGCTATTCACCAGAACCATCTTCCTTTTTTCTAATGACCATGTCAAATGTATCTAGAAACATACTTTTGGGGGGGCGGAATACATGACAAAAAATTATATTTGGCCATTGACTATGTGAATAAATTAGATAACGTACGGCAGTAGGTAAGCTTGCTAGAGTGTATGTAGAGTGTAATGACTCTGTTAGAGGCACAATGTCAAGTCATGCCCAAACATGCTTGTCCCCAAGAAAGGGGTAAATATGCATGCATGCTGCAACTTAATGGGACTTTTGAAAAGATATAAATATTATATGTAAAAATATAAAGTCCCAGCATTATGGTACTGCCACCTTGGTTTTGCTGCTATTCAAATTTCATCCTCTGTTGTTAACCAACTTATATTTTATGGATTAAAAAGCTAAAATATTTACAATATTTAAAACACACTACAGCTACCTGGTATCTTAACTTTTTTTGCAGTTTTCATTACATGTTCATCACACAGTATTTATTCTTGATTTGTAATTCATTAGATTCAAATTTGCAGTAGATTTGCCTTAATATGGGTGAATAAGTTTAGCTGAAATAACTGGTTTGAAACTTTAACCTGATATTTAGGTTTAAAGATGTCTAGAGAAGCTTTTTATCTCCACTTTTTGTGTTCACATTGTTTCTCCTTTCTGATTCATGCTCAAATTGGAGCCAATGTGCACCAGAAAATATAAATTTTTAGCCTAAATTTTAAAATCATCTGGTAAGGATAAATATGCAAACTTTTTCTAATGAAAAATTCACAGACTTCTGATGTATTTGAGGCATGAAAGTGGACCAAACGCTAAGTCAGAGACACTTTATGGTTTGGATTTTTAAAATAAAGACCAAGATGTCATGAATTTAGTCCATTTCTAGTCTTTAGAAATTTTGCTGAAAGAAAAAGTAAATGCTATTAAACATGACTGCTGGTGGAGAGTACAAAATTGCTATATTTATACTTTTTAACTTTTATACCTCATTGCCAAATAAGCCAAATAAGCCAAATAGGGCTGAAGGAGAATGTCTCTTGTTATTAAAATGGGGCTTTAATTTATATGAAACTTAAGACTCATGATGCAAATAGTTCTCGGAGTATCTGCAGAACTTACCCATCTGTTTTCTGCTTTGGTTGCTTTTGCTGCTGGGGTTACTATATCTGAGAAGTTACTCATTCTTTTTCATTGGCATTTAATGTAATGGACTCTTTTCTTTAAAGGGTTGTTGTCAATCTAGCTCATACTTTTTGTTAGAACTAGAAAATGCTGACCTGACAATGCAGTTTATCACAATGGAAACAATTTTAAAATACTTCTTTAAGGATCTATCACTCTATTTGTTGTCTGTATTTCACAAAGCCCAGACTGTGACACTGGAAAACATTCAGCCTGACTTTTCCTTCTGTCCAATTTTATTTTCTAATTTACCTACCCCTGCATACTGTTAGACTTCTTAGTACTTGAGATGGATGTTTACATGAAAGGAAATAAAATTAGTGTTTTGAATTATAATTGATATTTTTTATTTCATCTTATTTTTTTTAAAATCCTGTGCAGTCTGGGGGCCCCAGACTAAGGGACAGTGTCCCTTTAACAATGGTGGAAGTTTCACAGACTTCCAACTTGGCTCCCTTACAGTTTATTCTCAATATAAATATACCATCTGGGAATGCTTGATTCAATGTTTCCCACATAATTGCTTTCTCATGTCAATTCTCCATTCTTTCACTGTGTGAAGTAGCCTTTTACTGCACTATATCAAGGGACAATGATAGCAGCCACCAGTACACTAGATACTGAATCAGATTAAAATAATGATAGCACCATGAAATGTTCATGATTTGCAGCATTTTGTCAGTAAGATCAGTAGGTTTAGAAGGGGAAATGACTATGTATGTGCAGAAAAGTGAAACAAATATATCTCTTCAGAAAAGGCATTGAAAATACACTTAACATTAAGTGTATACTTGGAACTTCATGGAATTTAAGCTTATGCTTAAAGATAAGCTTGTATTTAAATGTTTTCTTAACCTGAAACTTCTATCAATTTTTTTCTAACAGGATTTTTCTAAATTAATTCAGGAAAGCTTGTAGCAAGTTACTAGAAAGCAGTAGAAAGGTAGAGCTAGAAATTAATTTTGCTCTGTATTTAAAACCAATACCTCCAAAGACTAAACTTTTTTCTTACTTTTTCTATGGCTTATCTGGACAGAAAACTAAAAAAGATATTTTTCTCACTGAGGTCGTATAGAACAAATGCAAGTTCCTGTTCTGTAATCAATAAACTAACAGGCAGAGTTTCAGTTGGTCATGCTGAGATACAAAACAAAGAAAAAGGTAGCTTTTAACATATTGTTGAAGGAGAAATGCCACATTTAATATTTTGTTTGTTTATTTCAAATTAGTGGCTAAATTTGTTCCCTTAAAAACATCATCATCTTTTGGAGTCTCTGATAGTTTGTGCCCGTATTTAGTATTGTGCTGACTCGTATCAAACTTTCTAATACCCTTTGGGCAAGCCTTAGTCAGCACCCAGATGGTGGTGACTGGGTAAAAGGATCTTTTCTGTCCTCTGGAGGCTTCTCAAGGAAAGTATAACAGAAAACTAATGTTGGAATGGACCTTTGAAAGTCACCTTGTCCCACCTCATTCTCAGAGTAGGGACGGCTGGCCTTTTCAGCCAGATTTTGGAAATTTCTGAGGATGGGTCTTGTGTTCTCTCTAGTCAAATTGCTTAACTTTTGAGAGTGTGAGCACTGTGAAAAATTGATTTTTTACATAAAATGCAGTTGCTGCAAATAGTGATTGTCATGTGATGCCCTTTTGCTCTACCCCTCTGAGATGCCTCACCTCCTGGGATGGCTCTCTATGGCTGCTGGCTTCCCCGTGGTCTCTGGATGAGAGCTTCATCTGGTTTGGCAAAGCCGTCCTGTAGACAATTTGTGCAGAAGGCTACCAAACCAAGCGTGAATCTGTATTTTTCTTTGTCATGTAATACCTTATTTACTTGATCTATTTTGTCAGAAATACTTTGTCACATACTGTAACCTGATGGCAGAAAGAGAATGAAGCACAAGTATCTTTTATTTCCTATATGGTGTCTGTGGGCACACAATGTAATACATAAATTCATGTTTTGAAAGAAAGTACTGTTTAGTATTTAATGATGCCAGTGACATTTAGGTTGTGTCTATTTTGAAGGTAGCCATATATAATTTAGACAGCTGAGTTTTATTATTCAGTTTCTGTGTTAGTGCTAGACATCATGGTCCTAAACCAAGTAACAGCCTGAGAGACAATATTGGACCCTATCTAATTCAATGGAGTGCTGGACTAGAGCTTCAGACGTCAAAGTAGAAATAAATGTAATATTACGGAATTGTATATTAAATCATCAGCAAGGATTATTCTCTTTTTTTTTTTTTCAGTACATAAATCTTCTAGGTCTCTTAGATTTTTTTTTTTTTTTATTTCCGGTACAAATCCATCTGCAGCTTTAGGCACCCAAGAATCCTTAAAAATCTCTTAAAATTACCATCAGAAACTTTCCACTGGCTTTCACATTGGGTAACTTGTTTTTGTTAGAATACACACATACTTTCATGCTTAGATTTTTGCATATTTATCTTTCTTTTGATATGCAATATTTAAATAAATACAGATTTTGCATCTAGATGGACCATGACTTTGAAAAGGTTCTTAAGATATTTGGATAGCTGTCCAAAATTATGTTGACTTATTAATAACTACCATATGGCTTAAATATTTCTTTTTAGTCACATTCACATCATGCTTTTATTGTACCTAATTGTTATTAATCTAAACATTATTCAACATAATAAAGCTTAATAAAGTCTAGCTCATGCCCTGTAGTTTTTCCACTATAATGCAACTGTTTGTCATAAAGGAGAAATGTTTCAAATACACTTTTATAACATTCTTTCATAAGAAAGCCCTCAAGTGCTTTAGAGTACACTGCAAAATCTTTAATCTAATAACAGAAATAATAAAATGTGCTGTACTCCATGTCCACAGAAATAACCTTAACACTAAGACTTTGTTGTGTCTGGACAGTTGTCATTGAGAATTTGTATATTTTTAGCAAAGAGATTAAAAGATTCAAGTAAGGAAAGATTCACCAAGCAGTCTGAGAAGTATGATAAACTGATGGAGCCTCAGCTGAATGTCTGGATATTTCTTTTCTTCAATTTTATGTACTTTGTAATAAGACTAATATTTATAAAATTTTTTAATTATAAGTCAAAATTTTCTGGAGATGACAGAGTGACTTCTTCTTCCATATTCACCTTCTGTTCCTCCCTTTCACTTATTCCCCACCCAGTTTAAAATCAGTGCTACTTATTCTGTTATGTTAAAGAAACAGAAATATAACGGCATATTAGGATCATAAGTATGCACCAGGTTGATGATAATCAAGCCTTTAAGATCTCAGAAATGTCATTGTCTTTGGTTTAAACAAATAGATCCCATAAAAGTTAACTTTTGGTAACTGAATCTAGATGTCTGTTTGATTAACTGAATGTTCCTTATCGCTCTAAGCTTCTCCATCCTGTTATCTGTCTTCAGCAAAACAAAGCCCAACAGGAACCATTCAACACACTTGTGTTTTCACATGCTGTGAGCATTTTGGTTCATTCCACAGACACTGTTCTAGGAAGTCCTGTGATCTTTCTTGTAACAAAGGCATTCACTCTCCATTCTCTTGCAGTAGGACTCTCCAACTTTTCTTGAAATGTTGCGTCTTTGTCTAAGTAGTTCTTCATGGTAAATGTTCAAGTAACCTGGATGTTACTTGACATAAGTATAGGAAATCGGCCTAAGAAATTTGCAGATGACATATTGTTTACATTGCAATGTATTAAACTTCCATCCTTTTGAAATCAGTAATTCATGCGTCTAATAACTTCATTCAAACTTGAATGAAATGGAAAACAATAAATCATGATGCACATTATTATTAATGTGCTAAATAAGTTAATCAACAGTTGTTCCTAAAAGGCTCTTGGTTTCAAAAATAGCATGCTTTATGGTTAGAGACATTAATGCTTCTTGAACATTTTCTTGAGGCTATAGCAAGTTTGCAATGACAGTAAGACATTTCAGATGTTCCAGGTGAAGGAGCACAGACAGAAGGCACTCCACCACAATACTCCTTTTGAATCTCTAGGAAGCCTTCTGACAACTTCCCACTACACAGTGGAAGTAAGAGAGTCCAGTACCTGTGACAGTAATGGTTTATTTTGATTTCTGCATTTGTTTTTTTCATCTGACATAATAAATCTCTTTTTCTGACAAGGATCTCTTCTTCATTCAGAGTCCTGCAGAAACACTCTGTGGGTTTGCAGCTTTTGTCACCAAAGTCAAGAAACTGAGGTAGGTCACCGTTCCTCAGATGATGCCCATGTGAGCTTCTCCCTAGTGTACTTCAGTCCAGTACTAATCTCAGGTGAAGCCATCACTCCTATGCCCATGGTCAGTATAACTTCAGCATGTGTGAGCAGCACACAAAACTGCCCTGATGCTCTGCCATGGTCTTCTACGCTCTGTCCTTTTATCGTTCTCACATGTACTGCTGCATGTTAGCATTAGGGCACCTTAATTCCTGCACTGATAATGTATAGTTTCTTTCCTAATGAAAGTAAACACTAATAAAATGGACATCTATGTTCTAATATGGGAACAATTGCATACAGAGCTGTCACAGCCTCTGTTTGCCTGTCATGCCTGATCATGCAATGCATGACGAGAGCATGCAGAACGCAATAGCAGTTCACCTGTGATTAATAATTACTAGAGGCCATAGTGCTGTCATGGGCATACTTGCCTATTTCTGGGTTTTAACATAGATCACTCAACAGAAAGGCAAGTGCACTGACCCAAGCTAGCCGTCTTTTTGCAAGTCAGAAAAATGTATGTGTAGCTGTCTCAAGACAAAAAGGGGAAGTAAAGGCTGGCAGCTGAAGCTGGCTGAAAACATAGGAAAGATCTACCCCTCTGCTCCTTTCAGAGCTCTTTTTCTGTTGTCTTTTACCTGATCCTTTAGAAAACTGCACAGAAGTCACTTTGCAAGCCAGGTAGCAAGGGATTTTATGCGAACTAAGATAATTTTCAGAGCACTTTCCGTCTCAAAAGGCAATACAAATTATGGAAAATTCAGTCTCACAGAATGCCATGAAGAGAGTCTTATTTTTGTTGTGTAGGTTCATAAATCAGTATAACTATAACTCCTGACATTTAATTTCTTTGTTTATTCCTGACCTAGAAACTTGATCCCTTCACCTTAAATCGCTTGCTTTTACCCCACAGAACAAACCTGTTTCTCTTTGCCTTCGAATAAACACGGATACAACAATGTATTCACTACAGCTGCACAACGTTTATCACTGTTGATGTTTCCATTACATGGGAGTGCCCAACTTTTCACTTTACATTTAATTAAATGTTTTTATGGTTTAATATGAGATAATCTGTTAGAAGACAACTAAAAATCACATATGAAACGTTGGAGACATGAAAAGTTTTCTCAAGCACTGTTTATATTATATTTATAGCCTTTGATTTTATAGGTAATAACTGTCTTCTCTAAGAGTGAATTCATTTGGAATAGTTGTGTTATCCATTACACTACTAGCTAATTTCACTTACTGTTCTCTGTCTACATTTCTTTCTCACAATGACAATGAGCAGTTTAAGCAGCTAGATTAATTATTTTCAGCTGCACATTTGATTGGTTTAATTCCTCCCAAATAGCCTGAAAGTCACCAGAAATATTATCTATGTTATCTCCCATAATTGTTCAATTATGCTTCAGAAGTGCCTCTTTAACTTTTACATCTTGAGAGCATGTCATTCTCATCTCCACAAATATGCGAAGGCAAGTACTAGCTTCTGTTATCTAGAACCTGAACTAGACAGAGATTAAATGAAAGATTTAATCTCCTGGGTGGAGGATCATTCATCTTCTTCAGACAAAGAATTTGCTAATATTCTGCTTTAAGACAATCATTAAAATGAGCAAATAAAATAAAATTTTGTGTTAAATTGGGCCAAACTTAGCCCTAAAATAATCCAGGAGAAAAGGTTGCATTGCACCTGATCTGATTTTACTACTCTGTCATTAATCTGCTTTGTTATGCATGTAGAATCATGGGGGTCTCAGAACTGCTGGTAATCTCCTCTGCCATATGTGTGGTTATATCTGAACACAGCAGGATAAATTAAGAATAGTCCCATCCTTGCTTTATTACTTGTAAATCATCCCATTAATGTTATCTGAATTAGTTTGTTAGGATTAACATAGATGATATTTGAATTGCCACAGTGATTACTTAAAAACTCTACTAACATGAATTTTGAAATTTAGAACTAAATTAGTGCTGAAAGTTAAAATCCCTTCAAATGCAGCAATGGGAAGAATAGAGAGTTATCCTATCCATAGTAAGAAACAACTTGAATCAAGGACATGTAAAATGCCTTTTGCTGTGGTTTATTTAAATCCCAGAAGACAAACTAAAGACAAAATATTGTTTTGGGAACTAGAGTACTTCTTGGTGAGGCGGCAGAGCTCATAAATCACAGCTCAGTTTGAATTGGTATAGTAAATTAATATTATTTTTTGTAAGCTTTTCTTTTTTTTTTTTCTTTTTTTTTCTTTTTTTTTTTTTTTTTGTTTTACAAAGAAAACATTCCCCTCACACTCTGATGTGGCTTGTCCTCTCATTTTCTACTGTGGGGTTTCAGTCAGCTGCATTTGAATTCAAGACATGATTAATTTTTTTGTGATATTTACAGCTTCTTTTTAGAAAGGAATCTTATGGCTGTCATAAAAGATCATGAGCAAAGATGACCCAGGATGAGCAGATCCTGCCCATGGGCACAGACAGATTAATAATAATGTGCCTCGCCTGTAAAAGGCGGCGCTGTCTTTGTCTTGTAAAGATATGCCAAGAAGCAATATATAAACAGTATGTCTGTAGTGTGATGAAAACTAAAAAGAAAAAGCTGTCTGTTATATGATTATAGCTATTTTATAGCATTAACATTTTTGCTTGCCAAGGTCCTGCCAAAATTCTTGGGTTTTATTGAGCATTGCATATAGAAGTTTCTGAAACGTTTTCACTGTGAATGATTTTGTTACATTAATAAAAACCAGCATTTTGGCATTGTACAGGTTGATAGCTTTCTTTGCCTTCTTAGTTTTGTAATTGTTTACAGGAATATGGTAGAGACTTTATGGTGATGAGTACCCTGTGACAGCCCAGTGCTGAGAAGGGAGGAGAGGATACAAACTGTCTCATCTCAGCAAACAAGCTGTAGGGGGTACTGTGAGGTGGGGTGCCCTACTGAGAGCCCACCCCTCCCTCTCTTCACTTACACCCTTTGCAGTGAAGCCAGCAAGTTCTTCTGCTCTGCCCAGATTTGCTGGTCAAGAGATTCACGTCCTTCTGCGTATTTTCATCTGAAAGCTCTAGGAAGCCTCAGCCAGAGCGTGAGGGGAATCTTAAGATAGCTGCTGTTGTAGAACACACATAATTATTCACCATTACTGTCCTGTCTTGAATCCCATGTGGACAGAATGGCCATAGGCTGGAAGGTCTCTCTGTTTTAATAAACCTTCACTTAAAATGTAAAAGATATTTTTAAGCAGTTTGTAACAATCAGTTTCTACTATAGTGTGTCTGAGATACTTTTCCACCTGCTGTGATTTTCTTATAATTCTGATGGGCTACAAAAAGTGTGAAAGTGAAAAATGGGTGAGCTTTTTTGCAGGGTGCCTTGTCAGACAGAGCAAGTCCTGGTGTTCCATCACAAGCTTGTCAGCTATCAACAGGCAGGAGGGCATCTTGTTATTAACTCCTGTTGTGCTGCACCATGAGAACAAAAGCCAGGAGAAACTTTGTTTCAAAACACAGCAAGACTGGCCCTTCAGCTTTTACTTTGTTTACTTTTTGTCTTAAAAATAGCAATCTTCCAGTTGGAAAGCTACCAATATCATGTGGTATTTGCAGTGAGATTTTATCTGGACATTTTTTTTTTTAATTTTTCTTTCTAAAGGTGTCTGTTTGAGAAACATGTTATAGAATTCCCTCTCCAAAGTTGATTTGGGGATATTCATATAGGAATAAATGCTTAAATAACTAATTATCTTTTGTACCAATGTATGAAGTATTTAGTTGCTGGTAATCTCTGAAAGTACTAATCCAGCCTGATCCAGTTTAGCTTGCAATATCTGAAAGCAGCACAGCAAATATAGCAAGTCACACTAAAAGAGCTTTGTATTCACATTAATGTAAGGTAAGATTTATTTTAATGTGCTTGTGGATTCTTAAAACCAGGCATTCGCTATCATGCTATCCTATAACATGTCAGAGAAGAAATGCTTGCAAGAGAAAGATGGCAGATTGTCAACTACTGATGGTGGTAATTTGGGGATGTAGCATTTTTATGGATAGAATTACAAAAGAACTGCATTAACTGCATTAACTGCTTATGGAAAAGAACACTGTTAGGTATTGAAAACATAGTAAGTTAAACTGAAATTCTTGTGCTCTCCCTAGAAACAGGAACATTATGTTTAAAATCACCTATTAGCAAGACCGCGGTTATGAGTAGGCTCTGGGCAGAGGGTTACATCCTTTGTTGTTCAGAACAACAATTTAAAAGTACCTCAAAAATGATGATCCATCTATCGAATGTTAAACAGGAAGTGTTGTTCTATTTCACTTCCACTGCAGAGGGAATTGCAGTGTGTTTTTTAGTATAAAGGTTAGCAGTTTACTCAACTGAAAATAAGGCAAAGGGCAACCTAATAGCAGTCGGACACTACTTGAAGGGGAGTTACAAAGACAAGAGTCAGGCTCTACATCATAGTAGTGAGTGGTATAACAAGGGGCAGTGGCCACAAGTTGCAGCTTGTAGCAGTTTAAACAGAACTTGGAGAACATTACCTTCATTAGGAGGGTAGAGTAGCACTGGAGCAGGAGGCTCAGCGGCACCATGGGGTTTGTATCTCTGGAAGTTTTCAATAAGGGATTGCATGAAGCTACAACAGAGACAAATTTTTTGTTCAAAAAAAAACCCAAGAGGCAAGTTCTTTAAACTGCTGTAAACCATCACTTTTTAATGGCGTTGTGAAAAAGTTGCAGTCACACGTGCTGGTTTTTAAGGTATGACCAATGTCACTGTTAAGATATTGGGAAAAACTATTGATTTGAGATGGACTGTCTCTTGACAGAAGTACAGACATAGCAGCTTGGAGCAATGCAGAGATAATTTATTTTAAAAAATTCAGACAGGAGATTGCCTACGAAGTGTCGTTTCTTACATTGATTTAATGATTTTATTTTCAAAATGTATTTAGAGTATTTTTATAAGAGAGATTGGGATTCTCTTTCATTTACAGTTTGGTTGATGACGCTAGCATATGCTCTTGCCTGTATTAGTTTTTTGAGATTGTCTTGGTGCATTTTCATATGTCAATTCAAAGTGTATACAAAACTTAAAATAGATCCAGGTATTAATCCTGAGGTTCAGGATGCCTGTAGCTCTCAGAATTATCACTCCCTGTGACAGTCACCAGACCTGTGTGTGCAATTAACTGGTTTTGTATTGCTAGATGAAGCAGCAGAGCTGAGATTCAGAGACAAGATTTGGAGGTCCACCATTTTATTCCTCACATGCCAAATTCTATGTTGTGGTCTTCACATTTTATAATAACAAGCTCTTCATATATAAAGTACATTTTACTCTACATACTGCTATCATTTGTGCATGCAAAGTAATCTTAAATATCCTCAAATAAACTAGTTGAAGTTAACAGGGAGCAAAACACAAGAAAACTTCTCAATAATCTGAAGTCGAAGGCTTCTTTGGGTAATTTCTTTTTCCATTCAGCACCTGCTTCTCTGTTTTCACATAGCTTTGCCTCAAAGAGTCTAGTGAGCAGAATATGTCTTATTGCCCCCTTCAGAATATAACAATGTATTTTTTTGAGATCATTTATGTGGTAACCTCCCTAGCTTACAGCAGATCCTTCTTACACTAAGTTGCTCAGTACTGTGCCTACTCCAGTTCTGATTGTTGCCAAGGATGGAGATACTTTAGGTGGTCCTTTTCATCCTTTGCATCATTTGTCATCATTTGCAAAGTATGCAGATGGTGATGCATTTATTTCCTGACCAAGTGACAAATATAAGGGTAAAGCATCTTTTCTCATTTTACCTGATCCTCTCTTATTCCAGTGGAATTCTTCATCCAGAACTTGGCAGACAAATGTCAATTTTTCTGCTTGCCCTCTTATACCACCATTCAAAATATTGATGTCTTGGACCAGAAGCTTTTATGCAAGTTGTCCATATGAACTCAAGAAGAGCAATCTAGGTAGCTAAATGTAGGATACCTTGTCTGACCTCCAGCTGCCACTCCAATTAAGGATGCATCAGCTAGAAGTTTTGCTCGTATCTGCCAGTCTTATAAGGATGCCTTAGGTGAGTAAAAATTCTAGGTTCAGAATGTTTGTCTTCAGCTCATAAAATGTTAACTTCCAGTAAGTTTGAACTGAACTATTTTCTAATCTGTAGCCATTGCAGCATGTTCAGCCTATAATGCAAGGCAGGATAAAAATAAAAATTAAAAACACTATTATATAAATCATAATATAAAAATAAGGCAAATTATTTAAGTGAATTGCCTTGTACAAATATCAAGGACTGTAAAAAGAAAAGTAAGCCAGTTAAAGCTTTCTGATATTTGGGTTATTCAACCTAAAAATCCACTACAATGAAAGGCACTATTTTCCATATACAATAGAACACATATCTTCATTCTTATGCCTTATCAAGAAAAATACATCCATGATATTTATATATCAACGTGCAACATAGTATGTATTTTATATTTTCCCATCACAAGGGACCCAAAATGGTTAAAAGAAACTTAGATCTGTGGTTCATGCGTTGACCTAAGTCTAGGATGAATTTTTATGTGATTACATGCCAGAGTTTTCATCTCAAACCCCACTAACCTACTGAAAACGCAAGGAGAAAAAATAAAATAAAAAAAAAAAATAAAAAAAAAAATTAAAAAAAAAAACCACACACAAAAAAAAACACACAAAAAGAAACACAAAACAGACAGGATAACGATGAATTACTTTGGGTTTGGACTGAATATCTCCTGATGAGGTGAAAATATTTATTGCTCCCCATCTCTTCTTTTGTCCGTATACAGATTTTTTAATGAGCATGGATGAAATTCAGATATGTGTCCAGGAGGTGTCTTTCACTGCCATGTAGCAGATTGGACTTTTTGAAAATTGAAAAGCCTCTTCTCAATACAGAATTTTTAGGTGTAGATTTTTTTTTTTTCCTAGGACACTGTTTTTGTGTGCTGGATATTTAGATTGAATTTATTGCTGCTTTCATTTATAAGAAAGAGATTATAAAATGTTCCAACAGATTCTAGGAAGAAAAGAACCTGTATTCTTCTGAGTTGCATACTCATTGTTTTCAAACAACTAGTAGAATTTTAACTAATGGGTCTAAATATGGATACTTCGCAGATAAATGCAATTTTTATTCCTGTGAAGAGTGTGCACATAAAGGGTCAAATAAGAGTGTTTTTATATAACATATAGATCAATTTTGATATCTCAGACAGTGTTGGTAACATCATTAGCTGTTTTCTGCGATGTGCTTTGTAGCTCATTGTAACCATTGTAGTTATTAGAACATGATTTATTCTGTAAAAAATGTCTGAAATCCATTTTTAATGTCCCTTAGAGAACTTACTTCTAAATTTTCAAAGCTATAAAATTATTTTAATTATGGGCACTTTAATTACATTGTGAATTTTTGCATTACTCCATTATGTCTTTATAAAGATTATAGGAAGTCTGGTTAAAGTTGTTTGTATGTATTCTCAGATCAGACCAAGACGTTGATCTTTATCAATATTCACTTATGCTATTCAGCTGAGAAGCCTAATGCTCTGTCAACTTCTTTTAGTGGGATGTTTTTGGTATAATCTGAATTCCCGAAAGATAAAGCTTGCCTACAGGAGAATGAACACTTAAAAGTCTGGGAAATGCTGTAAGTGACAGGACATCTATGTATATATTTATATGAAAAAAATAATGATGACAGCAGTCCATCTAGTGACCTTAAATATCTGTAAACTGTGGTTTTCACTGGGCTTTATTGGAAGGGGAAAAGTGAAATTTCTTAGCTGCTTTATGTGACTTTTAATGTAATTCAGTGAAGCTTATAATTTGTGGCCTTTCTTTCACCTAGAGAGTTGTTTATAGTTGTCTTATAGAAATTCTGTCAATCTGAAAAAAAAAAAAATCAAGGACTGACAGTTAATTACAAAAAGCAAGATTGCTATGTTGATTTGGGCTAAGGTAAAAAGTGGACTTTCTTATTTGGACTTAATATGAAAAGGTTCAGTGCTTTGTTCAAGTAGATGGCTAAAGGAAAATGAACGGAGTGATTTTGTGTTGCATTTTACAGTCCATAATCTTCAGAGTATGGGAGAAGGAATTTGTTTTAATGCTTAATAAAACGTGATAGTCACATTTCACAGAGCAAATCTAAAAATAACTGTAACAGCTTGAACTGTGTGTGATAGTTTCTTTGTAAATTGTAATTAATACATAATAGATTTCCATACAAAAATTTGCATACAGATCAGGCAAAGATGTCAAACTGCTTTCCATAGGCATATAAATACTGTTACAACAGGGAAACTGAAAGAAAAGTGATTGAAAGCCATTTCTAAACATATGATGTAGTTCCTGCTCTTTCAAACCTCTCAGTTCTTAAACTAGAAATGAAACACAGGTCTTCTAAAGCTCTTCTCTGATCTTCTACCATGAGAATATATTGTCTCCTTTGAGATATAAAGCTACAGAGGACATGAATTATTACAGTGAAGAGTTTGTGAGTTGAAAAGACATTTATCAGTCTTTCAAGGAAGGCATATAAGTTTTCAGGAGAGAGATATATAAAGAAATTCATTTCATGACCACAGACTAGACCTTATTTTGAATATTTAATTTAGACTAAAAAGAAGACCTCCCATTACATACCAAGTTTATTCATTTTAGAAATTAAATGTAATATATGCCCTAACCCACTAAGATATGAGCTCTTTTAATCCAAGACATGTCCCTTCTATAAAAAAATGAGTTAATACTAGCTTACTAGCTAGTGTTAACCCAGTCCTTGTCCTCTGCAAATCTGAGTAAAACCACAGTTTTGCAGCACATCTTAAAGGCCAATTGATTGACTAGGATATTTTTTTATATTTTAGGTTATTGAACTAAGCATAAAATGCCTCTTTTTTAAAAATTTTAGTGGGTAGAATATCTATTTAGAAGAAAAATTAAACTATAGAAATACAGGCACATGCATTCACACATCTAACAGTAAAATTGTTCCGATTTGCTAAATACATGTGTATTTCAGACCTTAAACCTTGAAGATTTTGAATACCCTATATTCCCTTACCACAACGGGAGTCTAGGGATCCCATCATCTTGAAAGATGCAGGATTAGATATTGCAATAATCTCCCACCCCCTCAATATTTACATCCTAATATTCCACCATCCCCCCAAGTCTATAGCCTTTGCTAGTATATAGGGAGACAGATGGCTCTTAAGATTACAAGCTATGGAGATTTGGTGCTACAGACAGGTCCCCTGGTATTCTAAGAAAATTAACAATTTATTTAAACAGCTCTGTCAGATGCAATCCTCTTTGCCTCATTTTGCCTCCTGCTGGCTCTGTCTCATGTAGGACTGCTTGCAAATAGATTCACTAGTTACAGATTAATGATGAAGGAAAGAAAGGAAACACAGTCATGAGCTGTATGACCTGTGGGTGCACTGGACAAGCATGTGAGAATAACTGGAATGACAGACAAAAAAAAAATCACACTCCTTGTTTTTGTACAATCTTTATGAAAGAACTCTTTTGTGGCAACTGAAAGACTCTTGCCTGTTGAGCAGCTCTAAAATAAATCAAAGTATTATCTGTATCACAGTGGTCTCGAGGAATATCTGACTTCACCCTGTAAAACCATATCTGCTGCTGTGGCCTGCTGATCTGTCTCTCACAGCCAACAGAGCTGCTCACTGACCGGTGGGTAGTGAGTATGCAGAAGCCAGCCATGAAATCAGCAGGTGGTTGTTTCACACAGAAAAAAACCTTACACTTCACATTATTGCAGCACTCTGCAGTTTTCTGAGTTGGCCAGTGAAAATAGCTAGCCAAATTAAGGATCTGGTTGTCACAGGAACTGTAGCTAAGTACTGAAGAGGGACCACTTGTAGGATGGAGTGATTAACCACATGGCTCAGTGTCACAGATGGGGAACACATTCTGCCTTTCTACTTCCTTATCGCTCCTGTGCTTCAGAGGTCTTACTCTGGCCACTTTGTCAAAGAGAAGGATGATCATTAGCTGACTTGTCTGATGCCAGCAGTAAATGTGTGCCAACCAAAGCTCTTGAATTTGGTATGTGGTAGCCAGTTCAGATGGAAGGCAGTCACTTAACTGCAATCTGCTTCCCACCGCATACTGAGAAAGCAGAGTTGTACCCAAGGGTCTCGCCCAAGTAAAAGCCTCATGGTTCATACTATGGCATTTGGTTTTGGCTTGAGAAAGAGCCATAAAGGAACTAGGCAGAGACATGCTCCATTGCTGAACTCTCCTGTTTCTCTGCATTTCTGAGGAATGCAGATTGGTGGCTCAGCAACAAGGATGCAGCAATTCCCAGGACATGAGAGGCTGCAGCCAGTCAGTCTCCAAGACCTGAGCAAAGGGGAGCAGGTGTCTTGTAAGATCATGCAATAGTGTCAGTTCTGGAGAAAAAAAGAAACTGGGACGTGTGCTTTTCCAGATTTGTTTATTATGGAATTTCTCTTTGATAATAGTTCTGTTTGTATTTTACTTAGAAAAATAAGTATAAAGTAACCCTCATCCATCATATATTTTAATATAGCTTCTCTGAGTGTGACTACAGTTTTACATGATACACAATTTGTCAACGCTGTATTTGCTTATCATTGGAAATACTATACCTAAGACACACTAGGACTGGATTTGCCTTTTTCACAAATGAATTACAAGGAAGTTATTGCTATCCTGTGACCTTCCCATATCTTGTCCTTTTCCATTCCATCACTACACATTGAAATGTTCTTGGTTAACAGCATCATTATTCCCTTTGAATTTTCTACTGTTGAATTTCTGGCTGTTCCTACAACTTTTTTTCATTATCACCTATAATTTCCTCCCTGATATTTGGAATATCTCCTGTATTTATAGTTCATCTCTTTTCAGTGCCATCATTTAATTTCATTATCATACTTTTCTCTTTTCTATAACAACCATTAGTGGAAACATGAAACAACATCTGTTCCCACACCGATCCTTAGGGAAACTCAGCTCCTAGGGATTCTCCAGTCCAGCAGTTCTGTTTTCTGCATAACGCAACTGTGTCTCTGTCCACCGGTTCCATCACTATTTCTACTCCTTCTCAGATGAACTAGTGATTTCTCATGTGACACCACCCTCAAATGCCTTAATCAGAAGCATCTAATTTTTTACTATTCTTTTGTCAGGCAAATAAGTTCTGCCTGGTAGGCTGATGGCTTGACCTGACATTAGACTTCTGTACAAAATCAATGCAGCTTTTTATTGAATTTCCTGGGATTTCTTTTCTATGTTTCTATATTTTTCACATTTACATGAGTCTAGTCCATGTTTCATCCTGTTTCTCAAATGCTCAGTGAAAACACCTTTACTTTTCTTGGTTTGTTTCTATACAGTTGAAAATCCTTCAACAACCTTCTTGACTTGCTTTGCAATACGAGCAAAACTTTTTTGTAAATTCTCTGTTTGCTCCTACATTTCCCAGCTTTTAAGAAGTTTCCATGATGATTAATTTTTATTTTTTTTTTTAATTCTTGTATTTCTTGTTCATTTTATTCCTCATTCTTCTCCCAGCTGATGTCTTCTCAGGAAAAGTTTCTCATCCAAGGGTATCTGGAGCCTTTTCTTATCAGGTTCTTTTTTCTTCACTTGGGAAACAGGGTCCAAATAGTTTTCTTAACATTGACAGGAATAAGTTTAAGTTTCTGCTTAGGGCCATATCCATCCTCAGTCTGTTTTCCTACTGAGGTTATAAAGTCACACACTGTCTCATGGAAAACAGATACATCTCTAATTGACATTATGGAAAGCAAAGGGAGTTTTCTGCAAAAGTTTACACATACCCTTTCTCGTGTGGTTTTCTGCATGTAGTTTGTAAAAATCAAAGAAAACAGCTTCCTAAAACTTTTCTTTGTTTCAATCCATGATACACCAAGAGTTTTTCTATTTCTTCTGCCTGTAGTAGAAAACTGTCACATTCCTTTGCAATAGGTATTAGTAACTGCCATAATAAAAGATATTTAGGATGAAGCAAAAGAAGATTGTTAGCAATTCTATTAATCTAAGGTCCACAAACATAAATTACTTTATAGTGTTGCTTTCTCAGTAATTGCCCCTATATACAGCTGTACTAAGGCAAATAATTTATCATGGTAAATATTTCAGTTCTTAGCTGCCTTATATCATGTTCAGTCCTTTGCACTTTTACAAAGGAAGCTTAACTGGATTTGTCCAGAAACTCACAGCTGTCCACCCACTTTTCTCACTAGTGAATTACTACATTAGCTTTAAGGCTATAGACAGTCACAGATAGTCTCATTTTAGGCGACCACAAAGGGAAAAAAAACAAAAAAGGTCCCAACAGTATGAGTCAAAGCACTATTTTAACTTAAAAAAAATAAAAGTTACGATCATTCTAGCACAGCAACATGTCCTAAACTGACCTGTTTAAAATCAAGTAGCAACTCAGTCACAGAAGACCAGGTATGGAGGAAGAGAGACAGCATCAACACATTTCTTGAACCTTTTATAACAAAGACAAGAGACTGTGGGAAATCTTTGGCTACATTGCCAGTAAATATTGCATCAAAGCATATGCTTTCTGGACTTAATTTTCACTTAACAGGGACATCTCCTTTGCATAAGAGTGCATTAATGTGCATATATGTCTAACACACTCATTAAATATCTCTTTGAAATAAGTGGCATTGAAAGACTTTGTAAAAACCAAGAATTTTGCCTTTGACACTTCTCTCCACCCCAAAACCTAGAAAAATTAAACGATTCATGACTCTCTATTAGAATGTATAAAGAAGTACTCATTTTAATTTATAGGATGTCCTGCTTTCTCTTAGTTTTTCAGACAACTCTGGTTTTCATTTGGCAGCTCTCCATGGTCTCCGCAATATGATTCAGCTGTTCACTGTAACAGCCACCTTCCCATATGAAAACATTTCCGAATACAAAAATCCTTGAATATAGTTTCTTAAAGAAAAACATAGAAAATCCATAAATCAAGGCCAGAAAAGTAAAAATACAGTCTCTGTCACAGAATATGCCCCTTTTCTTCCCCCCATCTATGTCTAAGAAGGAAAATATAGGTAACTCAGTGCAATAACTGATCACACTGGAGTGAAATCTTTTGAAAAGGCACCTGCTCATCCATTTTCCAAAGGCCACCACCTTATAAGGGAGGAGGGGCCAATAGTTACCAATGTTTAAGTGGAACAATAACTTCTCTAACAAAAGGTCACTGAAAGTTACCAAAGATATGATGTGAGTATATCTTACACATTTCCTGCAGAAATATATTCTGGTTGTAGGAAAATGTCCAGAATAGAAATGATAATTTGCTTCATAGTATAATATGAAAATGACTCACTGAAGGGGACAAGGGAACCCTCTTCCTCCAATGTTGTTTGTCCTCCAGGCTTTGATTTGTTAAAAGCTCTCTGATGCTTTGGCCTCAAAAATTTTAGGACAAGAATGATGGAGAGAAGATTGAATTATTCTTGTTAAGAAAAAAGGCAAAAAGCACATACAATGGATATGCCTTTCTGTTAATTGATACCTGTCTGTCTGTCTCTTCTGCTGTCTTTGCCTTCCTTCTTTTATTGATAGTAGCAGCTAAATGTGAGTGATTAACATCCTAATCTCTGAAGCACCTGCATGCAGCTAAAGATTTTCTAGCCTACCTACAGGATTAGCAAGCCCAGTGCTGAAGTTAATGGAATTGAGTATTTAAATCTCAGAGAGAGTTTTGAAAATCACAGGAGTGATCAGCACCCATCTAAGGCTGCTTTTAGCTTAGGAGAAAGAGTTCCTTAGAGGACAGTCAGCAAGTGCAGTCCTAAAAATACTGCAGCCCAGTCCTGTGCTTGATACTGCTTAGTAGTGGCCTACTTGGGATGGTTTACTTCTAATTCTTTGTATAAATGTCACCAATAAACAATTTCTGAAGTTTAATACATTTTTCTGAGGAGAAAAATCAAAGAACATCTTTCATTTACGAGACTGTACAGGTTTGAGTTGCATAACTATACTAGCATTTTTTTAGTAAACATATAGCAATTGTCTGGATAAGAGTGAAATATGAAAAACATAGATGTTCAAGCTCGTAGGTTGAAAAGAGAAAAAGTGAAGTTGGGAGCATAATTCTGCCATAGAGAGATGAAGTTCCACTGAGATTGTTAACAACTGCACAGCTGAGAGAAATCTAATTTGTGACTTGGAATAGCAGGTCAGATGAGGTCAAATGTGTAGGAATTCCTGAAGACATGGGCAACAAGAGCAAATGGGATTCCGTGCAAAGTGAAGGAATTGAATGAAGAGTTTGTGTCATACATCGTGGTGTGTTGTATGCTTAGCAAGGCCAATGAAGTAATGCCACATGATGCTTAGAGAAATGGTGAGTTGTAGAAGAATTAAAACAATTTAATAGCACATAATGTAAGAAGATGTCCACTAGCCCTTCAAGGGAAATCACCATGGCTTTAATCTGCAATATGAATAGTGTATAGAAATACAAAAATATGATACACACACTTGGCACTCAGTTTGTCTGAGGCCAGTCAGTTGGGATGCTCAGAATCTGATCACAGCAATTTTACATTTCCAAAGTCTAAAATTTGAGGGCTACATTTTAAATTATGAGTTCTCCAGAAATGCAGATCTAAAGCAGAAGGACAGTTTCCAGTAAGGCTGGGCCCCCTACACTATTACTTAAATAGTTCTTCCACTTCAAAATGAATGTCAACTTCACTATCCACTTTTGCTCAAAGAACTTGAGCATCATCAGTGATAAATGAAGGGACAAACATAAGAAGTATGTCAATCAGAAATTCAGTTATTTATGGGGAGAGTTAGGGGAATATTGGGCAGAGGTTTCATATTAAGAACTGTTCTGAGACAGGGGTGTTGAAGAACAAGAAATGTTCAGATTCCCTCAAGACTCAGGCTATTACCAATAGTCATTGATAAAAAACACAGCAAGAGGGATGAGCAATAGGTATTGCACACATATGAATAACAATAGTCTTAGTATGTATGACCACCCCTTCTCTGAAAATATTGAATGAATTGCTGAAATCTTGCACATGTAAATGATTGGAATCAGTTGTTCTGATAAGAACCTGTGGACTCCCTGCCCTTTCACTCTCTTGCCAGTCTGATCTCATTGTAAGAAGTGGGTCAGGATTGTAAAAGATCATTTGTCATAGAAAGTCATATGAATTTCTTAAGCCAATGACAACTGCAAGAAATTATATGAACCTATTTATGGAAGCTGGTTTATGTATATATCCCTTCCTACTTTTTTTTTTTTCACTTGTGCTTCTAAACTTTCACCCTAAAAATGAGAAGTCTATTAATGAGAAAATTATTTTGGGAATTATGATGTTTTTATCAGCATTAGTAAGCTAGATATGTATTGCAGAAAGTGTATAAAAGATTTCAAAGAAAGTGGCAAAGTTTATATAAAGTAATTCATATTCTTCCCTTGAAACCACAGAGAACTGATGCATTCATTGTAGACATTTCAATAAGAGCATTAAAAAAAGTGAATTCTTATCAAATCAAGCTGCTGAATACCTTGCTATTCTTTTAAATATACCATATTTCTCAACTTTACCATCTCTACACAAAGACATTATTTATATTATGACAACAAATATCTCTGAACATTGTGGCTTTAGGAGTCAGAACTAAACAAACATAAAGAATTTAACTACTTGCCTGTCTACTAACTTTTTACCTAAGCAGTGGAGCTGTGGATCTCTGTACTGTGTCTCACTATAGATCCCTCATTCTCCCGTGAGCACCATTTTCAATTCTGGAGCTCTCAGATGGATTACAGTCCTCACCTTGCATCCCACCGGACATTTAGCACATACCTGCATGGTACTTTATGTTAGAAGAGAAACCTGCAAGAATCCTAATGAAGATATTGAGACAAGTGTGAAGCAGGGTTGTTTGTAATCATGGATACACTCATGGTCTGAAGGGCACTGGCCACAGGCCGTGAGGGCCCGTGTTTGCAGTGCTCAGGAGACTGCTAGCTGTTTGAGCAAAAAGTATTGTGAAAGTGATCAGAGCAAAGGAATAAGACAAAGGAGAGCATATTTCAGTGTAATTACAATAATCTATAACTTGTGGTTGTTCTCCTGTTAAAATCTCAAAAGCAGAATATTTTTACTTTCTTATAAATTATTCACAGCCATTTGCTTTGCTTCATGACAAGTAACTTTGCTTTTCTTCAGACAGGATTTTCAACCTGAAAGAATGAAAGTGTTGACCCAGTTACGTCTAACAAACAAAACGTGAAAAGAAGTAAAATTAGAAATTGCTAATATAATCTTAATGTGAGCAAGAAATAAAGCTTTCTTTTTCCTTCTTGCTCCATCTGAATTTAAAATTGGTAAAAAGTATTTAACTTAAAAAATAGCCTTCAAAATGAAACTGTTTAGAGAAGGATGAGATAACATATATGGAACATGCTGTATATTTTCTTTAGCAAAGAAAAATTGGTTACAAAAATACCTTAAACCAGAATGTCATCCTTAAACAGTCCTATAAAATGTTCATGATGCCATTCCAGACTCTCATGTCCCATCTGCAGCTTCTCTCATGCAGACTGTGGCCCTTGTTGTATGTGACATGGATTTCTGATAGAATATTGATGGCAGTGTATGGGAATTGAGCAACTATATACCATGTGATAGGTACATCATGGGGTAGGTACTCCATGGAGTAAGAATGCCTGAGTGGAATAACTTTCCAGCCTCTAGAGTACTATATCTAGAACTGGATCTATTCACTCATAGATTAAGAAAAATCATGAAGGGGAAGAATAAAAAGGTTTCATGGAAAAATTGTGCACCTTTTAACCTTCTGTTTTTTTCAGTGCTAATGCATGGGGCGTTATTCATGTATTGATTGCACATTCCATTGAAAGAGTCTCAATCGGTTAATGCAGGTCAAACAATGACTTGCCTTCTAAGACATAGAGATCAACACATTAGAAATTACGAGACTTTCTTAAAAATCCGAAAGCCATAGTGAAAACATTTAATGGGTAACTATTTAAAAAAAAACAACCCTTGCACTTAGAATTCCCTCTAGGATCAAGGATTTATATTTTATTATCTGAAGTGCTTCATTAGCTGTTAGTAAATAGCACTTCATTAAATAGATTAAATAAGAAAATGTTTTTTTACATTATTCTATAATGAAAAGAATCCCACAATTTTCATAAGGTGAGCTGTGTTTGCTCTTCTAAGGAGCTAACAGAAACAGGGTGCCAAGCAGTTTCTTATCTACTTATTGGAGATAGTCATGATCATATACAAGATAAGAGAGAGGGATTGTATATATATATATATAAAAATGACTTGCAGTCCTAGTTTGTACATTTTAAATTGGCCAGACACATCTACTTTTCATTTTTCTACTACTCCTCTTCATAGTATTTGAAATCTGTGTTATTTGAAATCTGTGTTAGTTCATAACTCAGCTTCCAACATGCTCGAACTGTTATGAAAAGACAACAAAAGATTGGAGATTTATTCTCCTCTATGTAAGACATGCTCCATTGTTATATCTCCTTGTGCACATATATTTTCGTTTTGTTTAAACATTTTGCTGAGTTTGTCCTATTTTTAGTACTTTTCAGTGGTTTGTTAATGTCCTGTTAAATTATCCAAGCAAATCTCTTCTGAATTGGGAGCTCTGGATTATTAGAGGTCTTCCTACTTGAATTTTAAAAGAATACACTGTAAAAGCTACAGTGATCACTGCATTGTGTGTTCCCTATTTACTTTGCCTATCAGACCTAAACTTGGCTGTGTTTATGGCTACTTTCTTAGCTGTTTAGAAAGGTAATTGTTGGACAGCGGGGAACCATTTCTCTTGCAGCTGTTTATTTAGTATTTATCATTTTAACAGTCTGGGAAAAAGAACATTTTCCAAACTCTTTTTTTACAAGAATTTCCATTCAGTGCAAGCTATCAACACCTTAAAGTCACAAATATAAAGCTGGTCTCATTCTCCATACCTTATAATTTATAATAATGTCTTGGTAACTGTTAATCTCAGCATATGCAATGGAGTCAGTCAAGAGAATCAGGAACACAATTAGTAATGTATACACAGTGGCTCTGAAAATTATTAGAACATCAGGGTTCTGAACTGTATTTTGAAAACATAATTTCTTTGTAAAGAACCTGAAACTTTGAAAGAGAGAAAGCAATACAGCTGCATGGCAGGCAGTGATAAGCAAAATTGAAAATCAGCCTGTGCTAATATGGAATTATAAGCCTTTTAGCTGCATTTTAAACCTTAGGAAATTGACTCCAAAAGAGGAAACCATAAATATCTTCTTCATTTAAAGGAAAGTTACTTGTTATTCTGATGAAGAAGAAATTAAAATATTTTGGTCTGGACTTTTGTTTAGGTTGGGTTTTGCTATATTTTATTTCTTCTACTTCTTCGCTGCAGTGTTCACACTCTGGCTCAGATGTTGTGCTTTTCCTGGGAGAAACCTGTGCAGGTTTCCTGAATGTGGGAGATTACTACTGCTTAGGGAACAACATCACAGATGCCGTGAAGATAAGTGGATTTGTGACTTAATGATCCCCTTTCTTCCATACTCTTCTCCTTTCAGCAAATGAAAAAGAAGTTAATCTGAATAAAATTGAAGTGGAAGGATGAAGAGTTAAAATAATATTCAAAAAACTGATCTAAGCTAGGTCAAAGCTTGCCATTGACATCACAAAATAATATGTAAATCCCCTGAATTATTACATCCTTGCCAACAGAACATTATTTTATTTTTCACCTGAAACTGTCCTCCTTCATTTGTTTTAGTTAGATTTACAGTAAATATTTGTGTAGTTCCTGCCCTGTTCACAAGGGAAATGATTGCCATTGATTATAGTCATAGGAGCTTAGAAATTTTGATCCCTTTTAAAGGAAAACTAATTACTGCAGTATCTGAGCTGTTCAAAAGGGTACTTTCCATAATAGGCAGGAGTCAATCAGAGTTGTATGTCAGGAAGCTTGAGTCTGGTCAGCAGAGTATACAACAAGGCCTTGATATCTCAGCATTACCTCATATTTGGGAGAATCCTGCATGTACTGCAGTGCTATTGACTTCACTTGCTAGGACCACAATTGTTATTTCAGGGGTCTATGACTCTGGCATAGTCAAGACATGAGACTATTTACAGGCTTAACATGAGGCATGTACTTAAACAACTTGCTGATTCAAGCTTATGATCAAAGTTTTCTTCCTGAGAAAAAAATACTGCTTTCTTCTGTAGCATGTAGTCAGATCTGCATTTAATCTTGCATTGACTGATGTATACTGTCCCTAACGTGTAAAGGAAATGCTTACATACTCATAACTACCTTTATTTTAGAGATTTCACTGTGGCACTTACTGCAGTAATTCCCCAGGATATTTATTTATAAAAAATTACTTCCAGAGCCTTTTAGTGAATTGACCTTGTTTCAGGGTTTAGCTAGGAGGAGAGAGAGATGGATTTTTTTCTTAAGCACTGCAGGGGATTTCTGTCAGGTTCCTTTAACACTTCCTTTCAGATTCTTGCCAGGCTTTCAGGCTAAAGAATTTTCAGATGTAGCTAGCCATCAACACAGAGGTATTTGCATAGTCTCTGTTATTTTATAAATCTAAAATTTAATTGCTTTTCAGGAAAAAAACAAACAAGAGAACGTATATATAAAGCTACCAGATCAGAATCGTAAATGCACAGAAAAGGATAACTTCTGATGTATCAGATATATATAATACAGTGCCCACTGAATGGATTGGCTTCACACATTATATCAATTCTCTGTGCAAAGATTTGGAAGGTTATTAAATCCCTAAAGAATAAGAGAAGAGAGAAGTGAGATTCTACGCTGTTGAATTCTCCTTTCAAAGACTAGAGGTTTCTTAGTAATAGGACATCAGTTTTAGAAATCATGAAAATACAATCTACAACTACAAAATATTTAGTCAACTTTACCCCAACCAACCATGACCATAAAAGATAAGCACTGCAACTGTTATTAGCAACAACATTTGCTCTTTCTTCCTGAGTGCATTCACATACATGCTGATACATGTATGGAAAATGCCTGCCAATAATTCTTGAACTTCATTCTCTGACTTGAGTACCTACCACACAGTAGCATCAGGTGCATAAGGAATTCTTTAGTATGGATTACCAAATTTGAGACTCTCATTCCCCAAAAGTAACTGGTTGCATGCAGAACATGAGAACTTCCATCACATATTTCCAAATAACCACACAAAAGCAATGATTCAGGATTAAAGAAACCCTATTGAAATTACAATATCCTACCTCTTCTTACAGGCATAATTGTAATTCTGCCCTGCTACTGCCTGATCTTTGAATACCATCCCTCACCCCTCAGTCCTCAATTTCATGCAGGCCTGCCACATATGGAGAGTAGATATATAGCCCTATACACAGATGGAGGCAAAATACTCAGTTTCATGGTATTTCTGTGCTAATCCAGGAAGACCTTTGGATACACCCTCTTGGCAATCCACTTACATATACCAGTACTACTAGAAACCTTACATGGCCAGACATAAGCTTGTCTTCCCTCGGGTTAAATACCAAGATTTCAGGAGTAGTTAAGCTAGGTGTAGGAAGTTGAACATGTACAGCACTGCAAAATCTAACTCCATTGCCTCTTGATTTTATTAATATCTCAGAGAAGGGCCAGGTTATTTTAACTGCAGTGTGAGGTAAAAAAAAATTAAAAAAATAAAAAATAAAAAAAAAGGCAACAAATATCACAGCTGTTCAGTGGTACCTAGAAAAAACAGTTGAATTCAGAGCTTGCCATTTCAATTCACAGTGAAAGACTTAGGATGGAAAAGATAATCATGATCCTGCTAGGTGTACAGTCTGAAGACAGTATTGCTGGTGAAGATCTAAGTTTGTCTCTTGAAATGGACAATTTCTAACCATGTTAACTTGACTTGTGTTTTTCACCCTGTATGTCTCTATGCAATATGGTTATATATGCAATTTCAGGTACACTTTCCAACTCTAAGTGAACTTTATCTGAATTGCTGTCATACAACAAAGTGTCTGCTCTTTCATTAAAAGAATGAATGTTCCTGTCATCAGCTTGGTAAGAACAACAACAGGAAATAAGCTACCTCTAAATGAAAAGGTGGAATTTTTGTTGTTGTTCATGAAGCTGCGGAAATATTAGTCAAAGTTAACTGGCAGATAGGCTGTTTGGAAATGGGAGTTAGTGAGCTTGTTGAAGCAGAGTTCTGAAATCTACCTGGTATTTCTGATGATGCACTGGAATCCTGTTTGATATAAGATATTATGAAGGTCATTCAATTTCACTGTACCTTGATTTCTTCCTCAGTAAAACAGAAAAGTGATGGGCTTAACTGTCATGCACTGAAAGACACTTAGAAATCTCAGATTGAAACGTACCACAGAAGTGAAAAGTATTATTACTATTAGAAGTCCATTACTGCTCTGTTTTCCTTTGTTCAAATTGGTCCTTTGGTACGTGCAGTTAGACAGCTCCTAATGTTATCTTGATGCACAAAGCACTTTTTGTGTGAGGTTTGACTCACAGTAAAATGCCAGTTAGAATTTTTTCCTCAGGAACTCACTGGAGCTTGGCTTACAAAATCTGAAAATTAAATCAACCAAAATAGGTCAAACACAAAACTATATGTCCTTATGTGTCCTCTTGTCCTCTTTTAGCAGTACAGCAGATATTTGTTGTTTTCTTTTCCATAAACTTTAGGCCTGTTTTGTTTCTCAGTTGGCTTTGCTAACTGTATCATAGTTACACTTTGAATACCTGCTTATGCAAGTTTTCATTCCCTATTAAATATAGTTTAAAATGATATGTTCATCTGTTAGTCATCCAGAAATAATGTGCTGGATACACAAGCAGCTGATGCTACCGAACACGACAGAAGAGTGTATTATTGTGTTGCAGCTTGTTGGTAGCCATCATTACAGAGATATTTTGAACCCTAAAGAAAAGGAACAAAGCATCGAAAACATAATCAAATGTTATTATAATCTGAAGTTTTGCATTTACTTTCCCTTGTAGTTAATTCTTATGGAATTTATTCCTATTCACATAATCCTTTAAATTGATATGTTTATTCTGTACCAAGTTTATAATTTCTATTCATTCCTGTGTTGAGTAGGTGAAGGTGCTGCTTAAATTATTACTTCGGTATTGCACATTTTTGAATTTGTTATTTATTGCAGTCATAACACGGTGAATACATTTGTTAATACTTGAGGTGGGAAAGTAGGTAAGAAAGGAAATCATCTATACCAGCTACAGACCAGCTTTCTGGCTCTAACATTATAATTTATTTCAACTCAATCAATACTTAATCTGGAGTTTAAATACCATTAAAGATCTGTGGCATGGCTAAAAGCAGCTGATGCCAGGGAATAAAATTTTCTTCAGGCTGTGAGTCTGATGAATTTATAATAAGTTCTAAGGGTGATGCATTGACCTAAATTCACAAAAGCACTGCTATTCCTATTTATTATTATGAAAGGTATCCTACCCACAATTTTGTTCTTTATAATGTTGTGAGGCTGTATGAAAAAGATGACAGGATGCAATGAGGATGACCGGAGAGGAAGAAGCTGCCTTCACATCCCCAGCACATACTGGCTGCCCTGGCTGGCAGCCCTGGGATTCGGAGGGGTTTGCTGTGCTCCCCAGCAGGAAGACAAATTTGTGTTGAGGGTTTGGGAAGCAGAGGACAGCCTGAGCCCCTTTTGACCCTTGATCTGCTGTTGGAAGCACCCAGCACCCCCTCCAAGGTTTTGTCTGTGCAGTCTGTAACCACAGACAGGGTGGTGTCTCACTGTAATTCCAGGATTTGATGCAGGAATAATTTCAGCACTGTAAAAACCAAGAAAATGTTTGAAGGCAGCAGTGAGGGCAGACTTCCTGAGAGGTGTGTGTTTGTGGTGTTCATTTGGATTTGTTTCGTTGGCAACATGAAAGATGTTACAGCAGGAAGAAGACAGTTGTGTTGAAAATTGCCTTTTTTTTTTTTTTTTTTTTTTTTTTTTATTCCTGTAGCCTTATAGGGAAATAAAGTTAGATCTGTGCAGGGTTTAGTTTGCTGCATACAGTTCTTGAAAATCCCTTAAGTCCAAACATCACAGGACAGCACCCATGAGCAACTCATACTGAAGTAGCTGGGAACTGCACACACTGATCTCTCATAATGATCAGGCCACTTATGTTGGTTTTTTTTTTCCAGTACATTTTGGCAAGCTTTCCCTCAGCATTATCCAAGGGCTTTTCATAGTAAGTGGTGCCTTGCAAGTGACCTGAGTCTTTTTCCTTTGTTACCTTAGCAGTTTGCAGTCATATTTGCCTATTTCTGTGAAAAGCTATATGTTTTAGCAGATTCATAAATGTGAGAGACTTGTGTTTTTAAAAAGCAGAGTGAATAAGGGAAATGTATAGTGAAAAAAGGCTGACTATCCTCCCCACTTCTTTCATTATGTGATATGATGCCTCTAATGTAAAAACTAGGAGAGCTCAATTCTACTTCTTCATTAGTACTGGGCCACTTCTCAATTGTTGCTTTTCCAAACAGAATCTGTAGGTCAGGGCTGTCACCTCTGCATTGTTTATCCCCTGCTCTCTCTCTCCTGCCTGCTTTTGGCTTGCAGCGTGTCTATTCACATTGTATTTTATGCCCACCTCTGTTCATGTTGTTACTGTAATCAGATTCCTTTTGTTGTTTATGCCAGAATAACTGTGGGATTGGATCAATCCACAGCATTTAAAGGCATTAACCCTCCTTCACTAGCACAATTGACAGCTGTACCTAGCACTATGACCTTATTCTACCCCCATGAGGGAACGACCAAAGCCATGCTGCTTTGGAAGAGCACCACTGTGTTCTTACTGAGGTTTGCTACTCAGGGCCAGACCAGAGAAGAAGAGCATGCAAACACAGCTTCTCAGCAGGAGCAACTGTTTGTTTCAGCTCTAGCTTTTACTTAAAAATATGAAGCTATTGAACAAAAATACAAACACTTGGAGTTCAAATTCATACCTAACTAACTTGGAGAGCTCAGCTTCTAAATCCAACTGTGCATTTCAGTCTAGCAGCAAGAAGTCTGGGTTCCACTTCAGTTTTTTTTTTTATAGCTGTAATGCTCAGAGTACTTCAAGATTCAGATGCAAGGGTGAAGATATATTTACCTACTGTAATGGTCGGCTGGTTATTTATAGAGGTCTTGGACCCTTCCCTCTCCCCAAGGTGCCAGTCTGATCCACCTCACAACTTTGAACTGTATCAAGCACAACTACAAGACATGAGTGATCATTGGCAAAGTGATATTCAAAAGCTATGTTCTGCTAGGTAGACTAACAGATTAGGAACATCTGAAGTTAAATATCTGGGAAAATAATTTAAATTGAAAAAAGGTAGTTTGAAGCTCCAACAAAGGACTAAAGTTAAATCTTACATCTTATCATGATGGTCTGATGAACTGAATTATCTTAATCTGTCTTTAAATTTTATGTAAAATTATTTTTTCTATAATATTATTAGAATTTATGATCTATCTTGCTTTCTGACAGAAGAAAACTCCCTCATGGTCATTATAAGTCTTTGGTATTTCTATTTTGCAGCTGGGGGAAATATGGGCTGAAGCTAATTCATGTGCAGAGCTAGAGAGAAGGATATTCCTTGCCCCACAGAATGTGAACCGATGAGTTGTAACAGATCAGATAAAGATGGAATATTATTTGGAAGACACAGGCTGACAAAAAAATAATAGTGTGTGCATACTTTTAGCTAATCAAGAGCAGTAATTTTACTTTTCTTAGTTGCCTAATCATGTCAGTTTTCTCTCTGTATATCAAAAGAGGTGAATTTCAAGACTGTGATTTGAAGGAGGCTGGGGGGAGTGGCAGTGTTTTCTTAATTTCAGAAAGTTTTTACCAGACAGGTTTACAGACTCATTTCTGTCTGTAGCTCACAAAACTGTACAATAATGTGTTTTCTTCCCACAGTTTCATGAAAAAAAACCAAACCAAACCAAAACAAAAAACCCATCCACATTTGGCTTCCGTTCATGTGTGAAACTTTTTGCACAACAAAAGTGGTTTCTTGTGGCCAGTAAGACTAAATGTTCTAAACATTCCAGGAAGCATATAAATAGATTGGTATCCTTCCTAAGGTTATGGAGACTTTGTTATCTTTTTTTTTTTCTTCCCCCCCCCCATTTATGCCCTTTTCATAACAGGCCAAGCAGAGTATAGTTTTTGAAAAGCCTGACTATCATTTTCCATTTTACTTGGATTTCTCTTAGTTATACTTTCTGAAAAGAGGTTGTTTCAGTAAATGGAACATAGTAAATTATCTTAAATTACTTCTTGCAGTCCAGGCTAGTATTTTAACATGAAAATTGTTACTCAGAGTCTCCCACGCCCCCGAGTGCTGCAGACCTATGTCTCCAGGCTGGGGAGAAACCAATCACAGTATTTATCCAGCAGAGTCTGCAGGCCAGTCCACAATGTGGAAAGCAGAGTTTACCTAAAGGAGACTTCTTATCCTACCCTCACAACCCTGCTAGATTCAGTAAAGTTTTAGTCATGATCAAATATAACTAAAATAGTGATTATATACTGATTGGCAGGCAAAAGTCTATGTGGAAACCAGATGAGAAATTATTAAAGCTAGAAATGTTAAATCTCAGCTCATCTAAGGATAGTGTAAGACAGTCATCCCATTTCTGTGATCTATGATATTTTAATCTGAATGTGTGTTAATAAGACATATATGTTGGGCATTGACATTGTCTTCTGTTGAAGAAGGGTAAACTTTGCATTTATCTCTGTAAAAATATACTTCAATAGCTGGGAAGAAAGTGGAGATTCATTATTTTTGCAGTTGTAGAAGACATTTAGCAGCTGTGTTTATACTGGCAGACAATTTGGATATTAGGTGGAAGGACAGAGAACTGCAGATGCACAATATTGTGCAGACATTGTGCACTTACAGACCATTTCCAGGGAAACATGTTATTTTATATTTCCCTTGGTGTCATTAATCACATTTTATGACGTATCTCACTATTTCAACTCATTCCCCTAGATTCATTCATTTTTGGGCCTGTTTTTTTAGTAGTTATTGAGCTCCATTTCAACAAATTCTCAACTACAGATAATAAAGTTCTTTTTGCTTCAGGGGAGAAAGTTAAAATGACCCTACACTGATTTCTCAAACTACCTGTAATAATTAGCATGTCTACCACATCAGAATGATATTTAGCTAGTCTTTGGTCAGAAAAATATTCATACTGTTCTTTGGTATTTAGAAATTCAGCTAATTTCCTGAAAGTAAAAATATGATTCTTATCTTGACCTAAAAAGAAAAACAGCTGCTCTTTTCTCTGTTCTTGAAATTCTCTAACCTCTCAAAAGGCTTTGTTTTATTTTCACAGGTGAATCCCTTAAACTGTAGCAATGATGGCCCTTCATGTGGGAGAAATGTGCTGATATAACCAATGAGGAATCCTCCTGCTAAGGAGCTGCAAGCCTGAGGAACCTCAATGTATGGGAGGTAACCTAAACCTGTAACCTATATGGTTGAACAGATGTGCTGGAGAGAAGTGATAAAGGGACAAAGCTTGTGCCCAGCTTTTGACCTCTGACTGAAGAGCTAGCTGTGCAGGAGCTCTGGCATGGGAAGTGGGCAGCTCTCTGGAGAACTCTGAGATGGGACCAAAAGACCTGCCACTCATGCTCTGTTCTGGTTGAGCTGAGTGTCTTGCTAGGTATTGGTTTTCTTTTGGTGAACATAGAAAAGGACTTTTACTGATCTCTAAAAAAAAAAAGCAAACCCAAAAAATTCACTACACAGCCAATTAATGGCTACACATTTGGGATGATTTGCCCAAGATGGTGTTATCAGCAGATTGCTTGAAGAAACAAAGTCTGTCCAGTGCACCTTCTTGTGACTAGTCCAGAATGCTAAATATAACCAGGCAATATTTTTCTTAGGGATAAATGAAAAGCAGTGACAAAAATGATCTCTGTTTCTGTTGCATGGCTTAGCCACAGCTAAGGAAATGCAACTTGCTTTCACCATTTTTGCTTTAGAGGAGGCTCTGTCCACTAGAGTGAAAGTAGCAAACCAGTGTGTTATAAGCACCACTCCTGCATTGACGTGAGTGGTGTGGATGAGATGGTCCTATGCATCTGAAGGGGGGCTAGGGTGGATTTTAGGCTGTGCTCAGTGCTTTTCAGAATAATGAAATCTGAAAAAGAGATTTACTTTCAGGAAGGTCATGGGATTTGAATTTGGGAGGAGAGGACTCTGGCAATCATATTTTTATTTCTAGAAGCTAATAACATATATATTTTATATATTCTTCAAGATTAAGTGGCTTGCAAAAGTACATTGAAAGCTGGTGGCAGAACTGGAAAATTAATACAGCTCTGGGGAACATGATAGAAGTGCCTTAGTCTTAAAGTCATTTATACAAAGAAAATAAAATGTCACTATTATTCATAGTTTTGTGGAACCCATAATTTTTGCCTTCTCTAAAATGCTTGCTCTTTCCTGTGATATTTTCCATGTTCTGCTCTCTTTCTCCAACATTCAGATACAGTTCTCTTACATGATGATTATTGCTCAACGCAACCTCTGGTGGAAGCTGCCTCCAAACAAGTAACACTGGCAAGGCTGCCAGCCTGCTTCCTACATAGACAGTATGAGTTTTGCTGAAAAGAGTATAATTTTGTAGGTTGCTAAGTGATCTCCAAATATCTAGTCCAAGCGTGCATAAAACAGATTAATTAATTAACCATTAAAAGATCTATCAGTATGTGTTGCAGTTCCCACACTCTTCAAATATGTTGATCCCATTTCTTTCCCTTAATGCCTATGTTTTCTTTCCATGTGTTCATCTACAAAGCACCTACCTTTCTACTGCAAATAGCTAAACTGCTCGAGACCAGGTTTCTATTGCTTCCTTACCTCCTGGTAAAGACAGGCTTCTCCAGTTTCTTGCTATATAGCCCATCTCTTGCACCCCAGCCCTCTATCACCTGGTCACTGTTGCTGAGCCATCATTGTTACACAGCTGAACAACTTACTGAGGAGGTTGTCTTGTCATGCCTTGCTCTGATATTCCTTACAGTCCTTTGCTATCACATCCTTTTCCCTCTCTTCCACAAACTCATATCTATGTCTCTGTCCTCCCAGGCACTGCAATGTCCTCCTTCAACATGACCTGGGCCCATCCCTCTTGCTTTTGCTTTTGCTGACTCTGGTCCCCAATCCAGTCCCCTGGTTTATCTTCCATTACAGAGCCAGAGCCTCTCCTGACAACCTAATGTCAAAATTGATGGAGCAGCTGAACACATATTGTACCAGCGTTATGTGAAGGCACGTACTTGGCTGTCGGTTGTGCAGCTCTCATTCTTTTCAGAAGTATTGGAGAAGGTTCCTTCAGATCTGCACTCATCATTCAGAGAGCTTAGCTAAGTCACCAATGACTCACAGAAACAGAGTAAATTAAATCTCGTACAGAAGCTTTAACAAGAGCCTAACTGAATGATCACTGAACATCACACCTGGAATCATTTAAATTTTAGCATTACTAGACGTGTGGTTTATTTTTCCTTTTAAAATAAACCTAGGAAGTGGCTAGGTTAATGCCTACAACCTTAGCCTAAAGGATAAACAGCAAAGCCAATAAACATAATGTTCAGGCTCCTGCCTATTTGTGTCTATACAGGCAATCATCTATAGCACCTGTATCCTCTCTAGTAGATGTTTTATGACCAAGACATTAAAGTGTAGAGAAAGAAATGCGGGTTAAGAACGATGTGTTTAAGTGCATTTTCCCATAGGAATCAAAAGCATTTAATTGCTGATGGTCAGTTCATGACAATCATGTTTTTCTTTTAAATGATGGAATTGAAATATTGTATTTGTTTGAAATTTATTTGTAGTTGTTTAAAATTTAAATAACATAAAGCTTAGACTACATACAAGGGACTTTCTGTTCTTAGAGTATTTAGCGTAAGGGAAGGTGAGAGGGTGTAAAGAGACCTGCTTCAGTGTGTCTGTCCAGATCAGCTACTCTCACATGCTCTGATTGCTAAAAGTCTCCAAGAGGATGCTGCAGCAGCAGTGGTGCCCAAGACTAAAGGAGTTAAGGCACATGAACTAGGCTGATACCAATTACATTGCAGTGACTATGGACTTAGCCAGCCTACAGGGATCCTCTGAGCAAAGCAGAGTCAGAGCAAGTGTCTAGTCTGGCCCCCGCAGCTTTTCCCTTAACTGTCATTTAGTCAGATAAAAGAGAACCTCAAATTCCAGCTGACAGCCACTTCACAATCTATCTAAGCAGCAGAAAAATTAGAAACACTTGCATTTCCCTCTCTGTACCAAGCAAATACACACCATCAAGAGGGAGAGAAAGAGACAAGGGTACAGCTCTGGTGTCTTTTATATGGTGATCAGTCCTGAAATAAAGAGGAGGAAATCCACCCCCACATTCCTGAGGACTCCGCCCGGAGGACACAAATGTTTTCTTTTTGCATGGTTCTCATAGAACAACACAGCTCCCAACGGACTCCATGCTATGATTTAGTATGCCTAAAAAGCACAAAAAGAAAAAAATGGATTTTGTACTTAGCCAAAATCAGATTCCACCTTCTGACAGGCACTGTTCTAGATGTGAACCATGAAATGAAGTGTATATGTTCACTACTTCATCATAGAGTGCAAGTATCGTCTTTGATGTTTTTCACCCAGAATTCCAAAGTGACAGTGATGCTATAATTCTGAATTACAGTGCCTATCACTAAGATCTGCTACTGCTATATCCATCATTATATGTATATAGATGTATTATAACCTTACTAACGTAAGACAATAGAACCAGTCTCTTCATATCCAAAAAGACAAGTGTGATATTTTTTTCATTGACGTCTGGGGATGTTATCCAATTATCTGCAATTGCAGGTTACGTATAATATCTGTATTATTTCACACAGTGCAATATAAAGCAACTGGTAGAAAATGCCATGCAGTAGTTTAGAGGAATGCTGCTGGGTTTAATAGAGGATGATTGAAAGTGATAAATTTGATAAAAGCAGAATTTAGGGCACACCACTCCAGTGACCCAAAAGTGAGAAAAACAGAAGGAATTGTACAGGATAGTCTTTCAACAAAGTCCATTTTCTCTTGGTCTTGTGTGAATCAACTTGGACAGCACGGCCATGGAGGGAGAGGGGCAGTGGGAGGAGAGACAATTGGGCGATGGAAAGTGAGCTGTGGTTTAGGTGGTGGCTTTGGAGACTATCTGACCGGTTTCCTTTTCTGTCTCTGCTTAAGAAAATCATTTAGGAGATGTCTGTGGCACACTGCTATTCTACATCTAGTTTGACTACTAAAAGCAGCTGCTATTGCTGCACTCACTGCAAGCAGAAGCAGACAGCTTCTCCAACAGATTGCACATTCTTTGTGAAATGAGAGGAGTAATATTTCTTTTCCTTTACTCTGCTTGGTGCATGCCATCTTTCATTTTAGTGTGTTGGTACTAACAGGAGGCCAAGCTCATGAGTCCCAGTTGTTCTTGGCACCTCTTGGCAGCACTTGGTATTGATGCCAAAACAACTGATATTGGAATAATCCTGATTTAGTTGCCAGAGGCAGTATACTTCTGTTCTGCTGCTGGAAGTTGACTTCTGCTCACCTATGGAGCCAGTGTGTAGCTGATCTACCAATTAATCTCACACCCGATTGTAGTGTTCATTGTGACTTTTAGAAGCCCTTTAACCACTGTGATCAGATCCTTGTTTATGCTGTAACCCTATAAAAGGAAACAGCATCCATGCACAGTTTCCTTGTTATTTATTCTCAAGGGATAGAGACAAAGAGTTGTCTGGAATAGTATATAAAATAAAGTTTAATATTGATTCTGTTGTAATATTTAATTCCAGAAACATATATGGAAGCAAATATGAATGTATTCGATATGTTAATATCATTTAAACTATTTTAATAAACATATTAAAACTTCAAATTATTAAGCTTTACATTTGCAACAGCAACTCCTAAAAATAATGATTTATTGATGAGTGTTACTGTATTATTAAACTTGAACTCATACATTCAAAACTGAACCATCTTCAACTATTGCCCCTCGAAATTTCTTTAACACCACACAGGAAAATAGGTGGAAAATATTTAAATAATTTTGTTATTAATTATATCAGCTACCCCAAGTTTAAGTATCTAATCAAGTGATATAAAGGTCTGTGAGATTTTAATTTTTTTCACCTAGTGTTGAACTGATGCAACATCTGAACGTTGTTGCTCTAGATGAACTTGGAAAACTTAAAAAAAAAAAAAGACATGTCTAAACATGCCCAATGCAAATATAGTAAATGAAATGTAAATGCTAGTACAGGAAAAAGTATTTGGGCTTTTTTTTCCTTGTGTTTCTGGTTTTGAACACCTAAGGAGAGGAAAAAATGTCTACATATAGGAAAACTTGTGGAAGAAAAAACAAACATTTTCCCTTTAACACTTTGGAAGTTTACAATTATGGCTTAAGCTAAAGCTGTAGGGAAGGACCTTTCATCTTTTCAGGCTACGAAGGGTTGTCCTCAGTATTTGTGGTTATGACTTTTTATTTCTTTAAATACTGAGTGGGGCTTGCAAGAAAGAAACTAAGACAGATGGGAGCTAGCAAGAAGGAACACGACTCTAGGGTTTACTGTTTAAGGCACTCACCTGCAGAGGGGAAAGGAAGGAGGAGAAAACTGTTATATACTGGTCTCTCTTTCAGAGAATTCCTGTGCCTTCTACCATGAATATCACAAGACAAAAAACTGAAATATTTTTATCTTAAAACTTAAGATCTGGGCATGGGGGTCATAGTCACATAAAGTCTCCCCAGATAGTTTTAATTGTATTTTATCTTATTTTTATCTCTCTTCAAGATTAAGATCTATCTGTTTAAATACATACAGCTTCTGTCTGATAAACATTCAGAATATTTCACTGGAATCTTTAAAAACTGCAGAAATTCATGACAAAAAGCAGTCTTCATCCATTTGCATGTGGAATCAACGTCCAATTATTTAACTGGTGTCTTAGTAACTTCATCCTTTAGCAGTACACATAGCAAATCACAGTTCCATTTAACAAAAAAAAGTGTCTATTAATTAATTCTAAAGTCCATTTAAACAAGCATCATGTATTTCTTAAAAACAAAGAGTATGCCATAAGCAACAAGGTAATTATCTAATTCTGGTTAAAGGACAGGACTTCCATGTTTTAAGATGTAACAATAAAAACCTAATTGAAATACTTTTGCAACACTTTCCTGTGGCACCTACTTTACCTTATTTAGGGACTGACTACACGGTATGATTATTTTGTTCTTATTTCAGTTTGATACAGTAGGTTTATTTCATTGCTGGCTGATTCACAGAGACATTTGTGTGGCACTCTTCAGGTTTCAAACCATTTTGATGTTTTACAGTGCCTTCCCAAACTGCTTTGCACATACATCAGCCAGTTTTACCTTTCTTTCCTACTCTAGAGACACTTTGATTAGATGTTGCTTCTGTTCCATTTTAGTGTTCAGCCAAATTCCTTTCCTTTCCTTTCCTTTCCTTTCCTTTCCTTTCCTTTCCTTTCCTTTCCTTTCCTTTCCTTTCCTTTCCTTTCTTTTCCTTTCCCCTTTCCTTTCCTTTTTCCTTTCCTTTTCTTTTTCCTTTCCTTTTTCCTTTNCAGAATCAAAACAATTATCATTTTGCAGTAGCCCTTTGGTAGCCCATCTGCTTGTCTGAGAGCCATGCCAAAGTCCTGGATCTGTTCAGGTTTAGGAAAGGGGAGATGTAGTGTTAGAGAGTCTGCAGGGTTGAGAGCCTGAAGTTATGTACTCCAATAGGGCACAAAGGGCAGGGCTCTGAAGAATCATAGAATCATAGAATAGATTGGGTTGGAAAAGACCTC